>JAMZAV010000700.1:0-347500 GCA_024449915.1 Sweltsa coloradensis
TGTTCAAAACGTTTGGTAAATATTACAATTTCAAGTAAAACAAAATAAACTAATTTATTACCTTTAACACCCTCAAAAAATAGTGGGTGAAAAATATAAATGTTCGAGCTAATGGGTATCGAACCCCAACCCTCCGTGCGGGAAAGTCTAAATGCTTCCCAAATAGGCCATGCAAGCCACGTAGTTACCGTCCCACTAGCTGCTACTAAACAAATGCTATAATATTTTAAAAATCACATTTTTAATTTATTGTAATTAAATCGCAATGAATCTAGCTGATTTTGTTAGCAGTTCTCAGTAAACTCGTACCGGATGTCTGTTTAAAATTTCAGCCCAATCTGTTTAGCGGTTCGGCTGATTTTCGACGTACAGACAGACAGACAGATAGACAGACAGAATCACAGAATTAGAGCCGTTCCGAGTTGAATGGAGACACTCGGTCGCTCTGCTCCCTCGTTTAATAAACACTGGTGTTAACTTGATGAGTCGCCGTTGACACACGTGTGACTGTGACCGACGGTGCGCAGACTCTTTGTCTAGGCCTACGGACATTTTCGTCTAAGACAACTAGGGAAACGCCAAAGTCGTTGTTAAACGGTGATAAACCCAAAGTGTTGAGTGGAACCCGGGAACATCCCCTTTCCTCCCCTTTACCAAAGGCTGGATCTAGCTCAAAATGGAGAATTATACCGGGTACTCAACACATGGCTTACTCCACCTCTTTAACAACGACTTTGCGTTTCCCTATTTAAATTGAACATTCAAATGCGAATCGTGTTCAAACGTATTAGCGTGAAACATTTACAAATTTCCAAATATAAAACAAAATCACATAATTTTTATCTCCCATTTAACACCCTTCAAAATAATATTGGTCTAAAATATAAAAAGATCTACCCAAAGTGTATCGAACCCCAACCCCCCTCCGTGCGGTAGACTACATCTTACGACTAGGCCATGCACCACGTAACTGGCGTCCCGCTAGCTGCTACTAAACAATGCTTTCGATATTTAAAAATCACATTTTTATTTATTGTGGGATTAAAACGCAATGGATCTAGCTGATTTTGTTTAGCATTTCTCAAAAAACTCGTCCCCGGGAATATCTGTTTTAAAAATTTCAGACCAATCTTTTCCCGGGGTTTCCCCTGATTTTTCGACGTCCAGACAGACAGACGGGAATCACAGAATATACCCGTTAAATTTTGAATGGAAACACTCGTCCTCCGCCCCTCTTTTTTTTTTTTTTTAACTGGGAAACGCCAAAGTCTTGGGTTTAAAACGAGTGAGTTAGCCAAGTTTTTTTGGACTTCAAAAACCGGACCGTCTGGTCCCCCTTTTTACAGGAACTCACTCTGCTTGCCACAAAAATTTTTAAATTTGGGGGAAAACTTTTAAAAAGGGCGAATCGTTTTCAAAGCAATTTTACGTGAAACTTTAACAAATTTCCAAAAATAAAAAAAATCCCCCAAAATTTTTATTTCCCTTTAAAACCCCCCCCCAAAAAACAATATTTTGGGGGGTAAAAAAAAAAAATTTGAACTGAGGGGTTTTTCGAAACCCATCCATCCGTGGGGTAGGCTAAAGGTTCCACTAGGGGCCATGCGGGCCACGTAAACCTCGCCCCCGCTAACTGCTACGAAAAAAATTTTACATTGATATCATTGAAATCCCATTTTAATTTATTTGTAGGTTTTAAATCGAAATGGATTAAGCTGATTTTGTTAACAGTTTTTTAGAAAACCTCGTCCCGGGATGCCTGTTAAAAATTTTCAGCGCAATCTGTTCAGGGGTTTTCGGCTGATTTTTGGGACGTAAAAACAACAGACAGAATACGAATAGAGCCGTTTCTTTTAATGGAGACACTCGGGTCGCTCGGCTCCCTCTTTTAAACACTAGTATTCGAAAAACCGAACTTTGGTCTAAAATTTTTTGGTCTACACTTTTTTTGTCTAGTATGTATTGGGTGGTCTAAGAAACATTTGGTATAATCTCCAATTTTCGGGGGGTCTCATTTTTGATATGAATCACAACTTAAGAACACCCAACCATGTATACACAATAAAAAAATTATATGCCTGATCTAATGGTTTATTTTCTATTAATAAATACTGTTTTTTAGACTATTTAAAAAAAGGGCTACAATAAAACACCCTTTAATTAAAATTAGGCCAAAATTAAAAATTTTTATAACTAGGCCAATGTAATTCTAAAACTGCTTTTTTTTTTAGCTTTAAACCAAAAAATCATTAATTTTAAAACCCTACACGGAAGAAAAAAGTTCAAAAAATTTAAACTTTTTTAACCAAAAAAATTATAAAAAGGGTGCCCCGGGGTGATCGATTTATAAAACGGAGTGCCCCAAAACAGAAAAACCTAAATTTAGGTTTTTGCTTAAAAAAAAAAAATAAAACGCAATCGGGAAAACCTACAGGGGCTAGGGGCAACTGCACTGCTTTCACCGTGAAAATCTATTAAAATATGGATGGGTTTTTACAAAACCCCTGTTTTTCGTATTCGAAAGGATAAAAAAAAACCCCTTCTTTAAAAGAAAGTCTTTATGGCCCTTGTTAAAAATACGGAAAACCCCAGCCCTTTGTATTGTTGTCAACGGATAACCCAAAAACCCCTTGCTTTCCCCAAAGATTTTTTTGTGGGTTTTTTTCTTCACATATAAGGAAGATCTTTGCAAAATATTTTTTCCTCATTACTTCGTTTTTTTGACGCGGTTTTTAAAAACGCCCATTTTTAAAAAAGAGATTTGAAATTTTTTTTAAAAATTTACCCCAAATTTGGGGACTTCAATCTTTTTTAAAACTTTTCACTGGAGTTTAGGCTACATGAAAAAAATGGGTTTTAAAAAAAATTCATCCCCAAATAGCCTATTGGGAAAACCCAAAGCAAAACGGGGATAGACACTAAGGCCCCCTAGAAAAACCCAAACCCTGGGGGAAAACAGTTTTGGGCCAAACACTTCCAGCTAACACACAGCAAATTTTCCGCTCCCATTTTTAGGAAGAACTACTGAGTTTGTTTTTCCACTTTTTTCCCCTACTATGAAAAAGGGCCCTATTTGGGTCAAACCAGGAGCCCTTTGAAGCTCTGGGAAGGGAAAGGGCTTTTTGGCAGACGAAAAACCAAAAACCAAAGTTTAAATGCCAAACTAAGACCCCGGGGTATGAGTGGGGGCAGTTTGGTGGTGACTTAAATTTCCCAAAACCAGGGGAAATGGTTGACCATCAAGGCAGGGTAACTAAAAACAAAAGAGGGATTTATTTGCATACAGTCTGGAAAAATACTTTAAAGTCATATTTCCCCCAACATAAAAAAAAACCTAAGACAAATTTTTTTACCATTTTTTTCCATTTGGGTCGAAAGGGCCTTTAAAACTTTTTTTTTTACAAACCCGGGCTATGAATTACTATTTTAGTTGGAACCATGCAAACAATTTATTATTAAATTTAAAGAAAAGAGGGGGGGGGGTTTTCGTGTTTTAAAAGGTGTTTAAAAAGAATTTTTTAATTTTAATTTTGTGAAGGGAGGTTTAAGTTAGCTCTGTAAAAGAAAGTCAGAAAAAAATTTAAATTCTTGTAAACCATCATAAATTAATCCATCAGTGTACTAAAAATAGCAAAGTTCTAAAACATTTTTCCAGTCTTTCATTTAACTGTAGACTAGACCTCCTATGGTGGTGTGGATAGGTGCCCAAGGTTTCCCAATTTACAGCTTTTGCTGAAAGAAAGATCCGTTTTGTTTGGTCTGTAAAAAAAAAATTGTTGTCTAAGAAAATAGCTTTTTTACCTATTGTAACAAGCTTTTTCAAAAGACGTTTAAAGACTTTAAATTTGGGGACTGTATGGATTGTACACCAACCTTTTGCCGTTTGTCGCGGGGGGTTTTTGTAGGTTTCATTTTTAAACAAGGAACCCATAAAGGAGGGTCCTTTTTTTTGGGAAACTGAAACCCAAAAGCTGTTACATTGAAGGGAATTTTTCTGGAATTTGGGCGGGTTGTGAAAAATTTTTTTAACTCCCATTTTAAACCCCAAGTGTCCACAAACACAAAAACCGCAGCGCAAAATTTAAACCTTTTGTCATTACTAAAATTTCGATAATATTTTTCGCAAATTTCCCTTTGGGTTTTTCCGTATTTCAATGTTTTAAATTTCCCACCTAGCCCTAGCAAAGGGATTTTTGGGGGGGGGCGGCTGCGGGTGAACAAAAACCCCCCAAAACATAATATTTTTTGGGGTTCGTTTTTCTCAAATAATAAAAGAATCGAATAAGATACGACAAAATCCACTCGACTAATTATTTTCCCAGTAATTTGAACCAAACCCACAATGGGGGGAAAGGGGGGGCAACCGCCGCCCCCAAATTTTTTTTTCCCCCAAAGGGGCCCAGGGGGGCAAAATTTTTTTGTCAAGATATTTTTAACTGACAATTTTTTTCATTTTTTAAACTTTTTTGTTGGGAAACCAATTTTACGTAAAAAAACTATTTAAAATTCCCCCCCTTTGCAATGTGAAACCTCAAAAAAAACCCTCACTAACTTGGGGGGGGCCCAAAATTTTGTCGGGATAAATTTTTTTTTCCCCAATTTTTTCATGAGGGAAAACCCCCCCCCCCCCCCCCCCACACACACACACAAAACTATTTCGCCACTGTTCCCACCTAAATAGTTATTTAAAAAGGGTCTTTTTGGTTTTCCCCCGCTTTTTCATCCGAGAAAACTAAGTCCTCTTTTCTCTCTCATTTTTCATATTTTTCTATCTCTCCCTTTTTGTTTTACTCATCAAACGGTTTTTTTCATTAAAAGTACACTGTACCAATCTGTTATCAGGTTTGATATCCCACCTCCCTTTTAAAAAAAATGTAGTCGAGGGGTTTGTTCTAGCCCGCTTCTCGACGTATTATCGAGAAATAAAACCCCGCTCATACCTGCGTGCGTTTTGGGAATGACCTTTTAAAAAAAAATGGTTGTTTTGGGCATTCAAAGGCAACAGATATTTTGTTTGGGATTTCTGTTTCCCTCCTTCAGTCTATAAAACCAACTACAATTTTTAGAAGTTTTTAAAAATTTTAAGTCTCGGGGGTCTAGTTGCCCCAAGGCGCCCCACCTGGAATGTGGGGGATCCGGGTTTTTTGAACCCCGGCCGGGATGGGGATTTTGTTATTTTTCCGGGAAATTTATTAAATATTAACATTTTTTACCTACGGGAGTGTATTGATTTTCCTTCTTTTAAAACATGTCAAAATTTGGGGGGTTTTTTCCCACTAACCCCAAACGGGGAAGTAAGCCTACAGTTTTTCATCAAACAAATTTGGAAATTTACGTGTAGTGTTGAGCCTTTTTTGATTAATTTTTAAAGTTTTGTGGGAATAGGAATTTAGTCCCCATTTTCCAGCAATAAAGGGGGTATGGTTTGGGACGTAATCGGTTTTTATGGCCTGCTTGGGGCCCCCCCCCCCCCCCCCCCCCCGGGAAAATAGCTTCGATTAGATCGAGGGAAAAAGGCAGGGTGTACCCGGCCCGCACCCTTACCTAAACCCCCCCGGGCCTCGCTCGAAACAAGGGGGGGGGGCCCGTAAAATTTTTTCGTGGTCAGAAAATTCTGTGGGTGGGACGACCCACCGGGACGGAGGTCCTAGGTTTTTTTACAGCTCGCGACACCCCAGGGAAGTCCCGACAAGTTTCTTTTGGAAATTTGGGTTTAAAGTCAATGTGAAAAAAGTTTTGTTTTTCGTGTTTTTTTTAAAAGTCAACAAGTTTTGGGGGACAATTTCTCGTATTATTATTTAAAAAATGTCATAGCACAGGGGGTTCAACAACCCCTGAGACTTAGGGGGGGGGGAATACAGGATACCAAAAAGAAAAAACTTTAAAAAACAAAAAATGTGTTTTTTTTCCCCAAAAGTGGGAAAAAAGTGGGTTAACAAGTGCCTTTGTAAAGGGATTATTTTAAAATGTCCAAAAGCACAGTGTTTTTAAAACCCAAACCCTGCGAGCTTGGGGGTAAATTTAAAACAGGTACCCAACATATTCATAAGGATTTTTAGGCCTATACAATTTTGGTAAGGGGTTTTTCAAAAAAAAAGAATTATTTTCATTTCTAAATAAAATATCAAGTTGTTTTGAGTGTTTTTTGGGGGGGGCAAACTTTAAAAAGGGGACCACAGTCAAATTGGCAGGTCATGCTTTCGATACCCCCGGGAATCCTGACCTTTAATGTCTCCCCCTTTATTCCCGTCAGGCGAAATGGGAAGGAAATTTTGTCCTTTTTTTTTCCCCTTTTTGCCCTATATTTCCCTTGGCTTTTGGGCCTAGCATGGGCCCAGTTTTTTTAGCCCAGGTTTTAGGCCCTTCCCCTCACCCCCATTAATTTTTTCTTATTTGTCACCCAAGGCCATGAATTTACATGAAACTTTTTTAAATTTTTGGCCTTGTTGTGGGAAAAAACCTTTCCCACCCGCGACGGGCCCACTTTCAGTCGAAACAAGAAATTAAAAATTCAACCCTAGTAGGGCCCCCCTTTTTAAATATCTATTTTCTAGGGGGAAATTTTTAAAAATTTAAATAAAAAAAAATAGTTCAAATTAAAAAATTTTAAATTTCGCCCAGGAAAAAAATGTTAATCACCCTAAAGGGGGAGTCACTATTAAATTTTCGATTTAGTGGGAAAAAATTTTTGTTCCAAGTTATTTACAATGAATTTGACCCGCGGGCCAATTTTTTAGGTTATTTTAGGTGTAATTTGTGAAATTTTAAAACGTTCCGTTTGGCGAAGAAAAGACAAAAACTCGGAACACGATTACGAAGACAAAAACAAATAACGAAATGAAAAAAAGGGTGTTTCACAACTTAAATGTTAAAAAAAAGTATGGGGTGCGCCTAGACCGGGAATTCGCGGATTATTTTTGGGAGGTTTCTCCAAAAATTTTTTTTTTTAAATTTTTTTTTAAAATAATTAAATCCTTATATCTTTACTAAAAACAAACTAAAAACTGTTGTTGCTTTAATAAAGGGGTTAAAGTTTAAAACAGTATTGTGAAAAGGGAAAGGCTTCAAAAATGACATTTGCTCTAAAAATTGTTCCCCAAAAAATTTCGTCCCTTTTCTCCCGATGTTTAATTTTTTGGGGGGGGCTTTGGGAAATTTAACTTTAAAAATATTACTTTACAATTTAACAATTAAAAGGTTGGGTATTTTTTCCCCACGGGAAAATTCACTTTAAACACTAAAAAACTAATTTAAATAATTTTTAAACGATTTTTGGGGAGCTGGGGCTCGCTAAAAAATATGGGGTTTTGAACAAAAATATGTAGAGTTGCATCGTTGAGTGACTAATCACTCAGCGTTTCATATTTTTACGAAAATTTTACAGTTGAGATTTTACGGTGGGTTTTGGGAATTTCAAAGGCGGGCGGCGATTCACCTATCGTTTTCAACCCATCGATTAAAAAAACGACTTTTTTTTTCAAAATTTTTAAACCTGAATGCAAATAAAAATACGGAGACACAAAAAAAACCAACTTTATTTAGAAAATCAATGATAAGGCCCATGAAAAAGTAAAATTTTTAAAGAAAAAAAATTAAAAAATTTTTTCATTTAAAATTTTTTGACAATTTAAAAGTCTAAAAAAAGTTTTGAAAACAGCCTAAGGCTACCCTTTGGAAATTTTCCCGGGAATCGAACTTTTAAAAAGTTTTACTTCACAAATTTAAAAAGTAATTTGTAAATTTTTCCCCGGGGAAAAAAAATTCACTTTAACACTAACACGTGTAAAAATTTTTAAACGGGTTTTTGGAAAACTGGGGCTGCCTATAAATTACGTTTTTGAACAAAATATGTAGACTCAGGGTTTGGAAAGAGATTTGGCGGGGGATTTTTCGGTTTGGGTGGGAAAAAAAATGGCGGACGGCGATTTGGGCTTTCGAAATATAAGTCTAAACAATTTTTAAACCCATCGATTAAAAAAAACGAATTTCAAAAAGAAATTTTTTTGGGGTGAATTCAAATAAAAAACGAAAACTGGGGAGGGCAAAAATAACCATCTAGAAATTGATTTTTACGAAAAGAAAATTTAAAAAGTTTTTACACTATTAAATTTTTTACAATTTAACGTCTAAAAAATAAGGTTTTTGAAAAACGGGCCCTTAAACCCTTTAAGTTTTCCGGAAACAAACTTTTGCAAGTTTTTGCTTCACAAAGCTTTTGACTTATAACCCTGACATTTTTTCCCATTGTTATTTTGAAAAAAAAGTGTAACTCTTAGAATGTGCTCTGTGGGGGGTGTGGAAAAATTTAGCACCCCCAGCAGTAATTTCGCTATAAAAACCAAAAAGTTTTGAAGCACAATTTGTGGGACTGTGGCTTTCGAAAGCCCCAAATTGAGCACTAAATAATATGTATTTCTTAGAATTAGTGCCCCTTGTGGGGGGGCTGCGTGAAGTTAGCACCCCCGCAGTAATTTGCCTATAAAACCTGAAGCATTGAAGCACTAATTGGGGGCTAGTGGCGTTCGAAAGCCACTAATTGAGCACTAAATAAGGGTGCATTCTTAGAATTAGTGCTCTTGTGGGGGGTGCCAAGTTCACGCACCTAGGTCCTAGGTTATTACAGCTCGCGACACCACAGGGAAGTCTGACAAGTTTCTTTTGGAAATGTGGTTCAATGTCAATGTGAAAACAGTTTTGTTGTTCGTGTTGTTTTAATGTGCAACAAGTGGGTGACAAGTGCTCGTAGGTATTATTTAAGATGTCATAGCACAGTGTTAACAACCGTGAGAGCTTAGGGGGTAGTGAATACAAGGATACCACAAGAATAACTAAACAACAGAAATGTGTTTATTCACAAAAGTGCAACAAGTGGGTAACAAGTGCTCGTAGGTATTATTTAAGATGTCATAGCACAGTGTTTTACAACCGTACGAGCTTTGGGGGTAGTGAAAACAGGATACCGAACATATTCATAAGGATTTCTAGGCCTATACAATTAGGTAAGTGTTTATCAAAATAAAAGAATTATTTTCATTTCTAAATAAAATATACAAGTTGTGTTTGAGTGTTTCTGTTGCAAACTTTAAAAGTGCACCACAGTCAAATATGGCAGGTCAGTGCTTCGATACCCACCGGCAATCCTGACTGAATGTCTCCCCCTTTATTCAGTCAGGCGAATGATGGAAATTTTGTCCTTTTTCCCTTTGCCCTATATCCCTTGGCTTGGCCTAGCATGGTCTAGTTTGTAGCCCAGGTCATAGGCATTCCCCTCACAACATTAATTTTATCTTATTTGTCACCGAAAGTACATGAATTACATGAAACTTTTTTAATTCTTGGCACTTGTTGTGTAAGACCTCCTACCCGCGACTAGACCTAGCTTGCAGTCGAATCAAGAATTAATAATTCTAACGTAGGCCTATTAGGTAGGGCCTAATTTAACTATCTCATTGGCTAGGCAACTGTTAATTCACTAATAAAAATAGTTCACTTAAAACTTTAATTACGCTAGGAAAAACTGTTAATCACTTCCTAAAGGTGAGTCACTAATTAAATATCGATTTAGTGCAAATAAATGGAGTTCCAAGTTATTGACAATGAATTTGACAGCGGTCCAATTTTGAGGTTATTTGAGGTGTAATCGTGAGATTTAAAACGTTCCGTTTGGCGAAGAACAAAGAGCAAACACTCGGAACACGATTACGAAGACAAAACAACTAACGAAATAGAAAAATAGGGTGTTTCACAACTATACTGTTGACAAAAAGTAGTGGATGCGCTAGAGCCGGAGAATTCGCGGATTATTTGGCAGGTGCGTCCAAAACTTTTTTTTAAATTTTGTTAAAATAATATAATACATTATATCTTATACTAAAACAAACTAAAAACTGTTGTGTGCTTTAATACGATTAAAGTTAAAACTAGTATTGTGAAAGGCAAAGGCTTCATAATGACATTTGCTCTAAAAATTGTTCCAATTTATGTACATTTTCTCCTGATGTGAATCGGTGCTCGGAATTGAACTTAAAAGTATTACTTTACAATTTAACAAGTTAATGGTTGCTAATTTCCACACAGCAATATTCACTTTAAACACTAAACACTAATTTAAATAATTTTAAACGAGTTTTGGGAGCTGGGGCTCGCTATAAATATGTGTTTTGAACAAAAATATGTAGAGTTGCATCGTTGAGTGACTAATCACTCAGCGGTTGCATATTTGACGAAATTTGACAGTTGAGATTATTACGGTGGTTGGAATGCAAATGGCGGACGGCGATTCGACCTATCGATTTTCAAACCCATCGATTAAACAAACGACTTTTTTATCGAATTTTAATCCTGAATGCAAATAAAAATACGGAGACGACAAAAATAACCAACTTTATTTAGATATCAATGATAAGTCTATGAAATGTAATTTTCACGAAAAAAAGTTAAATAGTTTTGCATTATAAAATTTCGACAATTTAACGTCTAAAAAAAGTTCGAAAACAGACCTAGGGCTACCTTGGATTTTCCCGGAATCGAACTTAAGAAGTTTTACTTCACAATTTAATAAGTAAATAGTTGATAATTTCCACAGAAAAATTATTCACTTTATACACTAACACATGTGTAAAAATTTTAAACGAGTTTTGAAAGCTGGGGCTCGCTATAAATACGTGTTTTGAACAAAAATATGTAGAGCTGCAGATTTGACGAGATTTGGCGGTTGAGATTATATCGGTGGCTGGAAGAAAAATGGCGGACGGCGATTCGACTTTCGACTATAAGTCTATCAATTTTCAAACCGATCGATTAAATAAACGAATTTCAAATGAATTTTTAGGCTGAATTCAAATAAAAATACGAAAAACTGAGAGGACAAAAATAACCATCTAAGAAATGTGATTTTCACGAAAAGAAAGTTAAATAGTTTTTACACTATGAAATTTTGACAATTTAACGTCTAAAAATAAGTTCGAAAAACGGGCTTACCTTGAATTTTTCCGGAATCAAACTTGCGAAGTTTTGCTTCACAATGCTTCGACTTATAACCCTGACATGCTTTATCCGATTGTAATGATTTTTCACAGAAACTTAATTTTATTAATTAATATATTCGTGTGAAATTTGAGCGCAAACGAAAAATAATTTTTCATGAAAACCACAATTTTATGATTTTTTTTTTTTTTTTTTAATTTTAAAATTTCATTGTAATGATTTTTTCACAGATAAAAAAAAATGAAAATCGCAATTTTAAGTTTTTTATTTTTTTATTTTACATTTCTTCGACTTATAACACCTACATGCTTTATCCGATTGTAACGATTTTTATACAGAACCTTAATTTTATGAATTAATATATTGGTGTGAAATTTGAGCGCAATCGAAAAATAATTTCTCATGAAAATCGCAATTTTACGCTTTTTTCGTTTTAAAAAAATTACGCTCATCCAACAGCGCGCCTAAAAAAGCGTTTGCGAAGCTTTCAGCACGCTTCTACACATGCGCCGTATCGCCAGCACGGAGGAATCGTCAGTCCACTAGGCCAGGCCAACCACAATCAAAGAGCGAAATCCACTAGTTCCAAAATAGTTCCGCTAGTGGACACAACGTGCACAATTCAATCGCATTAGAAAATTATATTGTAAAGACATTTTCATCCAAAATACTGAATACTTATTGGATGAGCGTAGCGAAGATTTCATTTCACTACACCGAAGAAAAAAATCCGGAATGGTTTTTTTTCTTTCTTTTTGTATTTTTGCGTGTCTGTTAACACGATTCCGGCTAAACCGATACTCCAATTGCAATGAAATTTTCTGGAGACCTTCGAAATCTCTGAACTTAGAACTGCCACGTTTTTGAGCGCAATCGAAAGATTATTTCTCATGAAAATCGCAATTTTACGATTTTTTTTCCTTTTTCCTATTTTTTCTGTTTGTTAATACGATTCCGGCTAATCCGATACTCCAATCGCGATGAAATTTTGAGGCCTTCGAAATCTCAGAACTTAGAACTGCCACGTTTTTGAGTGCAATCTAAAAATTATTTCTCATGAAAATCGCAATTTTTTTTTTTTTTTTGGTTTTAAAAAAAATCTTCGACAAACAACACCTACATGCTTTATCCGATTGTAATGATTTTTTCACAGAACCTTTATTTTATGAATTAATATATATATGTGAAATTTGAGCGCAATCGAAAAACCATTTCTCATGAAAATCGCAATTTCACGTTTTTTTCGTTTAAAAAAAATACGCTCATCCTACTAGGGTTGCCAACTCTGACCACGGGAAAAACCGGCCTTCCATGTAAATTCGTGGGAAAAGGACCAAGCACGGGAGGTTTGGGGGGCAGAGCCCCCCAACTATAGCGCCGCAGGCGAAAATTTTGAAATTCAGCCTTTTAGATTGCATTTGGTGCGTCAATTTGCTTGAAAAAGTTCCTGGAAGCCATCTTAAACTAATGTGATTAAAATTAAACCAAACAAATAGACAAGTTTTCTCCAATATCAGGTTGGAATATTATGATAAAGGAAAGGAATATTAAGGAGCAATAGAAACAACAAATTATAAGTAAGTACTTTTCAGTTATATATTTTAGGCCAAGTTTGGCACTTGGTCTTGATCAGTATCGTCCAGCCGAATACATACATAATACCAGGTCACAGCAAGTAGATTTTAAATACTTTTCAAATACATTCCAACTTCTTTTTAAAGTCATAAAAGACACAATTTCTGTTTAATTATCATACAATAATTAATTTAGATTGTGGGGCAGCCTTTACCCGTGGCCAAAGCCAATTAAAAAAATTATTCCACAATGGAAGATAGATGCACTTCACTGCTTGATATCTTTAGCATTAGCTTAAAGAGTTAATTGCCCAAATTATTACTTACATATGCAATTATTGTTTCTCTGTAGAGAATAATCTGAATACAAAAAAAATTAGCTAACGCAATTGACTGAGTAACTAAACTGACTAGACATATTACTTCCCAGACTGTTATATTATTTAATTGCTACATAGGTCATGCTTTGTAGAAGTACCGGTACACTGTAAATTATTTTAAGAATCACAATACCGTAGATTGGAGCTCTTTATAATACTAGTACAAAGACATGACAATCACAGTAACCACATAAACTCTTCACATTTTGTTGGTATATTGTGGTGCAATTGGACTGATGCTTTATCGTCACTAGGCGCAAGCCTTTAAAGGGGTTATGCGGTGAAAAACAAAAATATCAAAATAATCAAACACATTCAATTCCAAGCAAAATAATGACACATCCTATCCCAAAGATGGTACAGGAAAGAAATGATTTTTTGTGCTAGTTGCTCAAACATTTTATTTCTTAACATGTAGCCTACTTTCAACCCTGTGCATCAAAGCACATTTAAATAATTGCATCTTGGGCATCATCTTTAAGAGTATCATGCAGGATTTTTTCCTTACTGCTCATCGGAGCAGCAAACGAGCATCTTTATAGAAATTTGGGTTGTATTTTGACGGCCATGGGCTTGTGTATCTCCCAAACGAGACGGATGGTATTTTTTTCTCCCACTGTATTTCCATTGGCCAATAGGCAATAAGGCTTGATGTTTGTTTCACATACTCATAATACAACTGATTTGTTTTGTGTTCAGCCTGAATAGTAACAAAAAATAAGAAATACAATGGAACTATTCTTGAATTTGTTGTCATATTTAGTAGTGGCTTTAAAGAACTACGTATTACATAGTACCTGTACTGTAATAGGTACATATGTGTCAACTCCATATATGCATGTTTGAAACGTGTATTTAAAATCTCTAAGATATATTAATAACCTAATATTTTATATAGGTAATGATCTTACACACATACTTACAGTACACACATAAAAAATATACACATGTATGCACAAATAAACATAAATCAATGAGATCACTAATTTATAAATCAAGTAGGCTAGAGCTGGACAATACAATGTAGCAAGTCTATTTGTATAAAAGCGGCAACTGTAATGATTTAGTAACAAACTAGGTAGTAGGTACTAATTCAACAAATGGTACTACGAACTATATAATTTGATTATAATTTATAATTAATTTGTAAGCATTGTACCGATCCCACTCCTCTGCTGAAAGTGTGGTTCAGATGGGTAGTACTTAGGGGTATGCCTCACAGTGATGGGGAGGATGGACGATGGTCAGCTGATGGTAAGCGGGCGTTACGACTGGACGTGTCTAGCTCACACCAAACAGTGACTACCTGTTGTAATTGTTTAATCAGTGTGCAGCGTTTAATAAATAATAGTCAGTTATTGCTACATATGGTTATTTTCCCCTGGTAATAATATGTTTGATCTACATAAACCTTACAAGGTTTGTAGTACTTTGTATTAAATACTAATTTGGGTTGTATAGCATATAAATAAATACCTACCTATACGGTAGTATTATCAGATAGAGCAGCAAAAGGTTTAAATCTTTATCTGAGGAAATGGCAAAATTAATCAACAATTTGTGGTATGTTATTAGTTATTACTTTGGATTTGTACTGTGTGTAAGAGACAAAAAATAGCCAAAAGCCCGCAAAGAAAACATAATAAATTCAAATCAAATGTATACTACTTTGATTCAGAGGTCGAGTATGTGGCAAAGATAAAACTGTCCAGCCATATGTGTGTGAGGCATGTAGGTTGAATTTTTGAAGAGTGTGGGTATAGAATATTTTTAAAGAAACGTTATTGCAGATTCGTTTGTAAAAAGTCCAAAAAAATCAGTAGATCTAGCTCTTGCAAGAATAGTTGGATATTTCTTCTAACATCCATTTACACTTCATAATCAATCAATAGAAGTTGGAGGAATATGCTACCTACCTATTATGTTTTTACAATATCTAAGTACTACTAGTACTATGTATCATTATTTTTATTTTGTATGGTAAGTATGTGTGTAGACCCTACCATTAGTTTGTATTTAGCATTACGTACAACAATTATAATCCCTCAGTATCTTACCTTACAATCATACATACATTTAAAATAAATATTTTAACACAAATATCTACAATTTACATTATTATTATAGGTACACATATGGGTAGTATTAAAGCAAATGCAATTAAGCAGACTTTGATATATTATAGACATTCATAAAATACTTCTCTTATACATAACAATTTTTACTGAATTACACTTTTAAGTTCAACTCAGTTTCATGTGTAATGTTATATTCACAATCTACATTGACAACATGTTCAATATGTTTAATGAGTATGGGCATACAGCTAGTCAAATAGAATGTTGACATGATACGTAGGCTATATATAAATATTACTGTATTGATACAGGTTTTTATAGACCTTACCTACGTCAACAGTTGTGGTAGATGTGTAGTGACAGAAATCAAAATTATTTCAGGATTATAAATAAGTTAATAACTACCGGCATTTAGCATAGGAACCAGAAAACACAGCACATATGAGAAATTGTTCCAATTACAATCCATTATCACAATGCACATGAACATTGTATATACCATAACTCTCAAAGAATATGCATTGCAATTGTAAATGCTTACCCTATGAACACACATACGTTTATAAAAACGTTTTATTACGGTATGGAATGGTATTTTAACGTTATGGTTATGGAATTACCAAAATATTACGTATGAAAAACCGTATGCAAAAAACATTTAAAATACCGTATCTCGATTACGTTTTTAAAACGTTATTATACGGTTACAAATGGTATTTAAATTATTACATTTTAAAATTTCAAATTCAAAACACATACAAATTGGTAACACCACAACGTGAAAATAACGTTTTAATATTAATAACGTTTTTTATGGTTAATAATTTTTTTATGGTTATTAAAATACCAATTACATACGTATAAATTTGTAGTTGCCTAAACGTTACAAATAACTGTGTATTATTAGCGTTTTAATAACGTTATTTATGGTATTTAATATTACCTTTTTTCGTGGTTATTGAAATACCAACTACAAACGTATAAACTATGGTATTACCGTAACGTTATTTAACGGTATTTCAATAACGTTTCAAAAACGTTTTTATACCGCCATAAATATTACAATTAATTCATAGTTATTAAAATACTAATTGAATAATGAATTGTTTTAATGTTATAAGTCAGTCTAAGTTAGTTCTGAGATAACTAAAAAAAGCTGTGCCGATATTCATTAATCCAATTATTACATATTTATTTTCTTATTTCTTTTTCCTCCTTCGTGGACTTTTTTATGAGTGAATGCTTTAACTAAATAATAAAATGAATTTATTAATAATTAATTAAAACTTACGACTTGATCTAAGTGTGGTTAATTTCAATGATTAGTTTGTTCTATCTCGGAACAATCGTTTTATTATACACTGCATCAAAACTACAATTAGAATTGCGCGTTTTCTCGGTATTTCCCTGATACTCAAAAAACAATTGATTTTTTGCGGCGTAATGAGATTACCAATTAGTTGTCATACAATTTGAGATAAAGCAAACATGGAAGTGTAATGTGAATCTCCAGCAATTAATTGCTTACTGTTTCACGAAAGCTCTGCCGTAGTATTAATTTGTCTTGGATTTCCCAACTAAAAACCAATAAACCCAATCAACCAATCTAGATAATCCTCTGCTGCACTGTTGTCATTCAAGATTATATTGAAAATAATACTTCATCCCGCTGAAGTTTTGACGAAATTAATTTATGAATTAATAATGTAAGACGGTAAGTTTGTTTACATAACTAAGTAAAAATATCTTCAACGACATCAGTTTTATCTTATGTTTCAAACTAAAATAGATTCTTATTTTGTTGCAAGAGACGCAAGCGCATTTTTGTTCCACAATGGGACATCTCACACAAAGACTACTCGCGCGCGGGCTCCACCTTCTTAAGCTAGCTGACGCGCGACGTACTGCACAGCTGCAGTGGCCGAGTGGATAGCGCGTCCCGATCTGGAGGAAGGTATCCCGGGTTCGAGTCCGGGTGTTGGCGATAAAATTTAACCATGTGTATTCGATCTCATCTAACATTAAAATGTACCCCTTATCTCGGACCGGTGACACAAAACTCGTAGACTAGAAAGAATTTTTGTTTTAATTAAATTTTTTGATAGTAGCTTTTTTGCATGTCTACTAGATAGCGCTAGTGGACGTTATGAAAAAGTATGGTTTAATGTTATTATTACGTATTTATCATACGTATTTATTACGTATGATAATACGTATTTATTACGTATGATAAATACGTATTTATTACGTATTTAATACGTATGTAAAACGTTATAATAACGTATTATCATACGTATTTATTACGTTTTCTACAACCGTAATTTAACGTTAAAGCTATTGACATAGAGACGTTATTACAACGTAAGTATAATACGTATTTACAACCAAGACGCATACGTTATAATAACGTTATAATAACGTATGTGTGTTCATAGGGTAGTACGTATAACAATAACTATTGAATTCTGCCCACAACTGTTCCAACAAAATAACAAAGTGAAACTTTGAATAACTTCAATCACATAGCTGGGACTGCATCCCATAAAATGAGGTAGATGATATGTAAATTGCATTCAAGGTAAAGCCACCAGATGTAAGCAATTTACATTAATATTACACTATAATACTTTACACTTATCTACTAGATATAAGCCCATAATCACCTAGGTGTATATATAAAGTAGTACATGTTTTCACTTTTCATACATTAATAAATAAAATCTAAAATAATACAAGATTTCAGTTCCTGTTTCAGTTTCAAAACTGTAATTTGACGGGCACTTAGCAAATCTTGATCAGTAAATGTATTAGGCAAATGGCAATAAATTTAGTATTTAAAATTTATTATCTACATCTTCATAATACTCTGGCAAAACAGAAATGGCAAATACATAGTAGTGCAATATTGACTAAAAATAGGCCTATATAAAATTTGGTCAAGTAAAAATATTGTTGTAAAATGCCAACAAATTGAGCTACATAAAATGGATTTGAGTGTCTCGTTTTTTTGTTTGTTTTTTTTTGCAGAGGAAGTCATGGCCAACTAAAGATTGATAATAAATAATAATAATAGTCCTATTGGAATTGAACAATTTTATATTACTGCAGTACAGACAATACCGATGGACAGTTAATACCAAGGATTACGCCATGAAATGAAATGATACTAAAATACCTATACTGTATACATACGTATGAATGGTGTTTGAAGTAACCTTGCTGATGATGACAACATGCATGCAGAATTTGCTTCTTGCATGGCCCTTCCACAGGTTTGGTTATGTGTTGTGAGTTTTGTTTGTTTAATGTAGTTAGCTGATTTTTAGTGGCCACCATCTGCCTGACAAGTCCCAGAAGGACAAAACGCGTTGTGGATTAAGGTAACAACTTTAAATTAGCTGCAGTTGTCATCAGCAGGTGAAAAGTTTTGTCACCCCCAGCCCTTCAGGCTGGGATTTATGTTCTCTTTGCTTTCCCAACCTGTCAACCCTTCTCCAATCATGTATACGTATATTGTATTGAAGGCGACAGATTTGAAGATTTGAAAAATCAATGACGGAGAAAACGGAACGTACCCATGTCTTACAATCGAGCCATCCAAGAAGATCTGCTTTGATCTTATATATAGATGGATTTAGACAAAAGTTTGTAAGTGCCCAATATGATTATGTATTTAAGTACTTTACCATTGTGCAAGACTAGTTTTCAGCCCTATTAGTATTACATTGTGGTAGGCCTGAGTAAGGAAAGTAAATATGTACTAATGTTGAGAAAAGCAACTAAAGCCATCATATGGTCTAAATTATCTAAAAGTTTCCACAGGAGAGGGCAGAACTTAGAACCTATAACACAGGGAGTTGTTCGGATAAGCGCCACATCAAAATGATACTCTTACAGTCTTACGTATCATACGCTTCGCTTGATAATTTCATAACTTAATATTATTAAAGACGGTTATTGCAAGGCCTTTTCAGGCAAATTAGAAATGGAACAAAAATAGGTTTACAGTCAGTTAATGTAGAGACCAAACTGTCCTCAGCCACATTATATTTGCCAGTAAGTGAAAGACTTTCTAGACTGTCTCATATGGCAAATACCAAAATAGTGTATAAGAAGTGGCAAATTTCTCATGGTTACAATATGTACCACACCACACTATATAATATATAAGTACTATAACTATAATATTGAAAAAAGAAAACCATAAATTTCTGGGCTAAACACATGGTAATTTTCATGTGCTAGAAAGATCTTGAGTTGCAAAGGACATTGAATTAGGTAGTAGACCTTTTATAACAGAGGGCATGAATATGAATAATGAATAATGAATAATGATACAAAGATTTCACCTGATGTTTTACTTAGGCCTATACATAGTGCCATGTCTAAATGGTTTTTAATGAGTTTTGTTTAATGATTGTATTTTTCTGTTATATGAAGTTGCATTTTATCAATGGTATACATGTTATTACTAGTAACACAATACTTGTGAAGTGGTGATATAAACATAATATCTGCATTTTGTGTGAAATTAATAATATAAAATCACATTAATTTACCACAATTCACTAATGAAATTTAACACTAGAATGAATATATAATGGTTAACGCCAATGTTGCTGTCATGTAACAATTACATTTTATAATTTTATGGCTCAAACTTTTTATCAATCATACACATTTAAAAATAATTAAAATCTTTACCGTTCCACGGAACTCTAGTACATAAAAGCGCAAGAAACTGCTTATTTGCTACAAGAAAGGAGAGATGAAGTGGAAGATAACGGAGAAGCTAGACAAGAACAGGTGGAGTTTCATCGGGTTGGTAGTGATGATAATGATGGTGGATGTGCTTGTGGACATGGTGGTGCTCGTGTTTCTCAACTGACGACGCGCCCGGACTGTTAGGTTGCTTAGAAGGCGTCGGCTCCGTTGGTTCGGGTCCTGGTGTTGAGTGTGTCTCGTTCTTGGGCGTTGCTGGCGGCGTCTTAGCGGGAAGGGGCTCTGACGTGTTCAAGTTGGAGGAGAACTCTTGCTCGAGCCAGCGAACCACCTTAGAAAAAAATTTCACTTGTTAGTTGTTAGTATAAGAAATCTGATAAGCAGAATGTTAAAAAAATATATAATATGAAAAGGCATTTTTATTATTTGAGAAAAAAAATGTACAAAATATAAATATTCAATTAAATATCAAAAATAAAATAAATGTATGAAAAGAGTGGGCCTTTTTTTATGATGTGTGGCTTAAATGGGTTGATGAAACAAGGTATCGCCAAAAAATGGGCAACGATTTTTACATTCTCCCACCCACCCTTGATTGACGGCACCTCCACTAATGATGTGGGTTTTCCGGAAAGATTCAATTTGGATAATTTCCGCAAAAAAAATTAATTTTCTATGATGTGAGGCCATTTCCCTATCATTCATAAAAGAATACAATTTTGAATTTATTCATTTCATGCAAATATTTGGCAGCAGCTTAGGTGTAATATAATGACAAACTATGTAGAGCCTAACTCTTGTAGTAGACTACTATCGAGCACAGACAAGCTTAGTGACAACAGCTGACGCTTGGAAATTGCGTTTTTGATGCAGCACAACCAGTGAACCAGCACAATTTTATTATCTTAGAACACGTCTTGGTTGTAATTGACAAATTATAATTTAAAAAACATGATTATGTAAATATTTAAGATTTGGAAAATTTTCCGACCCATATGCCTAGGGATGTGCAAAAATGGTGAGAACGAAATTCGCGATTTTTTTAAAAGTTGCAATAATCCCTTCAAATTCAATTTGCACATGAATCTCCTGAATGGATTGTGATTGGATGGTACCAATTTCCAATTCGCGAATTTTCGCGAAATTTTAGTTGATGGCGCGAACTAGTGGCGAAATTAGCAATGTCCTTAAATGCGAATTAGGTCGCGAAATTTTAAAAAATAAAATTTCAAAGTTTTGGTGGAGGTGCCGGGTCGAAGTCGAAATTAAATTAATACTTGCTGGTAGATATGGTGGAGGCGCCGGGTCATACAACGCGATTGTGAGATCTTAATAATTGTTTGAACGAGAGTAAGCTCAAAATACTTCAAATCCATATCAAAAGACACATAAAAAATGCATAATTTCGTAAATTTGGTGGAGGTGCCGGGTAGACGAAATTAATTCTGGTAAAAACTGTCGGAAACTTTGGAAACTGAAGGCTGAAATTGAGCTTAAAATTAAAACTGATTCTGAACTTCACTCTCATGAGCTTGTTTTTCTTTAAATCATTAAAATCAATCAATCAATCAATCAATTTTTTTTTTTTTTTTAAGTTGTGCATGAGAAAATTGTGTTTTTTTTGGTAAATCGCGACAAATCGCGAATTTTTATTTTTAAGGCGCGAATTTTCAAACTTTAAAAAACCATTTTTGCACATCTCTACATATGCCTAACCTCCACCATATTGTGTTACAGTCAGAAGGAACCAACTTTAGCCTACCCGGCACCTCCACCATAACCAAGCTCAAAAATCAAAATTTGAGGAAATTTATTTTTTCTTGGGTAGGCTATACACAGAAAAGGGGGTGAAATTTTCACATTCCCCAAAAAATCATATTATCCTCATTTTAGTTTTTGTCATAAGGCTGGGCAAAAAAATCGATAATTCGATACAATATCGTTAAGTGTTGTAATTTTGGTGGAAGTGCCTGCCTGGCTGGTACATATGGTTAGAGGTGCTGGGTCATAAAAAGCGATTGTGAGACCGTAAATATAGTTAAATGCGTTTTTGGTGATAACTTCTATCAGTTATCAACCCTATTTGGCCACAAATTATTAAAAATAGGCCTTTTTTTAATAAACAAATACATTTTGATATATTTCTCCATTTACACATTCCATTACAGTAGTCAACACCTAGATAATAGGTATTGTGTTAAGTATGCATTCAATATTCATTATTCAACATGATTTTGGATTGCCACCATCAAAAAGGAATTATTCAACATGATTGTGGATTGCCACTGTCAAACAGGTACGGCCTAAGTATAAATAAGAGATCTTTTAATGATATATCCAGTTCAAATAAAATTCCAGACCCAGTTAATTTATCCAAATATAGAAACAATCATCATGAAACTCTTGTTCACCAATCAGCATTTTACCCATAACTAACGGCCAGCTGAAACTTTCCTGAGAGTGCAGTAAATAATGTGGAAACTAACCTGTGCCATAGCCCTAGCCTGGTCCTCTTCGCGATTGCGATGCTTAAGGATATGAGGAGACGAAGTATGGCCAAGAGCGCTGGGGGGAAACTTGCGATCAGCCTCATTGGACTTGGAGCGAGTGCGGGGAGGTGGCTGGTAAGGTGATGACGGAATACCATCTGCAAGGCAAACAACATGAGATTATTTACCACACATTAAAGTTGTAAACAAGATACAGTATGTCATTTCCTTGACACTATATTATTGGATGAGCGTAGCGAGCGTAGCGAGCGAAGCGAAGATTCCATTTCACTACACTGGAGAAAAAAATCCAGAATGTTTTTTTTTTTTTTTTTTCTTCTTCTTTCTGTATTTTTGTGTGTTTGTTAACACGATTCCGGCTAAACCGATACTCCGATTGCAATGAAATTTTATGGAGACCTTCGAAATCTCTGAACTTAGAACTGCCACGTTTTTGAGCGCAATCGGAAATTTTTTTCACGTAAAAAACTGCAATTTTACGATTTTTTTTCGATTTTTAAAAAATTTCTTCGACTTATAACACCTACATGCTTTATCCGATTGTAATGATTTTTTCACAGAACCTTAATTTTATGAATTAAGATATTCGTGTGAAATTTGAGCGTAATCGAAAAATTATTTCTCATGAAAATTGCAATTTTACGATTTTAATCTTTTTAAAAAATTACGATTAATGAAAACAATTAAGTTAATTTTTTTATTTAATTTAATTATAAAAATTAAGTTAATTTTTTATAAAATTTAATTTAATTAAAAAAAATCTTCGACTTAGTAATGATTTTTTCACAGAACAACAGAAAATCCGCGTAATACATGGCATCTCAATGCACCATATACTACGCTCATCCAACAACGCGGCGGGACTTAAGCGTTTTCCTAGTAGTTAGACATAGGATTTATATGCGCTTAAAAATCCCCAAATATGCATGCATTTATGCCATTAAAAAGTCCCAAATAAATCCTTAAAAATAAAAAATATGCACTCAAAATAAATTACCTGCTGAATAGAAATAATCCCGTTTCCCTTCGTTTGGCAACACATGGGAACAAAAACGTTAAAAATAATAATTACGTGTGTATCTTATTTTCTTTCTCCTCCCCATCCACACTGAATGATATTTTTTTGGCATGCCATTTTGTGATTTAAATTCCTCAACTCTAAAAGGCTTGCTTCTACTTGTGATAGAAATTCAATTGAACAAAATCACATCTGAGAATCAGGACCATACTTCCACAAAAGAAAGATAGAATGAAGATGTTTGTATATGAAATGATGTGCATGCACAACGGGGGGGGGGGGTCAGGGGCCAGGTCTGTTTAACTAACCATGATTGACCTGTAATTCCCTCGTCATTTGATCATTATCTTTTTATGTCTGGAAGTCTGGATAAAGAAACACACTTTCAGGGGGGAATCATTATTCCGTTGCTGATCCACCATTCACCACTTACTTAGGCTACCTTAAATATTTTCATAAAATAAAATAAATATGCAGTTTATCATAAAATGTTCTGATTTATGCCGGTTTAAGCACACACATCAATTTTATGCAGTAACCTTCAATATATGCATTTATATGCACTATAAAATTAATACTGTAGATTCGTAATTGTGTGAAATGGAATTAGGTAGAAGTTCCAGTAGTCTGCATATTCGGGAACAAAACATGCATCTGCATATAAATCCGATGTCTAATTATAGTACTCAACAATAAGTAGAGATGCTAAATCGGTGGTAAAACGTCACAAAATGTTAATTTTACTAAAAAAATAATGTTTTTTAGGGTTGGGACTTGACATTGATTATTTGATTCAACATCAATTTGGCATCTCTTTTTTTTAAAGAACTAGAAAAACGCTTTAGTCCCGCCGCGTTGATGGATGAGCGTTTTTGTAAGTTTTTTATTTTTTGTAGGACCACTTTTCCTTTGCAAGTGCTTTTTGAATGCATTGTAGGTGATTGTTGTCAATTTTCTATTGTTACTTGTTAATTGTTATTATACACCAAAAAAAAAAACTCATATTAAAACCTTTATTTCTATGGATTCTGGCTAACTTTTTCAACTTTTTCTTTAAAAAGCAATACATCACCATTACCTTAATGTCCATGTGAAATATGAACGTTGTAGCCCCACCCGTTTGGTCAGAATCGGCCCAAATGTCACGAAAATATCGCACTAAAAATCGTAAAAAAAATCGTGAAAGTACGATATTCATGAGAAATATTTCTTCGATTGTACCAAAAAATGTGCTAGGCCTAAGTTTAAAGATTACGAAGGTCTCCAGAAAATTTCATCGCAATTGGAGTATCGGTTTAGCCGGAATCGTGTTAACAAACACACAAAAATACAAACAGAAAAAACAAGAAAAACGGAAAAAAATCGTAAAATTGCGATTTTCATAAGAAATAATTTTTCGATTGCGCTCAAAAAGGTGGCAGTTCTAAGTTCAAAGATTTCAAAGGTCTCCAGAAAATTTCATCGCAATTGGAGTATCAGTTTAGCCGGAATCGTGTTACAACACAACAAAAAAATAAAAAAAAACAAATAAGAGAAAACGCAAAAAAATCGTAAAATTGCGATTTTCATAGAAAATCATTTTTTGATCAATTTTTTTCGTACGGTGCAGTTTTTAAGTTCGAGATTCGAAGGTCTCCATATAAAATTTTCATCGCAATCGGAGTATCGTTTTAGCGGAATCGTGTTCACAGACACACAAAAATATCAAAACAACAAGAAAGAAAAAAAAAACATTCCGGATTTTTTTGCTCCAGTGTAGTAGAATGGAATCTTTGCTTTGCTCGCTTTGCTCATCCAAAAATTGATTTTGGAACCATGTAAAAACCATATAGGCCATTTACTTTTTGCATTATAACATAAGTCTACCTATTTTTGTATTAAAAAACGGAAAAAATACGATTTTTTTCAGAGTGTCAAAAAGAATTTTGATGTCAATTTTTTTCCGATGTGATATCGAAATTATTGGTTTGACATTGATTTCAAATCGAATCCCAACCACAATGTTTTTCCATACCAATTGAGAACAAGTAGTTAGTAAATTACGTCTTCACTATCTACTAAAGTCTGTGAATTTATTTCAGTAAGCTTACCTATTCAACCATGTGTTTGCGTAAGCATTGTTTTCTAAGGTTGATGTGGTTATACTATTCAATTGAGATGCTTCTATAGCTAATTCTATTTACCATTAGAAATGCAAGAAACACCCCACCTTAAGGGTTGTGGTGAAAAGGAAATACTGTACTGTAATAGACGCTACAAAACCAAAAAATTGAAAACATAAATGCTGATTATTCTAAAATAAAATGTTAAAAAAGAAACATATCTTTAACAAATAGGGAATACTATTCCTTCTTTCCCAAGAAGCACAGGTACAGGTACAGGAGTAATAAAAATTGGGTGCAAAGTTTATTTATATTTTTTAATATTTATTTATATATATATATATGGATTGTTGTAGGTTTTCGCGGCCCGTCATAGGATAAAAACAAGGATCTTGGGTAAAACCGTGTCAAAAATAAGATGAACCAGGGCAGAACCTGGGCGTCCACCGACGTTTCGTCTGTACTACGTCAGACATTTTCAAGGTTGACTGTGACTCTACGGAGGTTGGAGTCACAGTGGTTGGCAAGCACGCAGCGCCCGCCTTATATAGCCTCGGCTGAAGGTGCGGGGCGGCGAGGTTATATAGAAAATAGGTGCGGGGCGGCGAGGTCATATCGTGAAAAGGTGCGGGGCGGCAATGTCATATCGATAAAATATATACGGATGGTGGCAATTGAGAAACAAAATAGCACAGCTTACTGTAGTGAAACCTTTTTAGTCCGGCTTCTTGTCATAGGGCCTGATTGGTTGTCTTTTGAAATGTTATTCGTGCTTAGAATTATGGAATCTGAATTTTGCACACAGATTCCATAAAAAAGGATCTTGGGTAAAACCGCGTCGAAAATAAGATAAACCAGGGCAGAACCTGGGCGTCCACAGACGTTTCGTCTGTACTACGTCAGACATTTTCAAGGTTGACTGTGACTCTACGGAGGTTGGAGTCAGTGACTCCAACCTTATCCTATGACGGGCCGCGAAAACCTACAACAATCCATATATATATTTTATAATAGGATAACTCATTTAAAAAAATATTCCATTTTTTGACATTTCACATTTAGCATACTAATTATGTATTAATTTTTTAATGAAAATTGTCTTCTAGTCATACCTGCGTAGGAATGGCGCTGTCCAGCAAGCTCTGCCTCTAACAGGTGGTAACGACCCAAATCATGGGATCGAGAACGGTGATGACCTTGCCCCCAGTGATGGAACCCACTGGAAGCGTGCTGAGCTGATCCACACATCACTGCCCCTAAGAGCTTGTCGTAGTGACAGTCGTGATCGTAATGGCACCTCTGATGGTTCTTGTACGGATCGGGTCCCAGGAAGTCTGTGTAGCAGTTGTTTTGAGGGTTCACGTAGTCGCCTGCCAGGTAATGGAGCTGCACTCGGGCGGCCATACTGTCGTCGTATTGCGTCTTATGCCGGTGCCGATGGTGACCCAGGCCTCCACGGTCTCCACAAGGTTTTCTATGACAATACAAGGCCTACTTTCAGAAAAAAGACAGCAACATAATGCAACAATAAGTTTTGTGTATTTGATTTAAGCCAATCATAAAAGGTCTTATACGCAACTCTAGCCCCACTGGCAGGGGGAAGGAAGGAGAGTGTCTCACATCGACGGCCAGGCTTGCCTCACTCTAGATTCTCAGAGGAAAATACTGTACTCCTGTACTACGTACTATCTGATGTTGGCAAGATTTTGAAGACTGCCTATTGTTTTACCTTCTACGATCGGCAGAGGGGCCAATTTTGTCAGTTCTTTGATTGTGTGATGTGAGTCAGTAAATTTACCGTCGGGTAAATTTACCGAGCATGTCGAATGTCGGTAAAATGGTAAAATTTTAAAATTTTCCATCATTATATTCTAAAGATTAATAAGAACCTACACAACAAGAACGCAGTGGAAATATGTCAGTTAACACTTGAATTTTCTATCATTATATTTAAGAGACAAATAAGAGCCTACACAACAAGAATGCAGTGGAAATAAGTCAATTAACACTTTAAAAAATTCAATCAATAAATCTAAAAACTGTAGGGCTGTGCGAGTACTCGAATATTCGAGTACGAGTCGAGTTCACGGCGAGTTCGAACAAATTCGAGTTTCATTTATTTTGAACTCGAATATTCGAGCGTCGGTAAAAACAGCATTTTCATTTACCGACCCGTCAAAAGTTACGTGTTTCTTCCGTTAGATAGCAGCATACGCGGCAAAGTTCGTGATACACGATAGTCGAACTCCTTCTGACGTGAAACTAGTTATGATTGGCCGGCTGAACTTTGCGAGATCCAATTGGAGCTAGTCATACGTCACATGCGAGCGTTGATTGGCTGTTTTTGTGAAACTATTCACGTCTACCGTGTATCACCACTTTTGTCCGAGATGTTGTTGACAACAAAAATGGCCACGATTCACGAGGCGAGAGCAGAGCAACCAATGATTCGTAAAATTTGCGCGGACTAGCTAGCTTAGGCGTAATTTCTTCTCTAAAGCATAGCCTAGCATAAAAATACCAATCTTGAAATATTCATGAGATGGAACCGTGTCACAATGCAGTGTAACTTCAACACCTGCGTGACAGTACCAGTGACAACAGTTAGGGCCTAGTAGGCACAGTACAATTGCTAGTAGCTAGCCTAGTTGCCAGATTTCTTCTGGCCAGATTAGCCTGTATACTTTTACCGATCTTAGGCCCTAGCTAGGCTTTACTCATACAAATTGCACCCAGCACTAGGACCTAGCCTATGGCAAACCCTTCAACCAAGGTTAGTTGTAGCCTAGCTAGGTCGCCAATGTCTACATAACTAAAATATTTAACCCAGAAGGTAGGCCTAGGCTTTAAAACTGAAGATTTGTTTGATAGGCCTAAGAAAGTCTGAAATGGAGAATACATTTTCATTTGTTTTTTTTTTTTTTTTTTTAAATGAACTCGAATTGACTTGAAA
Organism: Sweltsa coloradensis; assembly: GCA_024449915.1. Taxonomy (NCBI): domain Eukaryota; kingdom Metazoa; phylum Arthropoda; class Insecta; order Plecoptera; family Chloroperlidae; genus Sweltsa; species Sweltsa coloradensis. The sequence continues at coordinate 28,324 of JAMZAV010000700.1, forward strand.
ACAGAAATTGACTGAACTCGAACTCGATTACCGACTCGAATTGAAATCTTCCAGTTCGCAACGCCTAACTAAAAAGAGTTTTTCTGTAGCTAGACATAGGCCTACCCCAGTCTATTTCATTAGCCCTAGCAGAGTAGGCTAAATCATTCATTCAAATCTAATTAATATTTTAATTTATTTATTTAACCATACAAAGATAGGCCTAATTAAATTAATACATTATTGTTTAGTTTGTACTTTGTATGAAACAGTAAATAAATATAAGGTTGAATATATGCTCTTTTAATTGATATATAGCACACCTTCCTCATCCCCAAAACTATTTACGTCTATGCCAATATGCTTAATATGGCCAAAATCAAACTTTTACCTATTTTACCGTTTTTCGATAAATTTACCGGTAAATTACCCGAGTTTTAAATGTACGGTAAAGTAAATCCACATCACTATTTGATTAGGCCTATGATGTCCGCCTATAATGTAGGCCTACTTGTATTTCAATCACAGATTACTACTTACACTAACCACACAAATCCCATGTTGCCCCTAGAGTAAATTGTGTGTGTATTTAAAAATATGAAGATAAAAAAATGGGATGTAGGCCTAGCCATTATGCGCAGTACTTGTCTATAGAAGGCCTAGATATATGGTACTTAGGCCTCCGCCTACCCATATTAAAGTATAAAATTACACATAAACATGACCCAATATAAAATTGTGATAAAGAAACAAACAACAAAACAATTACCTCGAGGTTTGAAAACTAAGGTTGTTCTTTTCCATGTTGGCCTGGATGATTTGCAGCAGCTCTTCCCTCTGTAACGAACTGGACCGTTTCTTGTTCCTTTGTTGGGACGACACGGATGCGAAGTGATGCCTATACCTCCTCGCTCCGTGCCTGTTACCGTTCTCTTGTCCCCCACCGCTCTGATGCGATGCAAACCCCTTCCCCGAGATTCGTTCAGCCACTAGATCGTCATCCTCATCATCATCTTCATCGTCTTCATTTTCGGAAACGTCTGCCGCGCACTCCTCATTGTTTTCACTCGCACCACTACGACAACTACTGCTACAACTATTCGCGTATTTTTCTCGCACTTTGTTTGTTGTCCTTCTCTTGCGGCGATTTCGCCGAGGAGTCCGAGATTCTCTTATCGTTACGTTTAAATCACGCTTGAACTTCACTTTTAACGGGGTATTGTTTTGATGGGGCGACGCACCCGCACTGGAATTGTTATTATTACACTTTTCGTTCACTGTGGCACCAGCAGACTCGTCTTTCCCCGCTTTATTTCTAGGCTCAGGAGACACTGTCAACTTCACTTTGATGGTCTTGCTGCCATAATGAGGTACTTTAATTGTTGACCCTAGAGTGTCGTAGATGGTTGTCACCAGACCAGCAATGTCCTAAACAAAAATATAATTGTATACACTTAGCATGGTAAAACATATCTCGTCAAAATACAGGTATTACTCAAAATGAGGTTAGCAACTACACCTTGTGCAATGCCTTGTGTCTATCCAAGAAACACTCTTGTCAATCATCAGACTGAAATGGCACAGATTGTATTGAGGCCTCTCGCCATCTTTGTTGAAACTAATGTAAAATGCAACCACTTCTAAATCTTCATCTAGGAGCAAATTAGTGGACACACAGTTACATAAAAGGGGACTTTCTCAAATACAGACTGGTACTAGATTCCAAAGAGGTACATGTGGTTTGAAACTGTCAATACGGGTCGAGATGGACAGGCCATTACAGGTAATGGGGATTATTTACATTTTGTATTATGCACAAAACCACTGGTTCCCTTTCATTTGGCTGATTGACAGAGTGTTTCTTGGATAGACACAAGGTGTAGCAATGGAATTCAAGACACGACGTTTGCCAAAAGGTAAAACAATATCCTTAGTGGTACTTTATGTAAATATAACTCTTGTGATAATTTCCTGAAGTTAGGGGTCAAAATTTCACTCAGCCATAATTCGAAATCAATTGTTGATAGGGCATCGGGCAGCATTGGGGACAAATATTAATCGGTAATGAGCTCCCAAGCGGCTTGTCCAATCGCCAAGAGGTGTGGACTGACAACAAGGGGAGTTGGAGCCCCAGCAGAGTGGCTTTTAAGCCACACTTGACACGTGTTGTTATTTATAATTGAAGAGCAAATTAATAAACAGCTTTAAATGGTATTGCTACCCATCTGCCCTTAAAATTATTTTTAAAAGCAAAATTTGTTTTAATTAAGGTTGTAGGACTCTTTTATTTGTTAACAAAATAAACAAAACATATTATGTCTCTAAAATATAAATGAAAACAATATGCTTGTCAAAAATTTAATTGTGGTAGGTAGACAGGTATTGTAAAATATAAGTTGATACGAGTATAGAAATAAAATACAGTGAGTCAACATAACAGGCAAACATATTTCCTAATAAGCTAATATTACAGCAAAATAGAGAAAATTATGACACTATATTTTAGTTTCTAAGTTGGCACTTTAGGTAGCCTAGGTATCACATCAGTACCTACCATACCTTATTTGTGTTCCTTTCTCACATGCTGTGGGATAAAGGAGATAGATATGTCGTATACCCTGGGTGCGAATTGACGGCTTGTCAGAGGGGGGGATGGCCAAGTATAGTATCTGTGTGGGCTGTAAGGGGACTGGGGCACAGCCCCAGCTGCCAGAGGCAGTTATTGTTGGGGTAATATTGCCCTCGAGGTGGCCTTAGAAGCAATCTGAGAAAACCTTTTGGGGTATTATTGCCCTCAAGATGGCATTAGAAGCGATCTGAGGTATTATTTTGAAAGGAATATGTGTAAATTGACGCATTATTTATTAACATTATGAGATAAAGTCATTTGATATGATATGAGATGGATATCCAGAGGTGGGGATTTAGCAATCCCCGGTGGGAATACCTTTCAGTAAAACAGAGCCAGGGATGAAATTACCAGAGGGGGGAAATCCCCCCCCATCAATTCGCACCCTGTGTATACCTATACTATTAATATATTTAAAAATTGTGACGAATCAATTATCAAATACTTACGTCTTTGGTGATCTTTCCATGGCCATCAAAGTCGTAGAGAGTAAATGAAAACTCCTGACGCTCCTGCCCCTTAGGGTCCAGACCCCCTTCAACTGACACATCACATTCGAACTCCTGCAATAAAAAACAAATTAAATCTCAAGTTATTCACCAACAAAAAACTGTTCTCAATCACTCATGTCATATTATTTGTCATGTGATAGCCCGAATGATGATCGAACCCAGAATCGTGGGCACCAGAAATGCTCTGGTAAGTCGAGTTTTCGGGGGCACAAGACTTTTACTGTAAAAAATAATATATAAATAATAATATAAAAAATTGTGTTTACTTAAGTTTAATGAATTCTTCAACACTTATTCATATATTGTTTCTTCATATTTTGTATTGTGTGTTTGTGTATTATTTTTTTTATTATTATTGCTATTTATTATGTATAAGTGTCCTTTGTGTACTATGACAGTGGACATCCACCTCCCTACAACTTTCTTCAATGATAAGGTAGGGCCTATGCGTGAGACTGTACTATACTCAAACCGTGTCTTACTTGGTCCAGTACCTGAGCGACCCTTCTTTCAAATTTATATCTGCTCCGGCTTGCGGTCAATGGATAATCCATAGGAAATGAAAGGGTCTCGCTCAGGTACTGGGCCAAGTAAGATACGGTTTGAGTATAGAGGTCTGCATGGGCCCGGGCTTGGCCCGCGGGCCGGGCTCGGGCCTTGTTATGCATTTTTAGCCGGGCCCGGGCCTGCTTTTCACCGAATGAGACGGGCTTTTTTCGGGCTTTATGATGTATTTTGAAATCGGTATTTGCGATTGCGATCATAGAAATGTTCTTCAACCAAAATTTCAAAACGTTTTGTTTCTAGTAATAGTACTTTTCATCCCCCATGGTAAAAACTACAAAAATTCAGATGCTGTTGCTTTGAGTTTAACCTCTGAACGGGCTGTAACGGGCCTACTTACACTTATGGCGGGCCCGAGCCTGAAATTCCGGGCCCGGGCTTCTAGAAGTAGGCCCGTGCAGACCTCTAGCTAGACTGTACAACTCACCCAAACAAAATATTTGCCATCAGTTACTTTTTAGTAACATAAATTAACAAAATTGCAGGCCTATAAAAAAAAATATGTTGTTATACCTTCATCATTGCATGTAATTCGCTTGATAAAAATCAAAAGAAATGTGATTTATTTAACACTGAAAATCGTAATTTACAGTACCTAGTTTTGGTCCTTAGCCGGAGCCCACAAACAAGGACGTGTGAACAAACAAAAAGTAGATAAATACCATATTATATTGTGTGATTCTGCTATTACATAAACAAGCGGCTGGCGACCGGACGTTCAGTCAACGGTTCAATGACCTTTCAGTTTTCATTATCCCACTTTTATAAGTTCTTATATAGCAAGAGCATAGAATTAAAAAATATAAAAGGAAGTTGATTTCGTTCTAAGACTGCGTGGCTTTCAGTCATGAATAGGCAACGTTGCCAGTTGCCACCCTTACGTCGTGTCAGGAGCATAACTCACAGGAAACACAACCGTAAGGTAAGGTTAACATCGGAATCAATCAACAACATGCCTTGATCTAGATGACAAAGAACAGCAGTTTATTACATTTGATAAACGTTTGGATTTGGCAACACAGGAAGATTTTTCTTTGGCGGCGTGAAATAAAAGTTGTCGGCCTTGTATATACAATCATGTGTACCGACCGAGCGGCGAAGGTCAGGCTGTCTCTACTGCCATGAATGAGAACGTTGGCTGCGTGCCTGGTCTCGCCCCCTTTAGATTTATGCCCAGCACACATATCAATGAAATATCGACACAAGATGATGAGAGGAGAGAGAAACGTTGCAATTATGCTCGCCATACTTTGGGTTGGATTTGAACACAGAAACAACGATACGATTGTTTTAGCATGCGGCTTCAGGTTAGGGTCGTCACTACGGACATTGCCCACCCCGCCATACATACATAAAACAGTTGAATCTGACTTTTAATTTGTATAGTAAAATCAAAATGCTAGTTATCGACCATTTGTTTTCAAAATCATGTATTATTGTTACTTCTATTATAGTTCTCATAAGAGAACAATGTATTATTTTAAAATCAATAATGAGGATTAGCTTACGAACATAATAATATAATGAACATTGTTATCCGCAGAGCAGAGCGACTAAGGGTGACATGACAATGCAAGATCGTTTTCAATCGGGGGCACACTCTTTGGCGATCTGCTTCACCCTCTTTGCCAACATCACGTGGTGTTCACCCACTCGCCCCCCCCCCCCCCCCCCCGCCCAAATGTAACCTGTTATAAACTCTGATATAAATATGACATCTATCAAATTATTCTAAACCTTTACAGAACAGCTGTTGATCTGAAAGCGATTATTTCGAGGACGGCATTTCGCATAATTATGATTGTCTAACATCGAAATTTGAAGCTTTGAATTAATGTTTCATATTTTGTTGTCTTGAAACTTGACTAAGTGTAGGTAGATAGACCTAATTAAATTTTAGAATAAACGAAACAAAAACGACGTACCGGTTAAGGTTTACACTTTACACGTTTATTACGTTCAACTAAATATTTAACATTCAATTATCTTTTCCGTCCTGACTCCTGAGGAATGTAGGTCAACAGTAGAAGGCCGCAGTTGTCAGCAGGTGACTGACAGTGACAGGTGACATCACAACTCAAAAGCAGACCTTCTGAGCTTGTTTCGACACTATTGTCAGAGGAAGGCCTTGTCAGTTGCCAGGACACACGCGTTAAAAAATATTAGTGTAAGTTAAAACATAAATTTTCATTCAAATAGGTCCGTTCAAGTAATTCAAATCTAAACTTAAGGTTGTGTTTTAAAAATAGATAAAATGGAGCAACAAGTCGTAAAGAATTGAATCATACGGAGAGTTGCGAACAAAATAAACATATTCAATATCAATGTTTCATGGTCCTAATGAACATAATACTTAAAATGTCAACCTATACTTCGTTAGTATACTGATCTCATGGTCTGACATTACGAAGAAAGAAGACCGAAGACGTCTTGGAGACGACCCATAGCGGTTCAGAAATATCGATTGATAATATTAATATTTATTTATTACTAACACAATCGAGATGAAAAAAAATAAGGGCACAATTGACTACTACATGATGTGTTTGGTTTGAAAAGTAAGAAATTCATAGATATCTTAACACCTATAGTAGGCTAGATACGCAGTCTCCAATCCCGCCGCACAGGTGCGAGTGTACCAAATTGAAGCGTCAATCCCACTCATTCAAGATGGTGGTTTGGCGTTTTAATTTATGCTTTTTTAATGCAATAAAGTACTTTACTGGATTGTTTGATATGGTTTTACCTTGTGCAGCACGGTATTGAACAAACAGAAACAATGCAAAGTTATTGCATAAGGGAATTTAGTAATCATTTGGTGTTAAAGTCTGATATGCTCACCTGCCAAACTGGCGGCCATCTTTAAAAATATTTTTTTCGATTAATCGCTCCCATCTAATTAACATGCAAACTCACCCATTCAAGATGGCTTCCAATTGTCCCGGAAGTGGACCGCTGACTGCTAGTCTAGCCAATTATATGGGATGTCTATGAAGAAATTATAGGGCCACAACCTAACGAAATACAGACCTTTAGGTTTATCTATTAAAAAAGGGGGAAAATGAAAACAATAAAGGTATACTAGTTTCGTGTTTTCTATACCTCAAAGTTGAGCTGCCTTCTCTCCGTCTTCGGTGTCTTGTGTGTGTCCGATTTGTCCTCCGAGACCTCCTTGTCGTTGCCCGTACAGTACTCCTGCCTCCCCAGTAGCTCCTCCGTGTCCGAGGGTCGGCCATCGCTGCAGTCAGGCACCACTGCAACAAGTACGCACATCGATAAACACATGCTGGCTGGCACCCACGTGCGCAACACAAGATCACATCAGAGACAATAATAAATAAACACATACACGGTTTAACAAATTTAATAATAATTATCAATTGCGATTAGCATACCTATATGAATAATTACGCACCATGTCCATAACACATAGAGGACGACAGCAAATAGATATATTGTGCTCCTTGTTTGTGTTGAAAATGTGAATTTCGTACATGGTTTCACTTGAAAAAAACGCAAATGTAATATGTATGCGTGTTGATTTGTGCAAACTGGTGTTAGAGGCCTATGTGAAAATTATTGCCCAACTAAAAATTAATAATATAATTCGTTATGTATTAGATTAATAATGGCATGGCAATACTTCGAGCTACTTTACTACGGAGATTTCTTTAGATGGCCTACACACACGAACAATTCCAACTACAGCAACGCCTACAAGTATAACTAGAAGGTACACACACAGCTCTTATATAGCTGGTATAGGCCTAAACACGATATGTTTTTCAGGGAAATCCAGTTTTTCTTGTTTCGTTCACAATTCAGAATTCTTTTGCCGCTTGGGCTTTTGAGGGACCACTATCATAAAAGGGTTGCCGTTCGATGCTAATTTTCATACAATCGAAATTTATCACCATAATCATAATCGATTAGATTTAATCCTAATAAAAAATGGAAAATTACACTTGTCGCCGATTTCCTATATCTCAATACATTTAAAAACGCAATTACGAATTATACTGACTACTTCGCAGAAACTTAGGCCGCCAATTTAAATGTGAAATTGACGCTTTTACATCTTTTGAAAGGGAGTAGAAAAAATCGATTACTAATGGATTAAAAATATGACATCTATTGTCTATCGATTAGGCTTAGGCCCCTATGCACTAATAATTAGTGTCACTAGATAAGCGGTGACAACCCCACCATAAAGAATGCTCAATTTCGTTTGTTTCACTAAAATAACATAGAATTCGTCCGCACATCATAAGTTCAACATAGAATTGCCACGACATATTATTGTTTCACTCTCGATTTTGTGTTGCAGATTCAACAGATATAATTCGATAGAATATAAATGATGGATCGATTATTAGAACAGTTATAGGTTAATGAAATACAAATAATAATTTGGTTGAATTGAAATGAAAAATCTCATGGAAAAATAGAGGGTGGAGTGAATGATAATGGAGCGTTGGTCTTTTGTGGTAAGAGGTGGTAAGAGGCAGAAGTTTTTTAACTTCTGATGTGGACTTCAGTCCATCAGTTGTTGGTTTAGGAATGTGATAAACGGTGACTTTGGAGCCGTCCTAGCAACGAGGCACATAATAAATTCTAAGGTTGTTATTAATTAGCCTTGTTGATTCTGGCACTGTATGCGGCTGGAATCGTGTCCAGCTTGATTGATCGGTGTTTCCTACTTAAATATGCCGGTCTCTAGTCGGTCATTGTTCGCTTGTCGATGGTATCGGCGAATACAGAGCTGGCTTGGGCTGCTTTAAATTTAATGTCCCCGATTGAAAATCAGTTCTGTGTTCTAAAAACGAATATATTAATTAATTTGTTGAATTCGTCTCGATTAGCCAAGTTGCATAAATATGAGACGTTAAGTAATATCCAATAATAGAAAGAAGGAAAAAAAGTGGTCCCAACGAAAAAATGCAGGTGGCTCGAAATTGTTTTCCCAACATAACAACTTTGTCAATTCTATTCACGCTAACTCAGCGTGGACCTTGCACATGGAGGAACTCTGTGATCAATCTAGATAATTTTTGCTTGCGTTGGTAAAAGATATTTCTCTTTCATACACAAAGGTGACATTCCATTTACCGCGCATACATTTTACTCCCACCACTACCAAGCATCTGCATTCTTTCGTTGGAGCAAGTATACTATTGATATGGTTGGTGGAGAAACTACCCTAAACCACCGACCTTATATACCCTACTACAATTATTTGACTTGTCACTATTTATTTGACAGTGACACGTCACACCTGTACCAATCAAGGGAAATTCATTAATCTTATTCATTGCGTTTGAATATAAAATCGATAAATCTATTACTTTTTGCATTGTAAGAGCAGGTTGAAAAGATTTGTGGTTTTCAGTTTTCACCTCATTTAGACTCCAGACTGGATAGAATACGCTATTTTCCTTTTCGTCGCTTAGGTTATTTTTCGCGTAACAGTTGTTTCAAGTGTCAAATCACGTCACGGCACATAAAATCACGTCAAGCAACGCAAACGCAATCCAGTCCGAGCGACGCCGAAAACTACCGAGCCATTACCGAGAAGTCGTCTACTAAATGGAAACGTGATTCGCAAGATTCTCGTAATCTAAAGTCCCAACAAAACAAGGTTACTCGGACTGGCGCCGACCGACCCCGTCGCCCACGGTATGCCGACCAATAAATCCAAACTAAAAAGAACACATCTTGCGACGACAGAAAAATAACGTAGAGGAGGTAAGTAGGTTAAAATACCCCTAAACCATAAACTTCAAACTTGAAAAATGGGATTTGTAAATGGGTAATGTCCCAGCCTTCCAGGAACTTTTTGAAACTTTCTGAGTTTGTTTTCAAAATGTTGTATTAGCTGTTGGTGGTCTAGAACCGTCTAGAACTACTTGCCTCCAACAAGTTTCATCCATCGACCGTCGCATGACAATATTTCATGTACAACAGTACAAGTGTACAATTTGCATACACAATTTGCAAAAGATTACAAGGCAGACCGAGGTACAACTTTGCAATGAGCGAACTGAAATTACTTCCAAGACCAACTATAACTGTCAAAACTCAAAATACTTGGAGTTGGTAGTGTTTTTTACATTGAAAGTGGAATCTGACAGGGACGTGTGAGCACAATGCGTAGCCGAACAGCAGTTTAGTTTATTTGGTTCTAGGCCAGTCATAATGCATGTGGGTTATGGCATAGGAAGGGGTGGGTGGGACTGGGGGATTTCCTCAGTTTCCTCATATCGTTGTCGTCGTCGTTGGGAAGTGTCGGCGTGGGTCTCCGACCACGGACGACGACAAAATGCCAGAGTTGTCTCTCTTTTCTCGTCCCTTACAAACAGCATTGGAACGCTCTGGGACAAATTCTACCCCGAGCCCGGATTCAGAAGGTAACGATGACAGGAGAACGTCCGGGAACACACCGGAATTGATATCACCTCAAGAACCATATTGACTGACGAGGTCCCGCCATTTTCACGGAATGCTGATTTCTGGACACCACCCAAAGTCTCAAGGCATAGTTCACCGACCCACCCACCCACACTACGCCACTGCCCTTATCCGATTATTTTATGGGGATTACAAAGAATTAGTATGCATACACCCCCCTCCCACCCCTTTCCTATCAATTGCATGGCGTTCAATTTAAGTTAGTGTTTTTTAAAAGATGCCTCAGCGGCGCCACGGATTTTGACTTATGAGCGCGGCGCACATCATCCAGGGCCGCGTGTTGAGAGGCGACGATAGTAGGCACCCCCTCCTCCAAACCCCTCCGGCCAAAGGAGTTATCGGCCGACGTGCTTTTTCTTTCCGGGTTGTTAGCCCATGGAACGACCTGCCGCCCGCCCTCAAAGACTACCCAGTGAGTCATTTCCCTTCCATGTGCAAGGAGCACTTGTGGGAGAACCAACTACATGTGCCGTGTTAGTTTCACGTGCTTCAAGCAAGGCTCTTCGCGGCACGAGAATTCTTCATAGATTTTAAGCGTTTTAGCAAAATATTTTCTAGCGTCGACACTGTTTCTTGTTGAATGTAATAACAAGAATAAACAATAAAATAAAATAAATAAACTTAATCCTCGTGTATAATTTTTTCCTTGGAGAACGAAGAAGAGATAAATAGTGTGAGAGAGAGAGAGAGAGAGGGGGGGAAAAGAAATAGAGGGGGGGAAAGTTAAAGAGTGTGTGTGAGAAAGAGTGAGTGAGAGGGAGGAAAGAGTGAGAAAGAGAAGGGGAGAAAGTGCGTGAGAGAGGGAGAGACTTGTTGACAAGTCTAGTCCTTGGTCTGTGCGCCCGCGCGCTCGCTCGCGTACTGCCAAGTCTCTTTGGTTGTCGGGCGGCGGCAGTTTCCCTTTGAAGTAAGGAGAGCAGCGAGCCATGGTTGGCGGCGCATGAATAGCTCTCAGCTTGCTTGTTTGACCTTCAGGTTGGAACAATCTACTCCAAGTCCGATGTGAGATTTGCGTCTCGCAATTGTGATAATGCTAATCGAGATGATATGACTGTTATATTATGCTTCATGGATGCAATCGTTACCTCATCTCGCGAACTTTTCAACTTATGCCACTGAAGTGAACATCATAGGGTACTGAATGAATCTATGCCAACTCGCAGATAAGATGTACAAATAATTTGTGTTACGTACACAAAATAAGAGCTACTTTATGAGGGAGCTTTATGTCCATCTATCCGTCACTTTATTATACGTTGTGTCCATCGGTCCATCTCATCTCACAATAAAAACTTAACATGACCTCCGCTTTGATTGGGATGCATCTTTTTTGGTTGACATGGCCCTCGCCTTCTGACCCTCGGGAATTTCCACAAGGAATTTTAGAGGTATACAGACGTTGTACAATAACGGTAAGCTTCGTTCCTCATTTTGGGAACCCCCGTGACCGTGAGTGAGTGTTATTATAATTTGTTAAAATGTAATGTCAAATCGGTTTCGCCCTGCTGTCCCAACATATCCTACCACTTTAATTACTTGATTCGACAATTCTATATTTAGCTTTTCTGGGCTGATAGTACTAGAAGGTAGGGATGGGAAAAAGCGTTTAATTTCGTAAACTTTTAACCCCTTGAACTAATCGCGTTTAAACGTTTTAAGGCCTATTTTCTGAAAAAGAAAGAAAAAAAAGGTAGGCAGAGTCCTTGGTTTAAAAACAAAAATCGTAATTTTGTACTTATGACCGGCCGACGAATAATTAACACCGGTTTTATTCTCACTCTTGCATTTAATGACCCGGCACTTCCACCCTCTAAGCTTCCACCATGTGTAACAACACAACACACAGCTAAAGCTTTGTAATGTGGCGTACTCAAGTCAAACAATAGTGAATAGAGCAACAAAAAAATGAGTCTTTGAGAACTTTCATGATTTTCGATAGTTAGGCCAAAGATTCATAATCTTTGGTTAGGCCTACATTGCTTCCTCGACTGACACACTTTGTCAACAGTCTGTACTCTGTATATCAAAGCGACCATAAACACTAATTTAAAACCAGAATCTTGATAGTATAATAGCGTGTACGACGCACGCCACTACATTCTCTTCCTTTCAGTGAGCGATTTTAGTTTCACGTCTGAGCCAATCACTGCATCGCTCGTGACTGACGTCTATCGAGCCAATCACAGGCTGATTGGCTCATCTGTCAGAAGTCACGTAGCATAGAAGAATGCCAAAGCTGATTTATACGCCCTGCTTCGCTAGTGAATCATGTACAAATTGGTCGACTTGATAAAAAAAAAATAGTGAGATCCCCCCCCCCCCCCCCCCCCAACCCAAATAATAAACAAAGCAGGTAGCCTAAGTGCCCTAGTGTGAAGTGTCCAGAATTATGCAGCAGGTGGTTGATAGTGGATAAATGTCTGGTATTGTAATTCAATACAGAACTTCAAAGCGGATTTCCCGCTAGGGTATCATATTTTATTCAATGTGTTTCTTTCAAACCAAAGGGTAGGGATTACCTCATCTATAAACCAATTCAATTCTGAAATATTCAGGCGGCGTTCTGAAAAGAATCATTCTCATGCTACAAACTGAGTCAGCTCATTAATCCATTCTGTATTGAGACAGATCGGGCGTTCCATACGCATAAGCAACGACTAAATTTTGTAAAAATAAAATATGAAATGAAACATGAATTACAGACAAGGGCGGCGGGCGCACGAAGTAGTACTTTTTCTGATGTTAAGCAATGGGTTTATACGTGTAAAAGTGTAATTAAGCACGCGAAGCGAGCGTTTTCATTTGACTTTGCCGGAAAAAATAGTCACTGGTTTTGTTTTGTTGTTGATTTTTGTTGTTTTAACGTTCGAACGGAGGTTCGGATCGAGTTGAAATTTGGACCATCCGCAAGCTTCGTTCTGGATTGAATGCTATTAGTTTTGTGGCAAAATCGTTCAAAAAGTTACAAAGTTAAAGTTTTTTTTTCAAACTAAACGGCGACAAAATCTGAGGTGGCCAAATCATTTAGAATGTCCGTCCGGTCACGAATATGTTAATTTTATTTTGATCCGATAAGTAGTGTAGATGGAAATGACATTTTAACAAAAGTAACGTTACCATGGTAACGAAAAGTCGCACGAGGTTTCTGGCCACTATGCACTGCCACCTAGAAGTAATCAAAATACTATCGAGGAAGCAGTGTATTATTTGTTAACAAAGAGTTTAAATAGTTTTCCCAAGGAAATGATGTCAAGGTCCTCTAGATGGCGGTGGATTTTATCCACAAAGTAAAGGTTTACCCACGGGTTTACCCAAATACCTTGCCAATAATAAATAATATTGGAAACATGGCCCCGTGGACAGCGAACGTCGCAAATTTTAAAATTAACAAAAATGTGCAATGTGGGTCTAGCTATAGCACGTGCTCGCTTATCAACGCGTCCAACTGAGCGTTTCCTGGGGTTTGGTGCTTTAAACGATCTGACGACATCGATATAACTATAATTGGATGAGCGTAGCGAGCGAAGCGAAGATTCCATTTCACTACACTGGAGAAAAAAATCCGGAATGTTTTTTTTTTTTTTTCTTCTTTCTTTCTGTATTTTTGTGTGTTTGTTAACACGATTCCGGCTAAACCGATATTCCGATTGCAATGAAATTTTATGGAGACCTTCGAAATCTCTGAACTTAGAACTGCCACGTTTTTGAGCGCAATCGGGAAATTTTTTTACATAAAAAACGCAATTTTACGATTTTTTTCGATTTTTTAAAAATTTCTTCGACTTATAACACCTACATGCTTTATCCGATTGTAATGATTTTTTCACAGAACCTTAATTTTATGAATTAAGATATTCGTGTGAAATTTGAGCGTAATCGAAAAATTATTTCTCATGAAAATCAAAATTTTATGTTTTTTTTCTTTTTAAAAACGATTCTTTGACTTATAACACCTACATGCTTTATCCTATTGTAATGATTTTTTTACAGAACCTTAATTTAATGAATTTATATATTTGTGTTAAATTTGAGCGCAATCGAATAATTATTTCTTATGAAAATTGCAGTTTTACGATTTTTTTCTTTTTAAAAAATTACGATTAATTAAAACAATAATTAAGTTAATTTTTTATTTTATTTAATTTAATTATAAAAATTTAGTTAATTTTTTATTTAATTAAATTAAAATAAAAAAATCTTCGACTAAGTAATGATTTTTTCACAGAACAACAGAAAATCCGCGTAACACATGGCATCTCATGCACCATATACGCTCATCCAACAACGCGGCGGGACTTAAGCGTTTTCCTAGTATAATATAATGCATGAACGGTGACAAATCCATTAATTATCGACTAAGGAGGTTTTCATCGCCATCCCCACACGTATGAGCACAGATAATAAACTAGGAAAACGCTTAAGTCCCGCCGCGTTGTTGGATGAGCGTAATTGGTGCATTGAGCTGCCATGTGTTACGCGGATTTTCTGTTGTTCTGTGAAAAAATCATTACTTAGTCGAAGATTTTTTTTAATTAAATTAAATTAAATAAAAAATAACTTAATTTTTTTAATTAATCGTAATTTTTAACAAAGAAAAAAATCGTAAAATTGCAATATTCATAAGAAATAAATATTCGATTGCGCTCAAATTTAACACGAATATATTAATTCATGAAATTAAGTTTGTAAAAAAATCATTACAATAGGATAAAGCATGTAGGTGTTATAAGTCAAAGAATTGTTTTAAAAAAGAAAAAACCGTAAAATTTTGATTTTCATGAGAAATAATTTTTCGATTACGCTCAAATTTCACACGAATATCTTAATTCATAAAATTAAGGTTCTGTGAAAAAATCATTACAATCGAATAAAGCATGTAGGTGTTATAAGTCGAATAATTTTTTAAAAATTGAAAAAAATCGTAAAATTGCGTTTTTTATGAGAAAAAATTTCCCGATTGCACTCAAAAACGTGGCAGTTCTAAGTTCAGACATTTCGAAGGTCTCCATCAAATTGCATCGCAATCAGAGTATCGGTTTAGCCGGAATCGTGTTAACAAACACACAAAAATACAGAAAGAAAAAAAAAAAAAAAAAAAAACATTCCGGATTTTTTTCTCCAGTGTAGTGAAATGGAATCTTCGCTTCGCTCGCTACGCTCGCTACGCTCATCCAATTACAGTTGGTATCTGTATTAAATATCCAAAACGTATTTGTTGTCCTTATTTATTGCAAAGCCGACATTTCAGTAGCATTACTTTTTGTTTTGTTTTTAAGCGACGATTTGTGTGTTGTGCATTGCATGCAAATTACAATCGGACGGATACCGACAGTTTGTATACAGTTTTGTACGTACGTGTACCTCTACTATTGTCACTTGTCGGTGCCAACTTATGAATGGTGGTGATGTATTAGAACAGTGCACGTATCGCGGTGTCTTGTTAGCAAAGCCGCCTATGCATGCCTGCACTACAGGACACGCGGTAAATACGCGCGGATGCAGCGCCCATGAAGTGCTGCAGGCACGCGGCTCTGATAGGTGGGGGGGGGGGGAGAGGTCGTACTGTCGGCGCAACTCTGAAAGCACGGCGCTCGTATTTGTCGGCACGGCGGCAAACTACAAAGACAAAGGCAGACTCGAAACACGCAATTAAAAGCAATTACCTGAAAATTAATGTTTCACTACGTTCTAACTAAGCTAATTACCAAGATAGGCTTTACAATCGTCGCAATAATAAGTAACTTACATTATTCTATATAATTCTAAATTTAGTTTCGGGTTTATCCATTGCACTTGTAGCCTAACTTAGACTTACCTTACCTACCACCTTACCTTTACGAACCATATACATAATACATGCCCAGTTTAGCTAAGTAAATATTCCTTGCCGTTGTCAACAGTCAACATGGGATTTTCAGACAACGCATATTGATTGTCAGTTTTTTTACTCTTGACAGTGTTGGTCATTGATAAGGGGAAACTACTCAAATCTGATATCATTTAGTATATTATAGGATTGTAGAAACCTATTTTCTGAGTTAGTGAGTGGGTGGGTGGTCCGTGGTATAGGCCTATGACAAATCGCCATGAGGAGTCACAGTCACACGTCCAAGCTGAGATTCGAACCGTCAAATCAGACAGATTTAGTGCGTTATTTTTACAGGCTCACACTTAGGTAACGTGTGATAGGATGTACCTTAATTTTTGTTGGTTTTGTTTATTTAAAGTTCTTATTTAAATGTGTTTTCTCCTTTTCCCTAAAACCTAATTTTAATTTCTGTGAATTTGATATGTGAATTTGATATGTATACATTGTAATACAATGTAATACAAAAGTTGTTGTAATAAAAAAAAGGCAAACAAAATGGGCGTTCATATATTGAAATTCAAGAATAGTAAAACGTCACTTTGAATATGATTGATAACAGAACACACATTTTTTTCTTTTGGGGTGTCCAAGTGTCTGTTACCAATTGAACAGCCACACCTCCGACTTCGTACACAGCGTGGCTACAATAACTTGAGTTGTGTTGCGTAATATCAGTATCAAAGTGTCGCTTTGAGCGTCTAGTCCGTCATCTGCCTCCAGAGACGTCCGACTCCCCTCAACGGTCGTCAGTCGTCACTCTCATGAGACAAAACCTGGGCGGAAAGAAGACCTCGTAAACGGGAAACAGTGTGCTTTACGTGTTTCGACATAGGCTATCACAAATTTGATACTTAATTGCCCCGTGAAATTCAGACATTTAGAAATATTCTCAATGGATAACATTTTATCTTCATGGTCGTGGTATTGCCATTAGATCGTAGCAGCTCGGTGTTCACATCATCCTCCTAACGCAATCCGGCGAAAGTAACAGACACTCTTCCCGCAAGAGTGAAGCTTGCCCTCGATGGTAGTGGTACATACATCTACGGCCTTGCCAGCGTAGTAAGAATCTTTCATCTCATACTATACCGTTAGTCACCGCCGGCAGGAGTACAAGACATGACATGTCTTCAACTCCTCATACTCATCTAAGCTCATACATATGACGTGGAAAGACTGTAGGCCTATATGCTCAGGTCGTATCGGCATCGTGAGTTACGATACATTTCGTTAAAATTTCAAGCTTCGTGGAAATATTATATATATTGGAAAATGGGAAATACATTTTAGGTAATTGTGTTAGGTAGACTGGTATATAGACGTCCGCGCAGGCACTGGAGGAAAATGATTAAAAATAATTTTCACTCGCACAAAAAGACTGACAAAATTTTACATTGTTTCCTGCTACCATTCAAGCAAACACATTTCAATTTCAATTTGACATTATATACCGCACAGAACCTACTACTGTAATGTAAAGTTTCATTACGT
This sequence comes from Sweltsa coloradensis, assembly GCA_024449915.1. Classification (NCBI taxonomy): domain Eukaryota; kingdom Metazoa; phylum Arthropoda; class Insecta; order Plecoptera; family Chloroperlidae; genus Sweltsa; species Sweltsa coloradensis. The sequence continues at coordinate 45,836 of JAMZAV010000700.1, forward strand.
TAGGCAATCTATGCCTAGCCTATCGTATCGTGATCGTGGGCGCTGAGCTGTGATCGGTGAAACTTGGACAGATAGCATTACACATTTACGATAACCGGTTTGTGTCTTGTATAAAGCCAGTCCGGTACGTGTTGAATGTTGTTGATGCATTCCACAAAATACAGTACACTATTTCTAGAGAAGACGCAAGAGAAACAGTTTCTCAACACCTCTCTAGAAGCAGCGCTCTTTGATGACAACAGCGAGAGAAAATTACTTTTTAATTTTCTTTCGAGAAGCACGAAACTCGCTATTTGAGACATACCAGTCGGCATTGCAAGAAAAATTGTGATATTGCTAGAAATTCGCACAATTACATTGACTATAGGCTAGTATATTAGGCGGTAGGCCTATATCCATAACATGTAGCCTACCCATTTTAGGCTTTTTAGTCAATGTTCTGACAAGATTGATACCATTGACATTCTCTTCCCTTTCTCTTCCCCATACTTGCTAGGAATTCAATGACTTCAGGACAACTTCGTTCGGGAGTTTCAAAACGACATTATTTTTATGACAGGTGACTACTAAACAGACATCTCAGCCTATTTCAATGCGCTGGAAAGTATAGGCGCATAAAACGTATTCCGTGATCAGAAAACAAGAAACGTGGAAACCATCTGCGCGACCTTGGGCCGCTCGCTGGTTATGACACCCGAGTCCAAGCTCCTTGGTCTTCGGCACATGACTGAGTGCATTGTACTCAACAGAAATAATAATAACCTGGGACCCGACCCGACACCGAGGAAAAAAAACTAAAGCAACGCGCTTGCTAGATTGGAGTTAAGATAGTTCCTTTCAAGTGCCGCCATACCGTCTCTCGTCTCTCCCTGGAGCTGAATGTAGCCTTCCTAAAATAGCTACTCGGATATCTACAAACTTCCCTAGACAGCTGAAAGCACGTTGCTTGTTCCACAGCATCATTCAGAGTTGATTCCTTCTACGAAAACATCTGATAATTATCTCCAACAGTACAGGAGTGAAATCTAGTGTGATCATCAAACTCAATAAGTACTCGTTTGCAAGTGTTGTGACAAAATCTGTCAGTCTGTCAAATATAGCGCACAAGACGGTCCTCTGAACGCGTCCGTTCCATCAACGGAATTTTGGGATTTGAATGCATTCTAGAAAATCGAATCGCTCTTGTAACAACACATAAATTGGAATAAGCTAATAGCTGATATGAAATTGAGTGGCGTTTTATGCTAACAAAATATATATGGTATGTTTTACCGGTTTTAATAGAATTTGTATGTTTTACTGTTTTTACAAGTTTGACATATTTTTAAATGTAGAATTCTGCTTGATGTAGAATGGTAGAAATGCAGTACCGTATCCAAGAATGTATAAATCAATAAATAAACTAGCATTGTAAAGGGTTACTTTTAATAAAATTCGATGGGCCCCGGGCTTCCGGCCAGTGAATAACAATGCTGTAGGTTACACAACTCAGCACTTAAGCCCTACACTTCACTAATAGGCATAAATCAAGTTTATCTTAGGTTATTTTTTTTAGTCGAACGGGAAGTTATAAAACAGATAAGCTTCATATACTCTCGATAGTAGTTCTCCTAGTCCTCTCCTATGAAGTTCACGATTTCGAAATTCATTGACGGTTAACACATCAATCATGCAATGTTTTATGTTTGTATACCACAGTGCACAAAAATTGTGATAAGTACTATATTGCTTCACGGAACTAAAGAGAAAAAAATAGAAAAAACTACACGAATGAACTTTTACTCTAGTAAGAATTACACAGTTACACGTACCAAAAGCTATACGCCACGCCGTTTCGATGATCAGTCGGCAAGTTAGTACTTAGTAGTTTAAAAAGTAAAATAAATAATATGTTCCATTTTATTTGATCCGTTACAGTAAATTGGATACGAAAGGAAGACAACAAAATTAAGGCGACTATGCGCCATGGACCATATCCTTCAGAAAAAATTTAAGGCGACTATGCGCCATGGACCATATCCTTCAGAATATTAGGCATATTAAAAATAAAGTAACTTGAAACTTATTTGACGAAGCATCAATGATTGAGTAGATCGTGTGTTAAACTTGGAACCAAACAGAAGAAAATATTAAATAAACATAGGCCTAGACTAAATTTAAAAAATGCAACTTTGAATTTTTCAAAAACCCAAAAATGGTAATAACTTTACATATATAACTAAAAAAAAGATGGTGGTGAAATCACAGCCATCCTCAAGAATTGAGAGTCCACGCAAAATGAATAACATTTGGCAGTCATCTGTTTGGTTATCTCTCTCGTTCTTCAGCTGCGCTCCTCACCTCTCACCGAGGATTACAGAGAGACGAACGAACGAACGAAGCTCAATGGTCGAGTGCGGAACACCAGTAGCTGCCGATCGCACGATCCAGGGCCGCGGGGCACGCACATGTGGCAACACCGCGTCACAAGTCTCAAGGCAGGCGAGCAGCTTCCCGAAAGAAAATAACATCGTGAAGTTATGTTTCTTCAAGTCGAAACAACGCCGGCATAACATCGAAGCGGATGATTGATGAGACAGATGTCTCGTTGACAAGTATATATATATATATATATATGCCCGGAAGAACATTCCACATTCTTGGGAATCGTCTCGACTTGGTTCATGTTGGTTTTGGCGATTTTCAAAATACGGTGTGAATCTATTTATTTTCTTGGTTATCAACTAGGAAGATTTTACGAAAACAATGTAAGTAATAATAACAAAAAAAAAATTTAGTCCTAAAAAAGGACACAAGATAGGAAATGTAAAAAAGTCAACACACAACATAAGAAGTGAATTTGGTATCTTCAACGAGTTTGTTCATAAGTAATAAAATTGATTAGGCCTAAAGTAGGTCCAATAATGATGGATCTACTTGCCATCCCTAGGGCTCGAATTAGATTTTGTATTATATGGAGGCAGAAAAAAGAAAAACAATTCGAAAATACGACGGTATGCAACAGTTTCGCGCCAGCTTAATGCCGCCCAGAATTAAGATATACATTTAGTTTATTTTTAAATACAATCATGCCATGGCCGACACACGATATGTTTGAGGTACAAGCGACTATTCCGCATATTATTAGTTTTCTAGATAGGCTTACACGAACGAAATGTTGCCAAGGTCCGACACTGACGAACGGCTATGCTTATGAATTCAAGGGCAAGTGGAATTGCATTTTGGCCCACACTTCAAAGGTGACTTTAAATACTAGTAATTTGCTTGTTGGAGTGTTACTTAGTTATTAGGCCTAGGCCTACTTGCCACTGTTTAGACGAGTGCTTTGCATTGCACATAGTAAAGGGTGCAATTTAAATGTCATTCACTCTACACATACGATACGATATCCCGCGATATCCCATAAGCTCAACAATTTATCATTTAAATACGTGTGTGCCTAAACCAAAGATTAGTCATGTGACTAATCTTTGCCTCAACTAATGCACCAAATCGTGTTGTGAATTTAATCTTTGCCTAAACTAATGTACCAAATCGTGTTGTGAATTTTCTCACATGCTGTTGAGAAAAGTATTCATTGTGAGAGCTAATAAGCAATCAAGGCAGTCAATATGTGTACCGTATGCTAGAGGTATACCTACGTAAAATAATAAACTAGGAAGCTTCGCACGCTTTTTCAGGCGTGTTGTTGGATGAGCGTAGGCCCTAATTGCTTAAAAACGAAAAAAGCATAATATTGTGATTTTTTTGAGAAATAATTTTTCGATTAGGCCCTACGTTCAAATTTCACACGAATATATTAATTCATAAAATTAAGGTTCTGTGAAAAAATCATTACAATCGGAGAAAGCATGTAGGTGTTATAAGTCGAAGAAATAAAAAATAAAAAAATCGTAAAATGCGATTATCGTGAGAAATAGTTTTTCGATTACGCTCAAATTTCACACGAATATATTAATTCATAAAATTAAGGTTCAGTGAAAAAATCATTACAATTAGATAAAGCAGGTGTTATAGGGGCTTAGTAAAAAATTTAAAAAATAGAAAAAAATCGTGATTTTCTGAGAAATAATTTTTCGATTACGCTCAAATTTCACACGAATATATTAATTCATCAAATGAAGGTACTGTGAAAAAATCATTACAATCGGATAAAGCATGTAGCCCCTAGGTGTAATAAGTCGAAGATTTTTTTTTAAATAATAAAAAATCGTAAAATCAGGTTTTTAAAATGTACCGATATTTGGTGGGTTTTAGAAAAAAGTAGTGGGCTAAATACAATACCAAAATTATGTTATTTTTGTGCAGTTGATACTCGAAACTAGAAAAACACCAAAAGGAATCTTACAGGAAACCTTCAAAATATTTTTCTGACACTTTTTAGTTTAGTTTTTATTTTAGTTTCAACTGATTGATATAAATACTGAAATTTTATTTCATGTGCTTTTTCACGGCCCCCCCCCCCCCCCGTTTTCCGGGCGCTCATGGCCACAGGATTGCCATACCGACGGGGGAATGGTGGCAGCGGAGCAGGGAAGGGGGGCCTGAGGCGTAGCCCCAGCCTCCGGAAGCGACATTTTGTTTGGGTAAACTTTTTTGGGGGAGGGCTTAAAACGCGTTTGAGAGTAAGAATAGCTATTATTTACACTTAATACCTCATGGCATTTATGTTAAATACAACTTATTTAAAAGTGAGATGATGACAGAAAAAGGTAGGTGGCCCTAAATGATTCGGAAAACTAAGTAGGGCCTAGACATTTTTAATTTTCTTTTAAATTTCGAATAAATTATTAAACGTGATCAGTTATTTTGATAACATTTCTAGGCCTAATGTGGGGGCCAAGGCCCCCCCTGCCCTCTTCCCTCTGCGCACGCCTATGCTGTCAGCCCCCCAAAATCCCAAAATCCAATTCTTCGGAATCGGAAATGCACTATTTGAAAGTGGCAGAAACTTAGGATGTGTCTAAAAAGTTGCCACTAAAGCGTGTGGCGGTCATAAAAACAAAGCGCAGCTCTAAAATGAAAAAAATACCGCAAACTGACCACAGCGCTAAACTCAAGACGCAACAAGGTGTTTTGATTTCTTGATTTCTTTCTTTCTTTTATTTATTTATTTGTTTGTTTCAATATTATTTTCATCAAAATGTATCATTCAAGTGAAGAGCTTTAAATATAAATTAAATGTTGGTGCTTGTGAGGGGTTCTGGGGGGGGGGCTTTAGCCCCATGCCCCCCCCCCCTTGAGTGCGCCACTGCGTAATTTAGGACTGCAAGCATTTATTTTCACAATGCCTACCTCAATTTTGAAGCCATTGGTGCATCAATAAGCTACTTTACGATTTTCTGTTAAAATACAACAAAATCGTATCTTATTTGAAAACCAAAGCCTATACTGGAAATCATAAGTCATCAACTCATGAAGTCAAGACTAGCTTATTATAACTGAACTTTCAACACCGTTGTTCTAGCTAAGCCGACCAACAAGGCCGTGTCCAACGAGTGTAATGAGAGTAATCATCAGACCGACATTCCTTGAAATCGCGCACGCTAAGAATTACAATTTACAATGGAATGAAACTAATCGAGATGACGGCAGTAGATCCAGGGCCAATCATGCCAACATTATTATCCAACGTGTTGAAATTATTCGCTCTCACCTGCTTATCTAGACTCGGGGTCGGCGCTAAAGAAGAGGAGACCGTACACACACAACATGCAATGCATGTAATAATAGGGTATATCATTAACAGATAGGCCTACATACTACATGGCTGAGTAGCATTTGTCTGGATTTAAGTCCAACTCCATCCAACCTGAATGAATTGAGAATTTCCCAAAATGCATCAAATCAACCACATTGTCCACGTTTAACAAGATAGAAGAAGTTCATTCAGTCGATTTTCAAATACAATCACAATCATATATAGCAAAATCAACTCCATCTACCGGATATTTCAAAGTCGGAATCCGAAATTTCAAGCATAAACTCTAAGAGTATCTCATAAAAAATTAATCAAAATGCATTAGGTCCATGCTCCATCTCATTCAATGATTTCTTTGACCTTAGCCCCCTTATTGCAAAAGAGTTTGCAAAATAGTACCAAATCCTAATCCTGTTTCAAGTGGAAGTGCAATTCAAGGATACGTGCAATTGTTTAAAAAGTGTAACAGGAAAGGATAGGCAAATCTTTGCATTCACCGTTATTGCCGCGCTATCGTAAGGCGATGCCACCGTAGGTCGGTCCCCCGGCTTCCCGCCCGGACCCAGAAAAAAGCCCGTGGCACGTTTCTTGTGTTTGTGGCACGGTACAAAGGCACTTTCGAGATTGCCGGCTTGCATTGTTGCCACATCCACACAGATGTGTTTCCTTCCCGTGTTGCCAATTCACAAGAACCCGTTCACAACAAGGTATAATCCCAAACCTCCCGTCGTATTTCTACAACGTAACGTAAAAATCATTCATAACAATCAAATTGCTTTCCAATTTTGGCAAGCCAGCCTTCATAATACGCAAACAAAGAATTTAATTGGAACAGTGGAGTTCCTTCTCAAAATATGTTTTTGTACCATGGTCGCACTTTCGGTAATTTTATAAATTACTCGCTTCTTTATTGCATGGTTTCATACTGACGGAGATAGCTCAGATTCTGAGGGACACGGCCGAGTCCTGCCATAGGCCCAGAGTCATCGACAATCCTAACTAAAAATTTTTCTCTGATGTTTTCATCGGTCGTAAATGCTGCGAGCCCTGGGACGCTCCCTTCTCAATTGCACTAACAACTAACCTTTCATAGATAGTCACCTCACCTGAAGAGGGTCGCACTATAGGTTGGCTAATACAGTAATACTGATCAAAACGAAAGTTTGTTTTCCACACATTCATATATTGGACAATTTGTACAGTTCGTATGTTAAGGTAGGCCCTCGCCCTATGTAATCTTATTTTAATTTTGCTGTGATCGACATTGATTTTGATGTTCATTAGACCCACATTGAAATGTGAATCGTTATTGAAAGGGATGTTTCCAAATATTTAACAGGAACAAGTTGCAGAATGACATCTGTGACTGTGTACTCGAGCTCTCACGTGCAAAGATGTGGAGGTTGTTACTGATAAGCCAATATCAGTTAATTAACGCATAATTAGCCACTAGTCGCGTCCAGTAAGAGACGGCGCCAACAGAGTACAGACCTATGCACATAGGGTGTGCTCGTATTGTGTGTGCATGCCGGTGCGGCAAATATCAAAGTCAACCACAATCACCTTATCTCGTGTGTGTCTGTGTGTGCGTGTGTGTATGGTGGGAGATTACAAACACAAACATTAGTCTCGGAGATCACAAACGCGCCTTGTATTGTGATGAAATTATCAACACTTACTCAGCACACACTATTAGCAGTTACTTACAAGTATGTTTTATCTCTTTCTTTACCTCGCCGCCGGCTCGCATTCTTCTCGGCCGACACTATAACACAACCGACGCATCTTGCACTCGCTTCGCATAGCGATAATATGATTTTTTGTTATCAATAGTTCAATTCATGGGATCGCGTAGCCGAAACAACAAACAACTAGATTCAATGAACGTACTTTGTACACTAGGATGGGGAAACAGATTTTAAAATAAAAAAAATATAATATAAGCCTAATTCTAAAAAAATCGAAATTTAATTTTTTTAATCTTTTATTTAGGTCTACATTTTAACGCAGACAAAACGTGAACATATTAATTGAGACATGCGTAGGCCTACTTTCTAAGATGTTATCTACCTGAAAACATAAACTTGGGAATAAAAAAAAATATGTGCAAAGTACAGTATGCGCTTACGCGCTACTTACACGCGTTTTTTAAAGGTTGACTTTGAATAAGTTGGGTTCAAACCCACGTCTTTCAGCACACTACTTACTGACTCGCATGTGCAGTCACTCACTCATTCAGTAGCTACTCTCATTGCCACACGGGAAAAATGTAAATAACTAGTAATGTATGTATGTACATAATGTATGGGTAATGTTGTACATTGTTCGGCGTAAAAAAACAAAACAAGTTACACGTAAGTCGGTATAAGCAAAACATATTGTGTCTCGCTCGTATTGTGTCCTACTTCTGTAATAGGCTTTAACCGAAAAAAACATTTACAAACATAAGTCACGGATAAATGTCATTTCACTCGTCGTTTGAATAGTGTGGTTAGCCTAACTAAAAAGCCTTCAATCGGTCTGTAGTTTTGATCTGATAAGGTAGGTATTGTACGTAGGTACAGTACACGCAGGCCATCATATTATGGTGGTTACGTGATTTAAAATGCATAAAATAAAATGACAAACTAGATATCGTTGATCGCAATCGTCGGGTAAACTCAAAGACTGCTGTGCACGAAGAACACGCAATTAGGCTACACAGTCCGGACTTTTTACCGACATACAAAACATACAGGCTGCACTCTAGGACATAATAATATGTGCTCTGTAAGAGAAGAGTGTAGATCCATTGCACGTCATTTTCGGTTAAGTAGCCAACTTTTAGACTTAGAAAAGCACTCGAGAGACGATCTTGCATGTTTTATTTGCGGTTCACACTTCAATGTAGGGTTAGGGTACAACTACGTAAGCAAACAAGAAAAAATAATTTAAATTTAAGTTTTGACAGCCAAGAGCGTTTAAAGTATTAATCAACCCACCCAGTCCCACCACACCCACAAGGATACTATATAGAATGGTAGTGTCGGGCATAATTTCAAATTATTATTTAGTCAACTACATTTCAACCACATGTCTCGTTTGGCCCGGCGATGGCAATGCTATAACTAAGGTAGGCCGAAGTCGTAGGTAGGACCTGGGCCTGTAGAAAGGGACAACATAACATATGTTTCCATTTCCTACTTTTCATTTTCACACTACGGTAGTGGTAAAAACATGTGTAAATTTTATTTATCAACAATTATGACGACCTATGTAACGTAAAACAATTTAGGGTTGCGATATTGCTACAAATTACTCGGGCATTTGAATTGAAGTAAAGCTAAACTATACCATTCCTATAATTTCAATGCAGATTTTAGATATTCCAAAACTTTGAACGACATAATAGCAAGAAGACGAAGGCGTCGTGCTATTTCATACCTACTCTTGGTAGACCAACTAATATTGACTGAAACCAAGAGAAATGTGCAAGTACATCTCCCAACAAATTAAACATTATAGCGTGTCATCTCTCGTAGACAAGTTGCGACATCGCGAACCTAACCCCGCCTAGGGCGTCGTCTTCAATGTGACGCAAACGCCGCCCCGCCGCTTTATCCCGTGATTGGAACATCGTGGGTTCGGCTCGCCACAAAACAGTGCTAGCCTTTGTCGGCGCCATGATCACGAGAAGGCAGGAAGGGATACTCAACTTGGTTCGATCGAACTGAACTGTGCTACACACACACCGCGGTGGTGGCGCTAAACTAGTGCCACTCTGCCAGGCAATAAACGTTTCGAGATAAGCACCAGCCGTATCAGGCAATTGCGTTGCGAACCACATGGGTATGTATTCAACGTTCAAGATATAGCTGGCTGGCGTTTACCGACGTTCATAAATACCTTGACAGTAGAACGAACACTGTTTAATTGAGGGAAGTCGGAATTGAAGCGAGAAATACAACAGCCGACTAACAAACAGCGTTGCCAAGTTGATGTTAGGAGCAGTCTCGATGCGGTGCGTGCGAGAGATGAAATGATTGTTGGTTTGGTTTGGTTATTACGCGCTTTCTAGGAACTCAGCACAGAAGTTTATGCAGGGTAGTCTCGTGGAGATTGCTTCGAAACAGGAGACACGTGCTAGTCAACGTTATAGCATTGATATGACCCGAGGATACTTTGACCCATCCATGTCATTTGGTCTTGACTTTCTTTTGAGTGTTTTCAAGGCGATGAAAAATGTATTTGCCTAAACTTGTATACGATCTACCATGTTAAAGATTAGAGAACAAGAAAATTTATTCGTTTGTCTTAAAAAACATTTTACTCTAGTAAAAATTACACTCCTCAGTCCTCAATAAGTAATTATCGTTTCCTTTGCTCCGTGAAGAAGATCAAAGCAACTAAAGTTAGATAGAACATAAGTTATCACCAACACAAAATATGGGTTACAACTTAGGCCTACAAGAAAGAAAGAAGATACAAGAAGAATCCGACTAACAAACAAAAAACATCACAAGCGACGGCGAATCTAAAAAATAATGCTAACAGCGTATCGAGTGGAATTCACACCGAAAAACTTTTCAGTTCGGTTGAATCAAACTCAACTCAACGAGCTGGAAAATAAGTAGAGAGTTAAAGGGGCTATTAAGTCAAAAAATTATTTTTTACCACATGATCTATAGCACAATACTACACTAAAACGACAGTTTAAAAATTTATATCTTGTATCTGTGATTTAACACGAATTTTTAAATTATTTTGATCCAGAAATTTGCAAAAATTGGTGTTTTGGGAAATTTCTTAAATCGGCTTTAACCTGCTTCGTCTTTGGTCCACATAGATACTAGAGCATAGTTCCAATCTAAAATGCTCATTTTTTACATCGTGTCTTGAAACTGTGCCCAAATATACCCTCAAACACGCAAAAATATGCATTCCAAAATCACACCCCATCTTGGTAATCAGCATATTTTGACCAAACTACTTGCCCAAATTACAAAACAAAATATAGAGAATTTACAGAAAAGGCTGTAGAGTATGTCAATAATGGCCAATATTTTTTTGGATCAAAATCCTCCAAGGTCACGGGGCATAAAGATCGTCCCCATGTTATTTCTTATGGGAGATTTATGCCGATGGGACCTAGCTCGAAATATGTCATGTTTGACAATTTTTTGGGAGCTCATGGTGGCCCCAATAATTTTTCTGTTAATTGCTAAATTCATTACTAGTTAGCCTGAATGAAATATATTTTTTTAGTTTAGCGGTTAAATACCCCTTTAAGGCTACATAATATTATGTATTATATTTATTTGTGTTTGCTGTGTTGCAGTTAGCAAAGCATAGGCCTACACATCGGGAGTTCGGGACCATACGCGCCGGTTGGGAGGGCCGGTTGGGAGGGGCAAGGGGGCCTGGATTTTTTTTTAATGGTAAAAATAGTAGGCCTACGAGGTATTTAAAAAAATTACCTATCGTTTTACGAACCCGAAATTTAATTTTAAATCTGTAAAATTTTTGTTTGATTAGGATGATGATGCCTTGTCCCGGTGACACTGACACATCCTCGGCTTATGCAAATTGTAGGCTAGGTAATGTTTGTCTTTGAAATTTCGCCGTTATTTAGGCACCAAACTTTAAGCAGTCTAAAAAATTCGCACCCCCAGCCGCAGAACCCAATTTTGCCTGTTCTGTTACCCTGTGCTGCCCCCTAGAGAAAATTCTGACGGCGGCCATGATAGGGACTTTCACACGTGGAAGGTGTGCCGCGGCTCAAATTACACAATTCTAAAAGGGGAATAATTTATTTAAAAAGAGAGTAACAAATAAAAATATCGAGCTCTTAGGTATGAGAACGAGAGTCATGGGGTGTTTTGTTGCGAGTGCAAACTAAAACGCGAGGGGTCGTGCGTCAATGACACGCCCTGTTTTCGGAAAATGACAACCGGGTTACGAAAGAAAAGGAAACAGAAAATGAAAGGGTTCGACCTGCCGATCCTTGTACCTTGTAAGATGGGCGGTAAAAGGGGGCCGAATGAATACGAATAATGCTCTTCACAGAAATTTATAAGGGTTGTTTGTTCCTAAATCTTAATTCACCTGGCTTTACACAAATACTGTAGGCATCGTTGATAGTGCAACAAACCATTGCCAAAGTTACTGCACACAAGTTAATCAATGTAACGCCGAAGGGAAGGAGGGGGAACACGATATCGAGTAAATCGGTGCATATAAATCATGAGGTGTGCGATTGTTTTCACGTTTTCAAGCACTTGGCACAGGTGCAATTTACAATACACAGCGCCTGTCCCGCCATTCAAGAACACAGCCTGCTAATCTAAAATATGGGCCAAGTTTGAAGAGAAAGCTAGTTTCGACAGATCGCGACAAGACTGGCGCCACCATCGCGGCGGCTGGAGGTGAACTGAGACGGAAATACGAATCATTCTCTCTCTCTCTCTCTCTCTCTCTCTCTCTCTCTCTCTCTCACTCACTCCGGTCTCTCGCTACTATCTTCCGCATGTGCTCAAGAATAACACTCACAAGTTCGAACACCTACGAATGATGATACTTGATTGAGAATGTAACAAACAGTACAGGTCTCATTCTCATGAACACTATGCTGGCCCTCTGGCCATAACAAGCAAGGGTAAAGTTTTATGACAAAACGTTCATCATTCATCATCAACCATCATGCACAGTGGCGTATCCAAGGGAGGGGGAGGGGGGACAACCCCCCCCCCCCTTTTGCCAAAGAAAAGTGTGAAAGTGCACTTTGAAGTTTCAATGGAGAATATAGAATAACTGTTGAATAGCAAAACTAAATGCAAATTACCATCTGACCAAAAGAGGATTTAAGTATAGATACAAATGTGGTTATTGTGTTGCTTTAAAACGCACAGATTTTCACCAAAATGACCTTGAAAGTGAAAACTTTAAGATTAAAAAACAGGATTTTAGTAGAATAAAAGTTGGTCGTTGTGATGCTTTAAAACGCACAGATTTTCACCAATATGACCTTGAAGGAGAAAAATTTTCCGGGGGGAAGGCCCCCCGGACCCCCCACTTGGCCTTCGGTCCATCTATGAATTAATTGGTTGAACCCCCCCCTTTATGAATTCCTGGATACGCCACTGATCATGCATACACGCTCTGAACGGAACATACCAATCGAATTTTTGTGTAAGAGACGAGACCCGAATAGCCTACAGGTTGAGGGTTCGATACCCACTGCACTACAAAGCCTAGGCCTAAATCAAAGATAATACAATTAATAACTACGTTGTGCCTAAATCACCCAATCAACATGAAGCAAATCGCAACATCAATCTCCAGTTTCTGTAAGAATATCGCTAATTCGTTATCAGAATGCAGCAGGCCTACAAAGCGCACTTGACTTGCCACTGCCAGGAGTAGGAATAGTAGTATAATAGTGTAGTCAACAGGTTACACATGGAAGGGTTTGAAAGTGTCCGTCCGCCAAAGAATAGACATGAATTATTTATCACGTGATTTTAAATGCCTGCCCTACGGTCCAGCAGCTTCCAAACGACTGCGATTCCGACCCAAACCCAAGCAGCCTTGAGATTAGTTCTGGTGTCTTCTCTCTCTCTCTCAGACAGCTGGACTAACACCGCCTTAGCACCCTGCCCAAACACCCAGTAACACGTGACCTCGAGGCACCCTCTCCTCTTCACAGAGGCTACCACTAACCAGGCCAACATTACTTTTTGCGTTGTGTACTCTTACGAGGAAAATTGGAATACACAATGTTACGTAAGAAGCCGCAAGCGTTTGATACCTACAATAGAAGGGACACAGGTTCAATTGACCACGAATAACTCAGATATTACCGGCTGAACGTTTGTGCATGTACTCAAATAGGCCTATAGTATTGAATAAAACTAGGAAAACGCTAAAGTCCCGCCGCGTTGATGGATGAGCTTTTTAAAGGTTTTAGTTTGCGTGGGATATCTTTACTTTTGCAAGTGCTTTGTTTTGCTGCCTACGCATTCTAGGTGAATGTTGTCAAGTTTCTTTTGTTTCTTGTCAATTGGTATTATTTACCGTAAAAACTTGTATTAAAAGCTTTATTTCTATGGATTCTGGCTAAATTTTTCCACTTTTTCTTTCAAAAGGTACTACATAACCATAACCTTAATGTCCATGTATAATATGAACGTTGTAGCCCCACCCGTTTGGTCTGAATTGGCCCAAATGGCACGAAAATATCGCACAAAAAGTCAAAAAACGTATATTAAAAGCTTTATTTCTCTCGATTCTGGCTAACATTTTCAACTTTTTCTTTCAGAAAGCAATACATCACCATAACCTTAATGTGTATGTGAAATATGAACGTTGTAGCCCCACCCGTTTGGTCAGAATCGGCCCAAATGGCACGAAAATATCGCACTAAAAAATCGAAAAAAAATCGTAAAAGTAGTACGATATTCATAAGAAATATTTCTTCGATTGTACCCAAAAACGTGGCAAGTCTAAGTTCAGAGAAAACGAAGGTCGTGTCAAATTTTCATCAAGATCGCATATGCCGTTTGCCCGGTAGAGAGCGAACAAACAGACGGAAAACAAACAAACAAAAACAACAAAAAAAAAAAAAAAAAAAAAAACACATCGAGCTAAATTTTTGGGGGTCGGTGAAATTGAAGTCTTCGCTTCGCTCATCCAACAAAAGAAAATAATACAAAAATAAAAATACAAATTAATATTGAAATTAGTAAACACCTAGGGCCTACACATCCATCAACGGATGTCGTTCATGTTCAAATAGCCTCTTTACTGACAACATTGACAAGGAGACTGTTTTGGGAAAGATGCAAAATAACTTTGGTAGGGCACATTTTAGAGTTTGGCAACTTGTTGGGTGGTTAGACGGCAGGGGCCCACGAAATATCTTGCCCCGAGGGAATGTTTCGCGGTGTAGAAAGACCAAACGATATTTTGTCAGGTAGCTCAAGATGTTATTCTCAACTTTCTGCTTTTTCAATTATAACTTGACAACAGATGCCCATCTTTCTCACTCAATACATAAGACCCTTGCGCAAAATGCAAGCAATCTCCAGATCAAGAATCCACGAGAGATTGTCGGCCGGTACCCACTTTCTTTCCGCACGACTGTACAATCAGTCCGCTTCGTCTATCATGAATGGAATGTTACGCGGCACTCTATTCAAAGAGAGGAAGTTTGAACTCGACAAGAATTCCATTCCGTCAGGGAAATTCACCAATTTATTACTGCTATAGGAGGCAATGCTTTGCGAGTTTTTTTTAAACAAAAGGTTAGAAGTAGGGCCTACTACCTACTAGGTGCAAATTACATATCTTTGGCGTTTCTAACTTCTTATAGTAAAACTTACATTAAACTTCTCGCGTTAGCGTATTTTACCAAGGCAAATTAATGACCAGTTTACGGAATGTGTGAAATTACTAGATGAGTGCGGTTAGCATGAAATCATAGCTTCATGACAATATGACATTACGTAGACTGAATGTAGTTGTCTTCCACGAAAAGGTGTTAGTGCGTACATAGTAAGTAGGTACGTACATATTTAATGGATCCGAATACGACCTGAAACAACACCTTTTGATGACATGGTTCAAAATTAATGAGCAATTTCAGGAATTCGGGTGAAATTACAAGACGAGATGTGAAATGTGAGTGTGATAAGCACGAAATCATAGCTTATTAAACGCGTGACAATTTGATATAACGAGAACTGTTAGATGTCTTCCACGAAAAGGTGTTAGTGCGTATAGTAAGTAGTCATGTCACAGCACATTGCCACAATACAGTTCATGGAAAATATTACGCAGAGTCGTGCCCAACAGCAATTAATGCCAAGGCCTCCGCCCACCCACCATAAAAAAAAAAAAAACACCCCATAAGGGACAGCTAAAGAAGCTGGAGCAAGTTACATGTAGACTTACCTGTGAATTGTTTATATCCATTGAGAAACTTAGTCTTCCACCACTTGGCTAGGTTAGCCGCCATGTGGTTACTCATAGGAGAGGATTCTATCAACTCTCCGTCTGGTTCGCATAAGAGCGGTTTATCCCTTAGCTGCTTCATACATGGCGCACTGAATTCCACAATAATCAGCTGGGCCTCATAGCCTCATAGTGTTCACTCCCTGTACCCTGCATCAGCTGTTCTCGATGCAATTAGGCACACTAACACTGACCACAATCGGTGCACAAAGGGGTGTCACGTGGGCGGCCAAACACATGCTGGTGCCGTACGGAAGAACGGACGTCAGTTTGTGCTCTTCAATGAAGTCACGTGTGGGGAGTGTGGATTAGCTCAGGGGGTGGCATTCAGTTTCATGCCGCAGTTCCGAGAACTACAGGATGTGAAGAGAAAGGGAGAGGGCGGGGTTCGGTATGTGCGTTATTTGGAATGTGCAAACGTTTCTTCAGATCCTCCTCTCCGTGGGCCCAGGTCGATGTATGTTGTTACTTTAAATCTGTGGCACCCTTTCGATGGCGCCAAATATGGATTTGTAGAGACGAGGAGATATAATGGATTGGGGATCGTCAAACACGCGATGGTAACTAACTAACTGGAGGACATGGAAAGAGACGACGCACTCACTAGGCGGAGATGTGGCTGCGTTGCTTCTAGCTTTTTCTCGTCTAATTATATTCCTTCACTCACTCACAACCAGCAGGTTCAAGTTTTCATTCTTCTATGACTCGCAGGTTTGGATGGAACGAGTGGCACACTACCGTGACAAGTAGCAATTGAACGACACAGGCATGGGCCAATTCGACGAACTATTTAATTCACTGAGATTCACAGAACAAGAACACATAAAAAAAAACTTTGAACTTTGTTAAGGAAATTTTATAAAAAAAAATACGTAATAATGAAGGAAATACGAGCGTGTTTCCTTGATATTCTTTTTGAATTTCTGCCAACTTAGTGTAGGTTTGGTAGGTAAAGGTAAACACTTTCCACACTCACACGCTAGTAGACTTCCTTGTCAACGTAATCACTAACACTACGAGATGCCCTTTGTTGGACGTGAGAGACGATAACACTGCACGTGTGTATAGCACTTCACTCGGTACACGACAACTGCTGTCACACATCCACGCTCTCCGGCGTCCAAACCTCGACTGAGCGAGTGAGCGAGCGAGTGCGTGCGTGAGAGAGAGAGAGAGATAGAGGTCGTTCCTTCCCCTCCCATGGCAATGGCAGCTATTATCTAGCCTAGCAGTTGCTTCTCTGTCTCTAGTTTACCGCCGCTATAACAGAGGGTCAGACTGGTTCGCGGCGAGTCTTAAAGTTCCCCCCCACCCCGCGCCCCTTCCTCTTCTTCGTAAACCAAATCATCCTTTGGCGGGCTGACAGGCAGCCGGCGGTTCGTGTTAAAAGAAAAGAAAAGATGGAAATATAAAAGAAAAAGATGGAAGAAATATCCACTTGAACACTGTTGCCAGGTGTATAATGGATCAAAATGAAATAATGGCTATTTGCATGATATGAATGTAACAGCCATGGGCCTATGAACTAGAATTGGATATATACAAACGTTCCCCAAAACAGTATACACACCCTGTCCTGAAGGAAGAGCAAAACGAATTCTCCAAACTCCACATGTATAGGATAGTGCCGAGTGCGACATGACGAGCCCAATGTAGACTATGTAGTGTAGACTGTAGAATCAAAGGCCCCAAGAGTAGATATAGAATAGAATGGTTCAAACAAATTAATTGGTTTTTGCTTACAGTTACATTTATTGTCATGATGTGGGCATAATAACATAAATATATCAATAACACCTAACCGCGCACCTAACAATCTGTTTTAGTTGAACGGTCAAGTCATCCTAGTTAGCTGACCTGATGAAGAGGCAATTGAATTGAGTGTTGAATTGAGACGGCGTCGCTGTGTTGTTATGCAGTATGCACTGCTGTCATTCAAATCATAAATACAAAATAATAGAGGCTACTGTACTGTTTGTAAAGTATTTGTTGCCACTTGCCAGTCGTTGAAATAAAAAAAACTATGCGTCTCCTCACGTCCTCAGACAATCAGGTAGGAGGTAATAAGGACTAAGGAATCACCACTCCCTCCTTCCTGAAGAGTAAAGACATTGGAAAAACTGCAAGCTGGTTGTCGCTCCTGAACAAAACAACTTCCTATCTGCACCTCCGTTGGCAACTTTTAAAAGTTTATATATTATATATAAGTTATATATTTCATAACGGTTTCTATTGTAACGAATTCGGGAAGTTGAAATGGAAACACACTTTAGGAGATGCAAAATGACTGGCATTTGATTCGGAATTGTTTTATTTATTAATTGGATTTATTTTATTTTATACATATACCTAATTAGGCCATATTCAAGTTTTATTTCGGATTGGTGAGCTTGATTTTGTTTGGTTTCGATGTTATTTCCTGCCAGTGCCCTTGTAAGGTTTACCTAAAATTTGTGTACATGGACACACTAAGCAAGCATAGACGTGCGCAGGGAGGCCAGGGGGGCCTTGCCCCCCCCCTCCCCTATTAAGCTTAGCGTTCTTGAAAATTCACTTAAAAAATGCATTTATAATAAAAAATTAAGATATATCTTTTCTTAGTTTTCCGAAATCTCTCATCATCATATTTTTTAAGAAATTTTATAACAAAAATGCCTCAAGGAATTGTGTGTAAATAAAAGCCATTCTTTCTTACTCTCAAATACGTTTTATGCACTCCCCCCAAAAAAATCGAGTACGGCGGCTATAGAGCTATGCCCCAGACCCCGTCCCTCCACAGCTACCGAAATCGGAATGGCGATCCTGTGGCAGTGGTGGATACTGGGGGCCCCCCTGTACATTCCATTATTATTATCCACAATAATAGTTGATTATTTTGTCTTACAAACCTCTGAAATGTCAAACGTAAATATGTGCCATCTATGCTGTGGATTATAGGCTCGACATGACGACAAAACAAATTGACTCACACAAACTACATTTTTTTGGTAATGCATGCATTCAGTCAGCCCACCACGCACCAAATGTACTCTAAAAACCTGGTTTTCAAACAATTTCGCCTGCGGCGCTATATTTATGGAGGTGCTTGGTCCCTTTCCCACAGAATATACATGCAGGCGCGAATCGCCCCTCTCATCATCTCATGATTAATTATGACCTAGATCCGCCACTGTCCAGTGCCCCCTCTATTGGAAAATCTCTGCGCACGCCTATGTAAGCAAGTACTTTGTTGCCCAACGCGGAATGTTCAATAAAGTTCCGACCAGAATTCCATTTCGCCGTCCCATTAGCCAACGTGCCCGTCAGCTATCTGGGTAACATTATAATGCACTTTACGAAACAACACAGACATGTAGTCTACTTGTATGTCCGACTACGGGACGCCACGCGGGCATCACCTGTTCCGGTCTGCCCTTCGACTTCCGTGGGCCGCCCCCTCCCTCGCACCCAACACATTGGCGGGCGCGCTCCTTTGATCGCTGGAGCGGCGAGGACGCGATCAGACGCACTGATACGCTCGCCAGTATTTAACTACATTTGCATGAACCATTTGGGACTCGGGACGTCTCGCCGCGTTGCCGAAATGCGTAAGTCATGGGATGGCGGGTTATTATAGTGCATCATTCAAATCATGCCAAAATCCACCGGGAAGTCTTTGAGTGCCTCGAGCAAATCTTGCGAAGACATAAAAAGCCATGACGGAGGTAGAGATTCTGAAATCGGAGGTCGGCGACTCGATACCCGTCACCGACAATCCTCACTGAAAGGTTTTTTCCAAGGATGTTCTTAGTCAAAGGTGAATCCCGGGTAACTAACCGTCCTTGGACATCAAATTAGAACACCACAGTACGGACGGCATGTCACCTGAAGAGGGTTCACCGGCTGAGGTGAATTGTAAACTGTGTACACTACATCGCGCCTTTCTACACTATTGGGTTTGATTGCACTTCCATCATTACACTGCCTGATGAGTGCTGAGCTTCTGGGATGGAATGCCAGTGATGCCAAACTTATGCTTTACATACCGATAGCGGTGGCTCAGTGAAACCCTGATCCGGAAGTTGCGGGTTCCTTTCCAACCAATAATTATGTACGAATTACGACTACGAAGATTTAAAACAAATCAGAACGCCATTTGTTTTACGGACACCACACCAGGCTTTTGTTTGGGCACTCATTTTCAAATCGCTTTCCTCTCCTATCAAAATTAGGGTTGAATAAGATTTTTAAGTCAAATGGCCCACGAAATCATTACCCCCTCGCCCAAACTGGAACGAATGGAACCACATATGAATGAAACGGATTGAGACCTTACTCCCCTTTCACCCTCAACCACATTCCGCCAACAAGTAATAACCACGTGTGACGTGTTGTATAACTTGTAAGTACAAAATATGTTGTTATCGGCACGTGCACTGTTCCTCCATCAACGTAACGTGTTCGTATTCGTGTCGTGTGAATGTAAAACAGTAATGTAAAAACGCAATGTTTTTCGAAATAAAGTAAAAATAATTTGCGTTGAACAATTTATAGCCGAACTGAAATTTCAGGCGGAGGCTTTAGCCCCCTTCTTCCCTCTGATACGCCACTGGAGATAGCTGCACTGCAAGTGAGTAGCTATGCCACTGGAGATAGCTGCACTGCAAGTGAGTAGCTATGCCACTGGAGATAGCTGCACTGCAAGTGAGTAGCTATGCCACTGGAGATAGCTGCACTGCAAGTGAGTAGCTATCGAGCCCATAATACCTGCTGCTGTAGTTGCTGTGATGACGGAAAAAGTTGCTCTTGAAATGCCTCTATACTCTCCTCGACTCGTTCTGCCGGCCGGCCGGCTGCGCGCTATTGTGCGAGCACCGCGGCAAACCTCAAAGGAACGCGGTCCATTCTATGGAGTCTTCTAGTGCTCGGACAATTACTAGCTGGCCTCGAATTACCTGACACCGACCAGCAGCCCTGGGCTGGGCGCATCCAATGTTGCCAACACAACTGACTGCGTAGACCTGACACCGACCAGCAGCCCTGGGCTGGGCGCATCCAATGTTGCCAACACAACTGACTGCGTAGACCTGACACCGACCAGCAGCCCTGGGCTGGGCGCATCCAATGTTGCCAACACAACTGACTGCGGAGACCTGACACCGACCAGCAGCCCTGGCTGGGCGCATCCAATGTTGCCAACACTCTACACAACTGACTGCGATAAAGTAATTGGCTGTGTTGTCATCTGAGTCTTGCCTCTCATTGGACACCATGCACAATTTTACAGTGCATATTGGTTTAGAATAATAGATTATATTCTTATGTCGATACTCGATCGTCAGATGCATAAGTCGAAGAAAACGAGTAGTAGATGTAGATTGATGAATTAAGACGAAGTGTGCATGACCAGTAGCGTTTACAGGAATATATTTCGGGGGGGGGGGAGCCCCACAGAGATTTTTGAAATTTTTAGATTTTATTTCGGGGTGCAGCAACCCACCCACCGAGCCTCCCCTCCTGAATACGTAAATTAGTTTGACAATGGGATAGACGTTAAAAATTATATATATATATGATAAAAACAAGGATCTTGGGTAAAACCGCGTCGAAAATATTTTCGACGCGGTTTACCCAAGATCCTTGTTTTTATCCTATGACGGGCCGCGAAAACCTACAACAATCCATATATATATATATATATATATATATATATTAACTTATTGGATGAGCGTAGCGAGCGTAGCGGGCGAAGCGAAGATTCCATTTCACTACACTGGAGAAAAAAATCCGGAATGTTTTTTTTTCTTTCTTTCTTTCTTTCTTTTTTTTGTATTTTTGTGTGTCTGTTAACACGATTCCGGCTAAACCGATACTCCGATTGTGATGAAATTTTATGGAGGCCTTCGAAATCTCTGAACTTAGAACTGCCACGTTTTTGAGCGCAATCGGAAAATTTTTTCTCATAAAAAAACGCAATTTTACGATTTTTTTCGAATTTTAAAAAATTTCTTTGACTTATAACTCCTACATGCTTTATCCGATTGTAATGATTTTTTCACAGAACCTTAATTTTATGAATTAAGATATTCGTGTAAAATTTGAGCGTAATCGAAAAAATATTTCTCATGAAAATCGAAATTTTACGAGTTTTTTTCTTTTTTAAAACAATTCTTTGACTTATAACACCTACATGCTTTATCCTATTGTAATGATTTTTTCACAGAACCCTTATTGTATGAATTAATAGATAAGTGTTAAATTTGAGCGCAATCGAGAAATTATTTCTTATAAAATCGCAACAACACACAACAACACAAACAATTACAATTAATTTTAAAAAATTAAAAAATTAAAGTTAATTTTTTATTTAATTTAATTTAATTTTAAAAAAATTTAACTTAGTAATGATTTTTCCACAGAACAACAGAAAATCCGCATAACACATGGCAGCTCAATGCACCAATTACGCTCATCCAACAACGCGGCGGGATTTTCCTAGTTATAGAAAAATTGTTTTCACGGTTTATGCTACTCCTTGAGTTTATTTACTTCTCAACGTTTCGGAACTCAAATTGGAGTTCCTTTTTCAAGAGAAGAAAATTACAAAACTGAAATTAAAAACAATAACAAAACCCAACACACCAACAAAAAGAAAATAACAAAAGCAGACCAACAAAACAAAATAAATAGAAAGAATTTAGAAAGATAGTACATTTAAGTGCTTATTTGAGTTCCGAAACGTTGAGAAGTAAATAAACTCAAGGAGTGGCATAAACCGTGAAAACAATTATTTCTATAATAAGTTAATATAATGTCCAGCCACGAAAGTATTCGTCAACATATATATAAAGAGGGTGATTGATCGTGTATGCAATATGCATGTGGTCGACGATATTATAATATTGGGAATGACAAACGGATCAAGTAGATATTAAATGAAAAGTCGTCGGGCTTGTCCTATAAGTGGTTTAAAAGAAAAGTGTCAATCCTGATTTTATGATAATATACATCCCTGAAATCCTGTGGAATGAGCCAAACCTCCTCACCACCATCCATCGACTGGACATTTGCAGCAAATGTTTATAATAATAATTCATAATTTTATTTGAATTAATCGCAAACTAATGGAGTTCCAGGACTAGGAGTGTTCACATCGCGTCAGGCTGAGCTTCAGGCGGGGGTGTCGAGCATCGAATCAATAGTTTGGACCACAGAAAACTAATTGGGTTGGAGGTGGACTCTCAAGTTACAGCTCTATCGACACCGGTCACACCAACATAGGAAGAAGCAATAACATGTCCACGTGTAGTCAACAATTACTTGGAACGTATCTGAGAGAGAAGCTGGGAAGTCTCGTTGTGTGTAGGTGGAGCCAAGCGTAAAATTATCATTATAATTAATTATTAATTATTGTCTCACCAATCAGTTTATATGAAGGTTGTCAGAAAAATGCAGTATGCCTCAAACACAAGGTGCCTGTTAGCCTGCACAATAATATATTGTTTGTGAGAGTAAACAAATTCTAAGAATATATACATAAATTAAGAAAATATTAACATATCGTTAAAAGCAATACCGAATTATGCATTTATGTCGTAGAAAAAAGTTTAAGAAGTATAGAAATCCGTGATATCGGTTCTGACAGGGTATCATATAATTTTGAAACTCCAACAGAAAGAGACACACGGTTGTTCAACTCCGTCAACTCCCATATATCCGGTTGCCCGAGGGCGTTTTTCACACGAGCAAAGTGACTTCTCTGAAAATCTCGAAATGATTGAGACAACTTGCTGACGCTGTATGTTTGGTTTTGGAACGTACGTGCTAAGGTGTGAATTTAGCACTTCTGCCTCGCATGCAGTCTTGCTTTTAGCGCAATTATACAGATGCTCGTCTCTTTTAGTCCTAGCTTGGTTTCGGCAGAAACGACAATAGACAATAAATGGAAGCGTGAATTTTTCGAGGGAAGTGTGAATTATTGTATTTGTTTGTTCATAAGAATTTTACCTTTTTTCCCACTCGTTACATACATGATAATTGATACATCTTACAACTTATATTTGTAAGTTTGTACTTTGATAATGTTGATTGCACAAAATCAAACACACCTCAAGAAACAAACATGCCTCACTAGCTAAAAATAAAAATATGTAGAATCAGATTTTTATAAACAAATCTGATTACATAATTAAATTTAAAATAAATAAAACTTTTTTCCCCCCGATGATCATATTCTATTAGTTAGGTGTCATCTAAGATTCTAAGATGTAAGATGTGCAGCTTCATTGGCATTGAACTGGACTGGAATAATCAAGACAGACGAAACAGAATAATGCAACGTATACACGTTGATATTGTATGAGGCACACTTCACAAACTTCACAATTCGAACATGTAATTTAGTTATTAAACGAATAACAGTTAGTAGATATAAGAAGGCAAGGCATGTAATTGTAGGAACCATTTAATACATATACACGTGAAAACCCATGGGGCATCGTGGTTCTGAACTCTGAATGTACTAACTTGAGCTCAGGTATTTTTGGTGTTGTTTTAGACTAGAGTAGAGAGATTAGGAATATTGAAATTTGAACTGGGTGTCCCGTTTTCACCAAACTAAACACTCATAGTTTATCCAAACGGATAAACAACACCAAAGGTTTGTCAAAACTGCGACTGATACCAAACCCGCTTCTATCTCGACGGTTCTTCTTCCTTCCATTAGTTCTATTCCTTGTGTTGGCTTGTCTGGAGAAAATTAATTATTTTCCAAAGAATGGTTTTCAATCCTAATAAAACTCCGCTTTTCTCTGTTTTGTTTCTGGTTTCTGATTCTACTTCTTGCCATCAGCAACTTACATCGCAGATAGACGAATTTCACCTATGGATTCAATGAAGATCTTACGAATCAATTAAGCTGGAATATTTCTAAAATCTACAACCAAACCAATCGGTCCCGGGTCCCACTGCCTAATCGCGTACTGCCTAAAAAAGGTTTTTTACCTGTTTTACCTTATTTTATCGTACTGCCTAAGATTTTTCTCGTACTGCCTAAAAAGGGACAAGTGGGAGTGGCTGTCTCGTACTGCCTAAAGTTCCCCATGTTTTGGTAACGTACGTCTTTTTGCGATGTCTTTATTTCTTGATACCCTGTATTCCATTTGGGCGCGTTATTTAAAATCTCTCTCTCCCCCCTCTCTCTCACACTCTCACTCTCTCTCTCTCTCTCTCTCTCTCTCTCTCTCTCTCTCTCTCTCTCTCTCTCTCTCTCTCTCTCTCTCTCTCTCTCTCTACACTCGAATTACCTTGTTCATCGTCTGTATCAACACCTTCGTATCTAGCATCTAATTTTCAATACCTATTCTCAAACCATACCTTCAACACTAGATCTAGATCAGGTACTCAGTTAACATTTCCAACCCATAGAACCAATCTTCTTGACCACTCTTTTACAATAAACGCTATTCGAGTCTGGAATACTCTCCCAACCAGCATCAGGGATGTTTACGGAATTAGTTACAACACTTTCAAGCGTAAAGCATACCAACATTACTTGAGCCGCTACAGCCTTTGTCAATGATTAAGTAATGCATACCACAACCTGCTTCTGCTCACTTGTATTTCTGCACACAATGACTAAAGCCATATTAATTGTGTACTTTTGTGTGAATGGATCAATGAATGTTTCTTTAACTGTTGTAGATTTACATCCCCCCAAAATACAAAAATTTGTAAAAAAAAAAAAAAAAAACGGCAGTCAGCTCTCCTTCCAAAGTCTTCGGCTGTGAATGCTGTGAGATATAGAATTGAGCCAAGCATTTCATTCTTTCTCCCTAGTTTCGCATTGAAAAGAAGTAAGATCATTTCGCCTGTTGACGGGCGCCAAGCCAACGATTTTTGTGGTAAAAAAGTAAAATTTTTAAACTCGAAATCATAAAAAAAATGGCTTGGCCATTGAATTTGGTTCATGGCCAAGAATTTTTTTTATGATTTCGAGTTTAAAAATTTTACTTTTTTACCACAAAAATCGTTGGCTTGTCGCTCGTCAACAGGCGAAATGATCTTACTTATATTCAAAGCAAAACTAGGGAGAAAGAATAAAAAGCTTGGCTCAACTTCTATATCTCACAGCATTCACAGCCGAAGACTTTTGAAGGAGAGCTTGGCTGCCGTTTTTTTTTTTTTTTACAAATTTTTGTATTTGGTTGGATATAAAATTGCGATTTTCATGAGAAATAATTTTCCGATTGTGCTCAAAAACGTGGCAGTTCAGAGATTTCAAAGGCCTCCATAAAATTTCATCGCAATCTATCGGTTAAGCCGGAATCGTGCTAACAAACAGACAAAAATACAGAAAAAAAGAAAAAAAAAGAAAAGAAAAAAAAATTCCGGATTTTTTTCTCCAGTGTAGTGAAATGAAATCTTTGCTTCGCTCGCTACGCTCATCTAATTAATTAATTAATAGTTAAATACTTAACACTCAGCTTGGAGCCAGTTATTGTCGAATTTCTTATTACAAAATCTATATTATTGGAAATTGTTACGCTGGTATCACATTTTGCAATATAGTTTGACATCTTTACTCCACTAAAGGGGCTATTACCACAAAAAAAAATACCACATAATCTATAGCAAAATACTACACTAAAATTACCGTTAAAAAAAATCTCTTGTAACTGTGATTTTACACGAATTTTTCAATTTTTTGATCGAGAAAATAGCGAAAATTGGCGCTTTTGGAAATTTCTTAAATCAGCTTTAACCTTATTATTTTTGTTCCACATTGATACTAGAGCATCATACCAATCTACTAGGAAGCTACGCAAACGCTTTTTCAGGCGCGTTGTTGGATGAGCGTAATTTGGTGCATTGAGCTTCCATGTTTTATGCAGATTTTCTGTTGTTCTGTGAAACAATCATTACTAAATTGCAGATTTTTTTAAATTTAATTTAACTTAAATAAAAAATAAACTTTAATTGTTTTATTATTCGTAATTTTAAAAAAGAAAAAAATCGTAAAATTGCGATTATCATAAGAAATAATTATGCGATTGCGCTCAAATTAAACACGAATATTATATTAATTCATAAAAATAAGGTTCTGTGAAAAAATCATAACAATTGGATAAAGAATGTAGGTGTTATATGTCAAAGAATTGGTTTTAAAAAAGAAAAAACCCGTAAAATTCGATTTTCATAAAAAATAATTTTCGATTACGCTCAAATTTCATACGAATATCTTAATTCATAAAATTAAGTTTCTGTGAAAAAATCATTAAAATCGGATAAAGCATGTAGGTGTTATAAGTCGAAGAAATTTTTAAAAAATCGAAAAAAATCGTAAAATTGCGATTTTTATGAGAAATAATTTTCCGATTGAGCTCAAAAATGTGGCAGTTCAGAGATTTTGATAGCCCTCATAAAATTTCGTCGCAATTGGAGTATCGGTTTAGCCGGAGTCGTGTTAACAAACACACAAAAATACAAAAAAAAGAAAGAAAGAAAGAAAGAAAAAAACATTCCGGATTTTTTTCTCCAGTGTAGTGAAATGGAATCTTTCGCTTCGCTCGCTACACTCAAACAAAAATGGCCCTTTATAACATTGTGTCTTGAAACTGTGCACAAATATACACTCACACACTAAAACATATGCATTCAAAAATCACACCACTTCTTGGTAATCAGCATATTTTGACCGAACCACTAGCCCAAATTACAAAACAAAATATAGAGTATTTACAGAAAAGACTACTAGTAGAGTGCGTCAATAATAGCAAAATATATTTTTTTTAGATCAAAATCCTCCAAGGACACGGGGCATAAAGATAGTCCCCATATTATTTCTTATGGAAGATTTTTGTCTATGGGACCTAGCTAAAAAAAAAATACCAAGTTTGACCATTTTTGGGGGGTCAATGGTGGACCCAAAAAATTTTCTGTTAATTTCTAAATTCATAACTAGCTTGCCTGAATGAAATATATTTTTGAGTTAAGCGGGTGATCATCCCTTTAACGGTACCAAACAATCAACACACTTTGTGGACTTGCTTTAGTTTTTACTTTATACGGTGTTGGCCAAGTTCTACTGAATAACCATGAGCAATTATTGTTCCCTAAAAGTCCGCTAGGATATTCAATAGATCTTGCAATAATACATCGTACTTCGTTTAGGTTATGTATTTTTGTTGTTGTAATTTATGCATATTATATGATATTCTACAATGGCGTTTCAAAATGTTTGTGGGAAATTCCATAAAGTTTAAAGTGAATCGTTCGGCCTAGTTTAAATTTTTTAAATATGTTGTCAAAACAATGAACAAAGTTTATCAATTATGATTATCTGACATTGCCAAAACTTTTTTGTTGCTAATTTCCACACATATTCTTGACTACAAACTGGAATACTACGGTACTTCGAAATGTTTTCTCCTCAATATACTATTTTGTACCGGGTGAAGATTAAAATTGTACCGTGAAAGATATTAATGGAAATTTTTTCGTAGTATGTCAGTTTATAGATAGACATGAGTATGTGTTACTAACCGAAACAAAAATCAGCCTTCCAAACAAAACGTTATGATCAGGAACGTTTGTCCTGTCCGGCTTTATTAGGTGTAATACTCCAACCCAAAATAAATAAAACAATTTTTGGCAGATTATCATAATGAATAAACTTTGTCCCTTGTTTTGATAACCTTATATTACTTAATATTAAACTAGGCCGCTAGATTCAGTGTAAAGGATATATTAAACAACAATATTTTTTAATAACCTTAAACCTAAAAATAAATGATAGATTTTAGAATGTCAGATGATTATAATGAATGATAAACCATGTCCGTTGTTTTGTTTATTTTATATAAATAATAAAACATCAAGCCGATATTCACTTAAAATGCTCTAAGTCATTTATCTTGGTGTAATCTAAATCCAAGAATAAGAAATACAGTACAACATAATGTAGTAAGGCAAGCAAGCCTGTCGTCTGTAAAAACTGTATAGTATGCTCTAACACAATAAATACTTGAATACGAGATTATTGACTGGTGAGGAACATTTATATACATCGAACCGCTCATAATTATTAAAAAATGTATCCTAAAAGTGTTTATTAAAAGACCTATCTTCAAACCAACTGCAGCGTGCATTATATTTGTAAATCATTGTATGTGAAGATGCTATTGGATACAAAACATTAGTTTTGTAAGAAAATGGATTAGAATTGAGAATTAATGTTTTACTGTTTTCTTTTATCTATTTCCGCTTTTCCGCGATTTTTTTGTAATTTTGCACCACACATTTGTGAGGGTCTAAGAAAATATGTGTGTTACAATAATAAGCTTGTTATACTCTCGGTGCACTTAAAATAAATATCCCCCCCCTCCCCCGCAACTGTTTGTTGAGTAGGATGACATATGAATTCTCATAAGTGTATCACTACCATTTTCAATACAAATTGAGCACTGTTTGTACTGATGCCATTTGAAAACTTATTAAGCGAGGGAGCGAAGCGACTGAGTGACTCCATTTAACTCAAACGGCGCTTATTCTGTGAGTCTGTGGGTGAGTGTCTGTCTTTCAGTAGGCATCGAAAATCAGCCGATTCGCTAAACAGATTGCGCTGAAATTTTAAACGGGCATATGGTACGGGTAAACTGAGAACTGCTAAAAAAAATCAGCCAGATTTGTTGCGAATTCAACCTACAGAAAATAATAAATTGAAAAAGAGGCTGCTAATGTGTAGGAATTATTTTAACGACAATTGTTTTGTTTTAGAAAAAAATATTTGTTGTTTGATATTTGCCTGGCGGTGAAATGCAGTGCCCAAGGTGTATCGAATTTTTCACTCAGGGTATCCCCAAAAATTTCCCCTCGAAGGTTGAGTAAACCTTGCAAAATTTTCACGTATTTTGTACTGGCTATGTTTTCCATAGTATTGTCACAGATGACTACACTGCGTTATATGCCTTTCAAAACATGTATAATAATTTTAAAATACAATCTAGAAATTACAAAATCTTTCCCGACCAGGGGATTGAACCCAGGTCTACCACATTTCGGGTACAAGGGCGACTAGTGAGCGAGTCATGTGTTGAGTACCCGGGAACATTTGCATATAAGTTTGATGATTATATTGGTATAAATAATATGGTTTTTAAGTTAAGTTGGTATAAGGGCGCGTCAACTGTAAGGTCATAATGCGCCACTCTAGCCTATAATAGGCTAGGGAGGCCAAAGGGAATAAAAAAAGGGGGAATAACAGGAATGTTACCGGGTTCTCAAAACATGGCTCACACACTCGTTTAACAACGACTTTGGCGTTTTCCTAGTATGTTCCTTAAAATAACTTTAATATTTAATTATTTTAATTTTAATAATAAGTGACTTTTATCTTGGTTGATGTGTATTCAGTGCATTAGGAAATTAAGAGCATTTACTAAGTGTATGAGTGTTACTAATACGTAGAGGGTATCTTAGTATTTTGTATAATTATATTGTTATATGGTTCTGATGGTTGTATAAAAAGTTTGCCGTTGAACAAGGGTACAATGCACATATACCGTACATACGTATTTGTATTACGTTATACATCATAAATAACATTAAATGATTAAATTAAATTAAAGGATCTATCAGAGAGAGAGAGAGAGAGAGAGAGAGAGAGAGAGAGAGATTTTAAATAACGCGCCCAAATGGAATACAGGGTATCAAGAAATAAAGACAACGCAAAAAGACGTACGTTACCAAAACAGGGGGATCTTTAGGCAGTACGAGACAGCCACTCCCACTTGTCCCTTTTTAGGCAGTACGAGAAAAATCTTAGGCAGTACGAGAAAAAAGGTCAAGCAGGTAAAAAAACCTTTTTTAGGCAGTACGCGATTAGGCAGTGGGATAATACACCAAACCAATCACATGAATAATCTTTGCTACAACTCTACGCCATATAGGGGACAAGACAACGACCATAATGCACCTGTGATACACGTTCTCGGTGATGTGTATTTTAGTGACAGTGCTTAATTTGTGCTGGTACGCAGTTATAATACGCGTACCATTACCTTTTTAGGAGGTCATGCGGTGTATATCACTACCTTTTTTTAGGTTGAATAGTTGATTTTGGTGTTTTCGTACGCAAAGTTATACACATCGCTTTAGTTGCAAATTGCAATTGAAGTTTGCTAGTGTTTACCGTTGTGTTATATTTATGACATTTCTTAATTTTCCCTAAAAATCTCTAAAAGTCAGCAAATAAAATCTATAAAATCAAATAAAATCCGGGGTAACAACCAGTAGTCAAGACCACAACACAAGCTCCTCTAGGACAAGGAGTGCATGCATGACCTGAGTAAAGGGACGAAATAAAGAATAAGTTCAATATTTATTCGCTCAACAAGACGGTGACGAAAACAACAGTATAATAGTAAAATATATTATGCCTCTATGGTACCTGAACATTTTCGGAAGGATGCCCGCTGCAGGGTACTACCACTACTACGTATCAGTTAACAGTGTAGTAGTGTGCACACCCCTTTCTGAAATTATGTCAGAAAGAATCGGCCCAAGAACGCATCTCCTTCCTACTCCACTATTTAGTTCAGTCACTCAGTTTCATTGTATTTAGTTTAGATTTCAGTGTATTCACCACGTTTATGACCGTCCGAAACTCGAACGTCTGTGCGTGCGTCACGTCTCACGGTGAACACCGAGTATGACCTTGAACAAGGTTGATAGTACATAATGTGCTGGTGAGTCTTTTAGTCAGGGAGATGGAGGATGGGACTAGCCTCATTCAAAGATGCAATTTATATCAACCCGGCACCTCCACCAAGTCTTATCCGTGCTTGTTTAAAAAGTATTTTGTGTTTTAAGCTCAAAGTGAAACAATTTGTTGCCTTTATTTAGTTAAAATATTATAGCCCTGTGCTTATTGGCGGAAAGTATCGCACTGAATAAAACTATGTTTGTATTTATTTTATGTGTTACATTGTTCCATTATCCATTGTCCCTTCCAGACTCAAACAATCACCCACTCGATACGTAGAATAAATTTAATGAACTTGGAAAGTGCGCAGTTGTTCAACGGTGTGAATGCACCAGTGGACACTATAATAGACTGACTGAGAGTGAAGTGCTAATGAATTATAGATTGTAGGTGCAGGTGTGTTTGCAGAGCAATTATAAATGAGCTCGAGCAGACACTAGGACACAATGTGAGATAGAATTCGTGTCTCAGCTCAGTCTAATAAGAGAAGAACACAATACAATTCAATATACATAATTGTAATTGGCTCCATACTATGAATATTAAAGAGGATGTTGGCCTGTTATATTATGCACTTAAAAGTTTTTTCTTTTAATTTTTTTCTTAATATCAAAACACAAGATTGCTGCTTCCCCTTATTTTATTACTACTATTTTTCCCTAACAAAAGAGCGGCAAGATCAAAGGCGGTCTCGGTGATCCACAATGCAGGGTAACAACAAGGTTTCCAGCAACTAGCCGTAAGTAATAAGTAATAACTTTGTATATAATATCACGCGCTTACAATTAAATAATTACACGGTGTGCGAGGCATAATATACACCATGCAGACTGATGTCTTGTAATTTCAACACTTGGTGTATAATTAGAGTCTCAATTACACACAGGGCATTCAATAACCCCCAGACATGGCTCGAAATTAGAAGGGGTTTCGTTTGACCGCAGCTAATGGTAAATTGATTACAACGAAGATTATAGCTCTTAAATGTTTAACCCGCTAATTGTTTCAAATGTGACAAAGGCATTAGTGTAAGCTACCTATTTTTTCAAGCAGTTGCTTTTTTTTTATAAAAAAAGGGAATTTTAATTTTAATTTTTGGATATTTGAAGGCTTTTCATAATGTTATGTAATTATATGTACAATTGTTTACTTTAATTCATATTTAGCAAAAAAAACAATACTATTTGTTGTACTAGCAATTATTTAGCATCCCTGTACTGTACCATTTAGAATTATACGAATAGTGTCTTGCAAAGGAGAAAAAACAGGTATTAAAGAACCATCTCACTACTACTCATCTCAAACCAAAAATTGATTGCTCGGAAGCGGTAAAACAGAGTTCAATTTCAATCCCAGAATGAGCAGTCTCCTGTATTTGGTAATTTCTGGATTGTATTAATAGCGTCAGTTTTCCCCTATTTCCCGTTTCTCTACTATTATACCATGGAAATGCGCGGCAATCTGCGAAACACTAACATCATATTCCTTTAATAAGTGTTTGTCATCCGAAATGTGCATGTTTCTCTTCTTCATCCCACCTTTTGCAGGGCATGAGTGTGCTGTTCAACCCTATAAGCACAGATCTATAAGCATATACCTCCATGCAGACCGCTGGATATACCCCACCCACTTTATTGGATGAGCGTAGCGAGCGAAGTGAAGACTTCAATTTGACTTTCTGTTTTTTTGTTTGTTTTTCACTTACGTTACCCCAAGAAAAATAGCTCGGGTGTTTTGTTTTTTGTTAGTTTTTCTGTCTGTTTGTTCGCTCTCTACCGGGCAAACGGCATATGCGATCTTGATGAAAAATTGAGGGGACCTTCGAAATCTCTGAACTTAGACTTGCTACGTTTTTGGGTACAATCGAAGAAATATTTCTCATGAATATCGTACTTTTACGATTTTTTTCGATTTTTAGTGCGATATTTTCGTCACATTTGGGCCGATTCTGACCAAACGGGTGGGGCTACAACGTTCATATTTCACATGGACATTAAGGTTATGGTGATGTAGTACCTTGTGAAAGAAAAAGTTGAAAGAGTTAGCCAGAATCCATAGAAATAATGGTTTTAATATGAGTTTTTTTATTTTTAGTGCGATATTTTCGTCACATTTGGGCCGATTTTGACCAAACGGGTGGGGCTAGAATGTTCATATTTCACATGGACATTACGCTAATGGTGATGTATTGCGTTTTGAAAGAAAAAAATGATTTTTTTTCCAGAAACCATATAAATAAAGGTTTTAAATTAAGTTGTTTTGTGGAATTTAATAACAATTAACAAGAAACAATAGAAACTTGACAACAATCACCTACAATGCGTTCAAAAAGCACTTGATAAGTAAAAAGCTCATCCATCAACGCGACGGGACTCTAGCGTTTTCCTAGTTACTTGAAACGTGAGCTAGCAAAATTGGATACACTTCGTGAGCGCTCAATTAAACAATTAATTACTCTGCCTGTACATTGTGTACTGTACAGCGTGTGTGCTTGCGAAGAAACATGAGCCAGTACAACCACGAAAGTTGAATCCG
Organism: Sweltsa coloradensis; assembly: GCA_024449915.1. Taxonomy (NCBI): domain Eukaryota; kingdom Metazoa; phylum Arthropoda; class Insecta; order Plecoptera; family Chloroperlidae; genus Sweltsa; species Sweltsa coloradensis. Next base: position 79,804 of record JAMZAV010000700.1, read on the forward strand.
AAAACCGAAAACATGCTTGCCGAGAGCTCAATGTAAAATGCATTTGTATTTTCGTGCGAAATTAAAAAAAAAATTAAAATAGTAAGAAACATCTTTATGTTATTAATTGTTAAAACAGGTGGATTTTTGTGTGTAATCTGAAAGAAAAGTTATATGTTTGTGTGCTATATGTTTGGTTAGTCGCCCTAGGCTGACAAATCTACAAACCTTACGACTCAACTGCAACTGCAAGTATAATTTCTCCCGACAATAATTGGTCGGCAAGATCAAAGGCAAGAAGACAACACAAGTATATAATTATTCGATTATACTGTGTCACATCACAAAATATTTCGTCATTAAATTGATGTAATGACTGAGTATGTTTTCTAATGGTTAAGTATATACCACGACTAATACCATTGAGTATAGAACCTGAATACGTTTGGCATGATACGAAAAACAATGGGTAATAATGGGTGTATCAGGTAAAATGATTTAGCAAAGCTTACTTGAATCCAGGTATACTCAAGCTATTAATTAATATATTATAAAGACTTTGTCAGAACACAGAATGTGAGCAAAGATGCCATAAGATCTATTGGAAATATAATATAATCAATATAAAAACACGAGCAAGCTCGTGAGTCGTGAGAGATAATTCCCCCCCCCCCCACCCCCTCCCCAAACAAACAAAATACACTATTAAATCTTTTCATCATTCAATCGATAATGCATAAACAATAATAATACCGCAATTCCTAATACGGGTTCTATTTTAAGTCTCAAGCTAATTTTCAAGTTAATTTTAAATTAAAAAATAATACCCAAATTAAATTGTTGCCGTATAGGTCTACATTCTACAAGCTCGGCTCGGTCGAGGTCGAGCAGGCTTTGGGGAGGGGGAGGGGAGGGGGGGAGGCGTCAATTTACCCCGTTATCAAATAGGCTAGTTGCAGCTTTATTACGCACACAGGACTAAGCCTCTAATTTGACAAAATGCAAATCGAACAAAGAAGCGGCATATTGGGAATTAAGCTGATAATTAACTTAAGTTTCTCGTCCATATTTGCCAATGTTTCGATTTCAGTTTTAAACCGACGCCGGAAATTTGCAAACGAATTTCATTAATAATGTGAAATCTACATTCCCAATGTAAGTTTTAAACTTATCTGTAAAACTCGCATTTTTATCAAATTAAATACTGCAGCTTTAGTTAATACGGCATTGGACTTTAAATAATTTGTATGAAGATGTACAAAATCAGACTACATTATTGTGCAATTACAATTTTGTTAGATATCATAGAAATTGACAATATTGTTTAATTTCATCAAAATGAAAATTTTTGGGAAACTTTCAACTGCTTTTCGAAAGTGTTAATTCTAATATTTTACGTTTATTCCAGATAATATTGTTTCAAATAGTGTTTTAGAGGAAAACTATTACATTTTAAAAGTTGTCTGAAGGGTGGTCTGGTCTGGAACTGTGTGGTATTACCCTTGTAAAAACTTGTTCATGCATGCCTATAATGATGTAGGCATTGTTATGAGCGTTCTCGACATGAAGGAAATTATGTGTATTGGTTCGCGTTGCATGTCCTACGTTCATTATAACAAACCCGCTCACCTCTTTGAAAAGAAGTCGACTTCTGTATTCCTTTGATCTCGCCGCTGGTAAAGTGGTGCACGCGGCCTGGTCTACCTGTATTGTGTAAGATTCGTTACGGTCTACGACAATGATGACTTCATCACACTCCATGATATTAGACATTTTCCTTCAGAATAAAATAGGATATGCCTGTAATCATCTTATTATTTAATAATAATTAAGGCTTTTTCTTTCACCTCTTAATCACCTATAGCCCAATATCGGGATAGAAAATAAAATAGTGGCCGAGTCACTTTTTACCAAGTTACAGCTCAAAACTGACATGGATAAAAGGGTACAAAATGTGTTTAGGCATGTAGAATTACTTATCGCTAAAATGGTTTCTTTTAAGTAGAGTTCATTTATGGTTTATACTTTATAAGCATTCATTATTATATGATATTGACTATGGAGATAGGACTATATTTTAGTCTGATTGTAATGCACTACATAAAATTTTCTAATCTGAACATATTATCACATTCACAGAGTTGACATGGTGGTATCCCTCTCATGATGACTTCGCTTTTGTTTCACACGTGAATATTAGTTGTATGATTATTTATATTAGCATGCATGTATGAAAAAATTCTATGTTCAATGCTGCTATATTGTATCAACCGCGGCCATGTTGATGTAAATGTAACTGTGTACCGTGTAACCCTACAAAGTACAAACTAACCCAGCTAAACAATCTGCTGCTTATTATTTGAGATATTGTCAGTCGATATTCAAATTGTGTTTTTTAAATATATTATTTCTTTCTTTAACGTCTATCCTATTCAGTTAAAAACTGATTTCCAAATATTCTTTGTTCCTGATTGGAAAGTATACAACACGAACCATTTTAATAAGTGCTTCCAAGTTCCAGTGTGTACCGTGTAACCCTACAAAGTACAAACTAACCCAGCTAAATAATCTGCTGCTTATTATTTGAGACATTGTCAGTCGATATTCAAATTGTGTTTTTTTAATAAATTATTATTTTCTTTCTTTAACGACTATCCTATTCAGTTAAAAACTGATTTACAAACGAGGACAAATAAATATATCTAATTACATAGATAAGTATATTATTCTTTGTTTCTAATTGGAAAGTATACAACACGAACCATTTTAATAAGTGCTTCCAAGTTCCAACAATCGTCAAATAGTCGCTCTACCCATTTCAAAGAAATAAAAAGTTCTCTGCTATTTTTCTCGGGATATTTTCGTCGTTTTAGCACATGTAAATGTAAATATTTTTTACCCGCAGATAAGAAATACGATGGGTATATTGCAATGGATAATTTAGAGGGCCATAAAATTACATTTTCTGCCCTCGAAAATAGTTTGCGTTCTGGGATGTCTCGGATGGTTTACAATAAAGCAAAAACTGGTCTCCGGTGCGACCGACGTATTTACTGTCCGTACACCACTGGTACGGCAGAGTTGAGTGTAGTGCAATAAAATTTAAAATGCCATGTGATGCATCAAAGGAGATGCCGACAGAAGGAAAGCACTTGGACAATGGCTGTAAAGGGAGTCTTTTATACCCCAGCCCACCCATTTAAATATATTCAGAGCCGTCGGCTTCTCGCTTCACTTGTAACACAATTTAACCGTCGAAAAACTCACGTTTTACTGTTTGAGAAATTAAAGTGTTAACATTTGCGAAATAGATAGAGATGTCAGGGAATGACGACCAAATTTGGCGAGCCATTGCCAACTTAATCAAATCGTGTTTATTTGCATTTTGTTGTTGTCTTATTCCCTTTCTATTTTGCGTGTTTGCCGTATTTGTTCAAATTTTTATTTGTAACGCATCTATAATATGGGGAAAACAATATGTTTTACATTAACAGTTACTTTATGTTACTGTTCGTATTACAAGAAATTGGATATCTAACAAAATTAAAAATTGATTCTAAAAATAGTTTGTAAATAAACCAATTTGAATGTTTATTCAATATTTAGAGCGTTGGACACTGTTTTACAACACTAGGAACTGAAAACAAGCATTTTCAAAAGTTAAAAAATAAAAATGAGTTTTATACAAAACTAGAATTTTTCTCTCCAGATTACTTTTATAAAATTGTCTTTTTATGGGTGATGAAAAAACTGGGGTGTAATTTAACTTCCCCTTTCTAGCGCTGCTTGTTTGATGCACGGAAGTAAACCGCAAGCCTACTCCAACTTCAAAGCGGGGCCTGTGATGTTTATAATTATGACGACCATAAACACGACATTTCGACTTATTAATCATCTACATCGAAACTAACTTGTGGAATTAGCATAAAACTGCGGCATAGAGCCGTTCCCACTCGTTACCGTGAATTATTGTACCAAATTACCGATAAAGCAACGAGAATCGGCCTGGGGATTGTTTTTGAATGGAGAATTAACACGCGCTGCTATGTGTATAGCGGAAAATATGGGAAGTAGCTGCCTCCACTTTTATATCTAGTCCATTCCCATATATGATTTTTTTAATGTTTACTTCAGTGTTGAAATATTAACGCATAGATAGCTTCAGAAAAGAGTTCTACCAAGAAAAGTGTTCAAGAGCGATTTTTGCAATTCTCGTCGATCAAATTTCAATAAGGAGTGAAGTCAAATTTCGCATCATAATAAAAAAAATTGAACTAATTGGTTGACGTACAATAGACAAAAATGAATGCGGATTCCAATGCTGATCATTTCATAAACTACAAAAAGGTAAAATGCGAATTAATTGGTCAATTGTGTTGAATCACAAACCTCTTCGCGGTACTACGAACAAGCAGAGAGTTTCGTTATTTATTCACTTGACATGTGTGTCCATAGAGAAATAACCGTGTGTCTGTCAATATGTCAGGTGGTTTCTTGCAAACGTCGTAGCATTTGTTTCACCCGAAGAGAGTGAAAATACACACAAAACAAAACAAAACACACACTAATTAATTACACTAACTTTTGTGTCTGTGTGTAGTCAAATTAGCATTCCCTACGCGCATCCAATAAAATAGTTTGGGTTTTGAACTTTAGAATTTGATTATAACTAAGTTAAAAAATACACGGCTTAAGATTCATTTCGACTTCGTAATGGTTATGGTAGATCAAAGGGGTGATTTATATTTATTATAATTTTTAAATCGACGTCTAAAACAATTGCATTGATTGATTAATAAAACGTTATATTCTCTGCTGATAGCAGTTTTGCTAACTTAGTAGGCTTGAAACACAAATGTATTTATTCTTTTCAAAAATGGTTTACCGGTGGGAGTGAAAAGTGCAAGTATTGAAGTAGAGGTTTAACATTGCATCTCGCCACAATCTTCCCAGGCGTATAGTATCAAATGATTGACCTTTCGTTGTTCTCAATTCATGTATGTGTGACCTTCTGGTAAGAGAGGCGGAAAGCATATAGGACCTACTACTATTATCTATCCCAAGAATTACCATACAATGCTCGAGCAAAAAAACGACATCCTGAAAAAGTGGCCAAAACCTTGTCACCTTAGATTTCGAAACGATAGGGTTTTCGTTTCGGTCGTAGATTTCCCGTGTGTGTGTGTGTGTGTGTGACTATTGTCAGGGTTCTACACCTCGAAGTTTGAACAAGTCTGGCCTACAAGTCCTTCCAACAGATCGTAGACGGTCGGCGTTAACAGTCAAAGTTATCTCTTCCATTCCACAAACTCGTTGAGTGACATTTTCTCCTGATAATGAAAAAGAGACGGATGTAAGTAGACATTAACTACGGAATTGTTTCGTCCGAAAGAAGATCGTCAGAACAGCAAACGATTTGTGGAAGTATTTGACAAATTCAAACCGACTCAAACATAAAAAGATAATTTCTCTGGCAACTTGTACTTGTAGAATGCCGATATTGCTTGGGGAGCTATTTTCTTTGTAAGTCTAAACGAGTTCCCAGTAACTTGCAAGTTTTTTTGACAGCCATGTCGAGAATGATGAATTTTAAACGTCTCTAGAATGTAGTGTCTGAACAGTTGACGAAACGACATGCGAAAACATTGGTTTCAACAATCATTCTCGCGGTGCTTGGTACAGGTACAGCGGCTAGGATTTCGTGTAAAAACATTACAAGTTACGTGTTACGTAGTCATTCAATCGTCGTACTTGATTTGCCTTGGTAAACAAAAGAAATTCTCGCAAGGAAGACAATCATGCGATTAATTGTGATCTACCAATAAAGAAACGAACCAAATGTGGAGACTGGAGAGGTTGGGTTGCAAGCATGAAGCATACTCCTGATAGGAAGCACGATCCCAATATCCTGGCTAAACAGAGGCCCTACACGGCAAGACTTGGTATTCTCCTGCTTTATCAACAGCATGTTCAACTCCACCAGGAACCTCAATGGGGCAAACAGTACTTAAATTGTATATGATTATACTTATACTTACAATTACATAGTAGAAGAACATAAAATGTATATGATTATACTTATACTTACAATTACATAGTAGAATATGATAATAAATGTATGAATTAATAGGATAAATTGCCATTGCAACTAAATATCTAAATAGTTTTCTTTAAGTATTAGGCATACGTTTTCAAAGCATTTTTCGTATGTATTGTATCCACGTATGAAATTTAGCAGTATCCTGTACTCAATATTAATCCAATATTTAGAAGAAAACTGTAAAATACCATCGAAATTAGCAATAGTTAACAAACTTAAGTATAACAGTAAACTTGTTACGGTCAATTTAAAATTAAATCTCATGCGCAGTTTCCTAGTGGCAGAATTCGTGAAGGTATTGTTAGTTTATTTGTTTGTATCATTATTCATTACACATGTCTTAAACATGGTTTTTCTGTGACACACAGTCCACATAAGAGAGAAAAATCAAAATGCATGCTTTTTATTTTGTTAAAAATGTCGAATAAAATGTTTATACTCATAATGTAGTAGTCTACTCAGTACTTAAGCATATTTTCATGGTCTCAGTCTATCCAAGTATTAATCTATTTTTAAGTGTTCTTGTTGAACCGCTATTTGTAACCAAAGCCTAGCGGAGCATTTCATATGTATATGATCTTAGAAAAAAGAAACTCAAAATATGAAACTATTATTCATATCATTAAAAGCTGACATTTCAGCATGATCCCGAAGGCAAAGGACACATTGTCGGCAATGCGTCTGATTATAAGACAGCTCTCCACTAATTATTTGTAAGTGAAAACGAAATCAACCTCTGACTGTTTAAATCTCTGATTGAAACTGTGCGCACGGTGCACAACACACCACTGCCTACCGAGCAAGCAACTCTTTGGCCAACCCTCGGGCGTTCGCCCGTAACGCAATTATCTTGCATGGTCTTCATAGGAAACGCTTCATCAAAGTATGTCCAACTAATGACGCTAAATTACTACCCGAGTCAACAATTAATTACCACGTTGCATGTGCGGCAACCTATAGTGAAAAGGGACCGTGGTAATAATAATCTATCTAGCCTTCTTCTTCTTCTTGTTCTTTCATTGGCCGAATATTATACAGTCCAGACCGAACCAAGAAATGAGCAGATTTTCATTAAAATGGTCTCACTCCCTGTTGAGCTGTTGTGCTTTGATTCAGTCTCGGTTTCCCTTTGAAGTTTGAAGACATAGGAAGACGTCTTGTTTATTAAAATCACTGTGAGCTTTGTGTGAATCCACTTTATTAGAAGCTAGACAGCACAGACAAAGGGTGCCAAAGTGCATTTAATAAATACAGACGTTTGTGTGCTTTGTCCTGTTGACACTCGCGTAGAGGGAACATCATGTCTCATGCGGCGCGGGAGGGAAGGGAACTAAATATAACTTGAACGAAATAAACTTAAACAGTGCCTTGACGTGAAAAACTACCAAAACTTTGTTGTCTGTTTTTAAACTTTTCTGAAGGCTCTCATCTATTGAGACGTGTTGCTAAATTTTTACACCGTGACAGCTTGTAATGATTTTAATCTATTCGCTATACCCTACACTGACACAGTACACGCACATTTTATCCCAATAATTCGCAATCCTGAGGAAATGTTTATTGAACGTCCAGAAGGATCCAGGAGGATCAACCAAAGCAATATGAAATTTGTGTAATTTTAATTCATTAAGTCTCGATGGGGGTTTTGTTTTAGTTGGTTGAATATTTATTAACTTGGGTGGCAGGCATGTTTTTGATAACATTTATTAAATGGCACTACATGGAGCTATTGGTGACAAAGATAAACAATAATGATAACTGGCAAAGCACCAAACTAAAAGGCATTTATAAATTCGAAACGTAACGAGAGTGTAACTAATAAAAAATCACACACCGTTCATGTTGAAAAAAGAAAAATAATAATAATTATAAACTAAAGATTCTCAAAAAACTATTGCCATCGTTGCTGTTTATAGGTAGGCAATACATACAAATCGACTACAATTATAAATAACGGTGTGTCTAAATTCACACACCTTTGCGCCACATGTGTTATGAATACATGTCGTTCAGGATAGGATATAAAACAGCTGTCATAGCTGTCAAAGAGAGTCCTACCGAGCACACGATCCTTTGAACGGACATAATCAAAAAGCACTGAGGCTTGCGTTGCAACTGTATGTTATTGTTGGAGGATACTCTTTGATGTCCCCAATGCTGTAGTACGTTATTGTTTGCAAAGCGCGATACCCTGCATGTGCAACAAAAAAGAGGTTTACGTTACGTACATGCGATATTTTGCTCTCATTCGATGCCCTAGATTTGCAGAAGATAAAGTCCAGCGCACAGTTCTTCACAGCGAAGATGTCAAGCAGGAACAATACTTCAATATTGTTTCCACTCGATTCAGGCCGTCTTGGAACTCAGTTCTTCCAGCTCAGTTCAAACTTTCCTATAATTTGATCGAGACTTCTGAGTCTCGATCATTCCACTTCAACCCATCGTTCACTTCTTTCCACTTACTTATTTTTCAATCGCGTATTGTATTGTTTCTTTTGTTCTATATAGCTCTCTCTACTTGTTCCATTTGGGACGCCATCATTTCTTAAGTAATAATCCCAATCTTTTCAAAGGGAAACTTTTCATTATTCTTCCATTAGACATTTGGAATTGCTGTACAAACAAAAAAAGTATTTTTGTGTGGAAAAAGTTCGTTTCTATTCTTTAGGGGGAGTTGCACGAGTCTAGAACGAGCACGAGAACAAGAGACAAAAGTGGCAATTAAAATCAAAGTGAAATTTGGTCCCGGGAAGAATCATTTCCGAGGCCTAATGCCGTTAGTACAGCCGATGAAACTGCTAAACTAAGTCTTATCTTAAAGTAGGGCCTTCTCAAGGAAGTGATCGTCTCATTAGTCTTCCATCTGATGTGTTGAATCGCTCATATCACGTTAAAAACAAATAAAATAAAATAAAGAGCTGCTGGTTTCACCAAGTATAGACGTAGGCGAGAAAGCAGAGTCGCGTGGTTGTAGTTGTAAATCAGTTTTTTTTAACTGAATAGGATAGACGTTAAATAAATACAAAATTTTGTAGGGCGAAAACGGAACATGCCTATGGTTTAGACAAAATCCTGATTTTTGGTTGCTTGTTTTAAAAAAATCATCTAAAATAAGTTATACGTGTAAAAATTGAATGTCTTCTTCAAGCAATTTATGCAGTAGACACAATGTAAATTAATGTAAATAATTTCTGTTAATGACCTGCATATTTCATTTAAAAAAATCTTATGCAGCTTTAAAATGTGCTGGAGAAAACTGGACCAACAAATTGGTAATTAGTAAAATTCCCATGGTTTACGTTCAAGTACCAAATTCAGTGGAAGTTATACCGTACCAGTAAATTGAGAGTTGAAACAAACCTGCATTTGCTAGCAGTGTTTCGTGGGTAAATTTATAATCGGGATTGGTATTTTGATATAACGCCTATCCTCCTCAATGCATTCAAGCGAATTGTCACGAAATATTATCGTTTACAAAATACTATCTATATATGTACGTTTGTGCAGTAATGATGTAACGTAAGTGTTTCTTATATTTCAATCAATATCAACATTTCACAAACAATGAACATGACGTAAATTGATAACTATCAATCTAGTCTAGCCAGCCACCAAGCGGAACTATCGTAAACGATTGTATCGTATTTCATTAAATATTGAATGAATATGGCACACGGTCTTCCATGGTCGCATGCATGTAATGCTTTCTGTCTTCCTCGTTCCATCATTCCATAATACATGTCGGCCACACATACGCGGAATAAATATGTCACAGTGTGTAGCAAAACAGTACGTACATTCTTAAACCAGTACGTTTGTACGCATGTGTATTGTGTATGAGTATTAAATTGTATTTTTAATTTTTTAACGTATAGTCAATTGCTTATAATAATTATTTTATATTTTGGAATAGCATATTTAATTACTAGCTATACTTTATAATAAGTTTAGCAGCCACTGTAGTTTATGGGAGTCTTTCATGCTATCCTCGCCCAAATTGAGATTTGTTTGTTAAAAATGTGTAGATCTAATAAATAATAAATATACAAATAAATACATTCTGAGAATTCTATTCCGGTTTCCAGGAGTATACAAGAATAAATTTATAGTTTGAGTGAGTTAGCGTTTGACGTCAAACATGAAAGCAAGGCACTCAATTGTTACTGATATTCAATTATTAACAAGGTTTTTTGTATGTATGATACATTGTTTGGGGGTCAGGGGGGTCGGGCGGATCGAGTGCCACGAAAACGGGGAATTTCTACGTATAGGCCTATACCCGGCACCTCCACCAAGGAAGAATAACTATGTGATCATACCCATACCTTTTGGGAGATAATTTTTAAGTGATAACAAATGCATTTCCAAAGACAAACTCCCATTAAATATGGTACCAGTTTCCTTGACTCGTTACAGAGATCTCTAAAACCATGAAACATTAATTTTCATGTTAGCGCTGATGGGGAGAAGTGTTTTACACAAATCTGAGCCAAAGCAAAAATAAAATATCTGTACACTATATACCAAATTGAAATACCCGAATGACGTTTATATGAGTGATTCAGAGATACTTCATAATTTATCGCTCTGTTTTATAACCAGCTCGTATTTAGATTGTGATCCACCCTTAAACATAACGACAACAAGCACATAAATGATAAAACACACGAACAGGCGACGCACTAGGTTGTGTAAAAGAGTACGTCGCAACTCGCAACTAAGATTTGACAAAGCCAACTAACACACCTTGATGTAGGCTTTTAGTTATTGACTTTGACTATATCACGATATCATTATCACACACTCTCATGTAGAGTTTCTCTATAGTGCACCAATTCAAGTCACGCAAGAGTACATCGGTGCTATGAACAAACACCAGAAGCTGTTGCGTGTTAATATTATTCTGAGACAAAGCATCGAGACTTATCGCATAATTAATATCAATGCACGCTGTGAGGTCCCCGTGCAATAGCGACAGATAAAAGGTGCAAGGCAGGTCTTTGTCGGCGGCGCTATACTATGATCTGATCACGCATCTGCCGTCTCAGTGGACCTTCAGCATCTGCATCTGTCATCCGGTACTCAGATCAGCTGTTAGATGCACCGCTTCCCAACCTAACCTAACCTCTGTATCGCTTGCAAAGGAAAGCCGACAAAATAACAAAACCCAACGAACGAGTATTCAAGTCAAATTAGTACATTTATTGCTTCATCTTCGTGAATAGGAGAGATAAAATGCATTTTAGATATGTGGGAACTATAAAGGAATCTCGCTGTTGCAAGCCCTCAAACAACATTAACGAGTATTTTTTTAAACGTTATTAGTTAAATATTGTGCGCAATGCGGCAATAAAACTTTATGGGTATAACCTGAACTAAGTCGTTGCAACATGCAATTCGAAATATGTGCAATAGAAAATGGCAACAGTTGATACAACTTTAACTGCATGGGGATGCGAGATACAGGGAGGAGGGTATTCGCACTGTCCATACCACTGATTGCTATATTTCCTATTAAAAATAACGATCTTTGGTTGGTTATCGCTCACTCGCCGATTGCGTCGGGGCCTACAGGGCTGGCCACTGAAAATCAGTTATATAACTGAGTGGGTAGACTCTAAATACAATTTATTTATTTATTTATTTAAATCAATTTATTTATTTATTTACACATAATGAGTTATTTATACTGTTAAAAAAAAACGTAGCATTTAATTTTTCAATTATTGTAGCACATAACATTTCATTTCAGGTTGCAAAAACAATGTTTATTACCATTTTACCAAATTAGGTTTTATGGCAAATAGCAGTCAGTCTGATGAGACCGTTTTCTAAACGCTGCTAGTTTTTTTTTTTGTAGTACTTGATTTTTCAATTTTCTGATATGCTTAGTGGGGACCCAAGAAGAGGACTTTTTGATATTAATAATATATTATAACTTGTCTATTTTTACAAGTAGTGTAGGGCAGATTATGTTAGTTTTCAAAAAAATTATTTTTGAACTTCAACATTCTTATTCATTTCATTACAAGATCAAGGCGATCTTGTTGTGTGTTTTGATGCACAATATTCTGCTAATAAATCCAATTTTACTACCGAAAAAACTTTTATTCAATAATCAACCTCTTCCTAGAAATATTGTAAAATGTTCTGTATTTATAGTTTTCGATTAAATCGTATGGTATGTTATAGGTATACTTAAATAATCAGTCCCCCACTCCCCCACCATCCTCTCCGTAGTAACATGCGTTATTTGGGGGTGATCGATTTAGATAGGCAAGTATTCAAACGTACCTATGCATGCATTACTTGATTCCGATTCAATTCCTTCATGACTGATAAAATCATGATTATTATCATGCATTCAACAAGCACGGGAACGCGGGAGTATGCCTATACCCTTAAGAGGGTGTACATTTGAGCAAAACTAATAAATCAACAGTTCATAGTTCCTTCCAACGCCCAAATATGTGGTGGGGGTGCCGAGTATAAAGGGGGACACAAAAATAAAAAAAATACGTTTCTGTTCTGGAATCAAAATATCTTTGTTGTTGGAGGTGTCTGAAATTTCTGTCATGTTTGGGTGTCCCTCGACACCCAGCCCAGGGTCAACAAAAACATTCTGTATCATTCTTGTTGAAGGACAATGTCGACAAAAACACGTGCTCGGTTTTTATCAAGAGACGTGACACACGCACAGACGGATGGACAGAAAAGTGATACATAGAGAGCTCATACCAAAGATATTCAGTTGTTGGTTGATATAGTTCTGTAATGACTAATGCTAGTACTTTTTTGTTTTTTGTTTGTTGTTTTTTGTGTGTCTTATGTACCGAAATTTATCAGACATAATATAGCACACATACCCATATAACATACATCTATAGGTATAACACGTGACTAATAAATATTCGTGATTCCAGCAGTTTTCTCTTTTGCACGCGCTGCTCTAGGCCTAACAGTAACACCCTAGGGCGCCGCGTGATTTGTTGAATATTGAATAATCTTTCTATATTCACTCTGGTATAATTTCCTGCCTCCTGGTTTCAATCTTCGTGGGTGGTCTTAATAAAAGCTGCGACTACTTGTATCGCCCAGCCGGGGCCCTACTCGTCTAGTGGTCCACTCCGCGGAGGAATACCTCGACGATACCAGCACCAGCATTGCAAGGACTTCGGTCGTTTTAAGGCGGCGATTATTTTCTTATGTGATCCACAGGGAATGAATAAAGCAGAGGATAACAGCATTGTTAAAAAGCAAAAACGAAAAGAAAAAAAACTGGTTGTTTGTGAATGTGGCCCGAGTATGGCAACTGTTTAAAAGGGAGTCACAATAATTATTTAATTCCTTTTAAAGTTTTAATGAATTTAAAAAAAAGTTGTACAAACATGCCGACAATAAAGTTTTTGCTCTTGGGCGTAATTTTTAACAATCCGCTTTGTCTATACATCCACAGACCGCAGTCGAAATTAGTGAAACCGACATACCGCTGTGAATAGTTGCGACGGGGACATTTTAATGCAATGTAATTCACGAGTTGTATGCACTGTTGGCTCCACTTTTTATTGAGTCGCTCTGTTGCAGGAAAACGAGGAAAACTTAAAAAATGTAACGAGTAGTTGACCAATTACTTATATTGTTCAACAACTATTTGGATTAATAATTAATATTAATTGGATTTCAACGAGTATTTAAACATTCAAACGACCTTTTATATACGTTCAACACCAAAAATTATTCTACCAAATAACATAGTTGCACAAATTAGAGGATACTCATTATCTTCCAGAAGGCAATTCCCAGGTACTATCTAACTGGAACTTACGTGGATTGTACCTTTTGAAAGGGACTAATGTAGTAGATACTTAAGCCATGTTAATTGTTATAAGAAAATTGTGGATGGAAAACAACAGTTATTTGCAAACTTCCCATACACTTTTTAAACTGATTTTATAAACCTTATATCTTTCCTTAGTGGCCTGTTACTCGTGATAATTATTGCGAATTTTGTAAAATGTACTGGTTTAAAGGAAAACTTAGTATACGAATTACAAGTACAAGTACGAATTGTTTTCTATGAACCTGTTCTGTACTCCATGCACGTGTAAATGCATATGAACTGTAGATATCTGGATTCAAAATAAAATAGTGAAATGCGGAACTTACGGATTGTGCAAGACGTTTCATTCTCCGACGCTTCTTCTACATGGAGATGGATGCCCTGCGGAAGAAAAGAAACATAATTGAAATAACAATATAGGTTTCACAGGTAACTGGATGAGCGTAGCGAGCGAAGCGAAGATTCCATTTCACTACACTGGAGAAAAAAATCCGGAATGTTTTTTTTCTTTTTTTGTAGTTTTGTGTGTCTGTTAGCCAGATTTCGGCTTAACCGATACTCCAATTGCGATGAAATTTTGTGGGGGCATTCGAAATCTTTGAACTTAGAACTGCCACGTTTTTGAGCGCAATCGAAAAATTATTTCTTATAAAAATCGCAATTTTACGATTTTTTTCGATTTTTTTCTTTCTAAATTTTTTCGACTTATAACACCTAAATGCTTTATCCGATTGTGATGATTTTTTCACAGAACCTTTATTTTATGAATTAATATATTCGTGTGAAATTTGAGCGTAATCGAAAAATTATTTCTTATGAAAATCGCAATTATACGATTTTTTAAATTTTTAAAATGTCTTCGACTTATAACACCTAGGGCCTACATGCTTTATCTGATTGGAATAATGTTTTTACAGAACCTTAATTTTATGGATTAATATATTCGTGTGAAATTTGAGCGCAATCAAAAAATTATTTTCATGATAATCGAATTTTCAATTTTTTCCGATTTTTTCAATTTCTTCGACTTATACATGCTTTATTCGATTGTAATGATTTTTTCACAGGACCTTAATTTTATGAACTAATATATTCGTGTGAAATTTGAGCGTAATCAAAAAATTATTTCTCGTGAAAATCGCAATTTTACGCTTTTTTCGTATTTAAAAAATTACGTTCATCCAACAACGCGCCGGAAAAAGCGTTTGCGAAGCTTCCTAGTTATACTTTGATTCAAGCAAGCATTGACGAAATGTCATTATAATGGACCGAGTTTTCAAATACATATTGCATACGTGCTACGCTAACACCATGCAAGCCGATGAAGACTAACAATTAAGTTCAAAAATTAAAACGACCTTATATTTAAAAAGTATATGCACTAATACTAGAAGAAACTGAATTGTTAATGAATGAATCTGGTGGGTGACAGTAATAGAATAAAAGCTAGGTTTAATTGTAAATTAAAGTGACAGTTGGCAGGTGCATGGGTCACCCCAAGGAAGCCTCAATTTAGCCATTAGCCAACGGGAGAGTTGGGATGGGGAACTGGAAGGGCAGGGAATGGGAATTCTAAAGCTTTAACTGAGCTGAGCTACCTTGGGAAAAGACGCGTTATAATTGGAATGGCGTGGCACACAAGCTAACATAGCTGATAATTGCGAGTAAAGTGTGCAATTGAAAAAAGTGCAAGTAAGTGGGCAAGTGCCAAAAACATTATTTGACAAAATACTTGCAGAAATTATATTGTATTGTATTACTATTTTTTAAGCGAGCGTTTCCATTTGACTCTGCCGGAAAAATTAGTCACTGTTTTTTTTTTTTTTTTTGTTTTTTTTTTTTTTTGTTTGTTTGTATGTCTCGCCATAACGTTCGAACGGAGGCTCGGATCGAGTTGAAATTTTGACCATCCGCAAGCTTCGTTCTCGATTGAATGCCATTAGTTTTGTGGCAAAATCGTTCAAAAAGTTAAAAAGTTACATTAAAGTTAATCGAAAGTTTTTTTTTCAAACTAAACGGCGACAAAATCTGAGATAGCCAAATCATTTAGAATGTCCGTCCGGTCACGAATATGTTAATTTTATTTTGATCCGATAAGTAGTGTAGATGGAAATTACATTATAACAAAAGTAACGTTGCCATGGCAACGAAAAGACGCGCGAAGTTTCTAATGCACTGCCACCTAGAAGTAATCAAAATACTTTCGAGGAAGCAGTCTATTATTTGTCACCAAAGAGTTTAAATAGTTAACCCAAGGAGTCAAGGTCCTCTAGATGGCGGTGGATTTTATCCACAAAGTAAAGGATTACACACGGGTTTATATCCAAATACCTTGGCAATAATAAATAATTTTGGATACATGGCCCTGTGGACAGCGAACGTCGCAAATTTAAAAATATAAAAAAATGTGCAATTTGGGTCTAGCTATAGCACGTGCTCGCTTATCAACGCGTCCAACTGAGCGTTTCCTAGTTAATTCATGTTGTGATAGTGTCTTTTCCTACAACATACATTGTACAATTATTAATTAAGCGAGCGAAGCGAGCGTTTCCATTTGACTCTGCCGGAAAAATTAGTCACTGGTTTTGTTTTTTTTTTTTTTTTTTTGTTTGTTTGTTTGTTTTTTTGTTTGTATGTCTCGCCATAACGTTCGAACGGAGGCTCGGATCGAGTTGAAATTTTGACCATCCGCAAGCTTTGTTCTCGATTGAATGCCATTAGTTTTGTGGCAAAATCGTTCAAAAAGTTAAAAAGTTACATTAAAGTTTATCGAAAGTTTTTTTTTCAAACTAACCGGCGACAAAATCTGAGATGGCCAAATCATTTAGAATGTCCGTCCGGTCACGAATATGTTAATTTTATTTTGATCCGATAAGTAGTGTAGATGGAAATTACACTATAACAAAAGTAACGTTGCCATGGCAACGAAAAGACGCGCGAAGTTTCTAATGCACTGCCACCTAGAAGAAATCAAAATACTTTCGAGAAAGCAGTCTATTATGATTGTGTCACCAAAGAGTTTAAATAGTTTTTTCCCAAGGAGTCAAGGTCCTCTAGATGGCGGTGGATTTTATCCACAAAATAAAGGCACAGTATAACAATCTCTTACAGTAGCGAGACTTGCTAGCAAAACACGCTGATAAACCGACACGCGCGCCCCTAGCCAAGGTACGAGCACTAAAGTGAACTAACGATGACAGTGCCACGGCAGTGACTTTTTGATCTGAATTGAAAACGATGTCATTTTTTGCACTATTATGACGTGATAATACTGCTACAGCTGGATATGAGCTGGATATAAGTTTCGTCTGACGTTATTATTTTTTTTACTGATAATAATATGATGACATACATATTATTATGTATGTCGTTTTCAAAGAAAGCCTACGGCCTAGAGCCTAGCCTAGGCCTAGGCACCAAGTATTAGCACAGTATAACAATCTCTTACAGTAGCGAAACTTCAATGCACTGCCTGCAGAGTGATTTGCTGTCGTGGTCGGCGGCGCGTACCGCCGCTATACTAGCGCGACCTGGCCAAAGTACGAGTCATTTTAGTGAACTAAAAGCATTGCGCCATCTAAAAGTCATACAAATTGTGGACGGCGGTGCGTCCAGACAGGAAAGCGATAATATCTCTACCGCTCTCCGTGTAGGTAACCTACGTAGCAACATGTATAGATAGAGCTTCTTGCCGCTACACTAGCGCGACCTGGCCAAAGTACGAGTCATTTTGAGTGAACTAAAAATGTAAACAACAAACAATTGACGAATGCCAAAGAATGTGAAGCTAATCATATTTTGCAAGGGCTAGGCCTAGCCTAGGCTATTTAAATTGCAGTCGAAACAACTGCAAGTAATGATGGTAATTTTAATATTATGTATCAACCATTATAACCTGCATTACTAGTACTTGGTGCCTAGGCCTAGCCTAGGGCCTAGGCTAGGCCTAGGCTCTAGGCCGTAGGCTTTCTTTGAAATCGACATACATAATAATATGTATGTCATCATAATATTATTATCAGTAAAAAAAATAATAACGTCAGACGAAACTTATATCCAGCTCATATCCAGCTGTAGCAGTATTATCACGTCATAATAGTGCAAAAAATGACATCGTTTTCAATTCAGATCAAAAAGTCACTGCCGTGGCACTGTCATCGTTAGTTCACTTTAGTGCTCGTACCTTGGCTAGGGGCGCGCGTGTCGGTTTATCAGCGTGTTTTGCTAGCAAGTCTCGCTACTGTAAGAGATGGGTTATACTGTGGTATTAGTAATGCAGGTTATAATGGTTGATACATAATATTAAAATTACCATCATTACTTGCAGTTGTTTTGAATGCAATTTAAATAGCCTAGGCTAGGCCTAGCCCTTGCAAAATATGATTAGCTTCACATTCTTCGGCATTCGTCAATTGTTTGTTGTTTACATTTTTAGTTCACTCAAAATGACTCGTACTTTGGCCAGGTCGCGCTAGTGTAGCGGCAAGAAGCTCTATCTATACATGTTGCTACGTAGGTTACCTACACGGAGAGCGGTAGAGATCATAGACATCCTATATAATTGGCTAGACCAGCAGTCGGTGGTCCACTTCCGGTACAATTAGAAGCCATCTTAAAATGACAGTTTACATGTTAATCAAATGGGAGCGATTTGTGGCCAAATAGTTCTCAAGATTGCCGCCAGGTTGACAGGTAAGCATACTAGCCTTTAACACCAAATGATTACTAAATTCCCTTATGCAATCACTTCGTATTGTTTCTTTTGTTTAATACCATGCTGCACAAGCTAAAACCATATCAAACAATCCAGTAAAATACTTTATTGCATTAAAAAAGCATAAATTAAAACACCAAATCGCCATCTTGAAATGGGCCGGTTGAGTCTTCAATTTGCTACGCTCGCGCCTGTGCGGAGTATAGGAGACTGCTAATCTAGCCTACTATAGGGGTTTAATATCAATGGTACAGATATTATCGCTTTCCTGTCTGGACGCACCGCCGTCCACAATTTGTATGACTTTTAGATGGCGGATGCTTTTAGTTCACTAAAATGACTCGTACTTTGGCCAGGTCGCGCTAGTATATAGCGGCGGTACGCGCCGCCGACCACGACAGCAAATCACTCTGCAGGCAGTGCATTGAAGTTTCGCTACTGTAAGAGATTGTTATACTGTGCAAATACCTTGGCAATAATAAATAATACTGGAAACGCGAACGTCGTAAATTTTAAAATTAAAAAAAATGTGCAATGTGGGTCTAGCTATAGCACGTGCTCGCTTATCAACGCGTCCAACTGAGCGTTTCCTAGTAAAACGATAATATTACGTCTAGTTTGACTTAAGTCTTCTGTAGCCCTCTTACTCTTCAAATCGATTTTACAACTTCAATAGTTTTGGTGGAGGTGCCGGGTAGCAATACCTTAGTACATTATTCTCCTTGTGTGACATCTTGGTACTGTATTATACAAGTAGATATCACATAATTATAGATGTCGCAATTTTTCCTGTTGATATGACAAATAACAATCTATACACATCGATTTTACAACTTCAATGATTTTGGTGGAGGTGCCGGGAAGCAATAGTACATTATTTGTCTGACATCATGGTACTGTATTATTGGATGAGCGAAGCGAAAATTCCATTTCACTACACTGGAGACAAAAATCCGGAATTTTTCTTTCTTTCTTTCTTTCTTTCTTTTTTTTTGTCTGTTTGTTAACACGATTCCGGCTAAACCGATACTCCGATTGCGATGAATTTTTATGGAGGTCTTCGTTATCTCTGAACTTAGAACTGCCACGTTTTTGAGCACAATCGGAAAATTATTTCTCATGAAAATCGCAATTTTACGTTTTTTTTCGATTTTTAAAAAATTTCTTCGACTTACAACAGCTACGTACTTTGTCCGATTGTAATGATTTTTTCACAGAACCTTAATTTCATGAATTGATATATTCATGTGAAATTTGAGCGTTATCAAAAAACTATTTTTTACGAAAATTGCAATTTTACGACTTTTTTCGATTTTTAAAATTTCTTCGGCTTATAACACCTACATGCTTTATCCGATTGAAATGATTTTTTTCACAGAACTTTAATTTTACTAGGAAAACGCGTAAGTCCCGCCGCGTTGTTGGATAAGCGTAATTGGTGCATTGAGCTGTCATGTGTTATGCGGATTTTCTGTTGTTCTGTAAAAAAATCATTACTAAGTTGAATATTTTTTAAATTTAATTTAAATTAAATAAAAAATAAACTTTATTTTTTTATTTTTTTTATTAATCGTAATTTTATAAAAGAAAAAAATCGTAAAATTGCGATTTTCATAAGAAATAATTATTCGATTGCGCTCAAATTTCACACGAATATATTAATTCATAAAATTAAGGTTTTGTGAAAAAATCATTACAATCGGATAAAGCATATAGGTGTTACAAGTCAAAGAATTGTTTTAAAAAAGAAAAAACCCGTAAAATTTCAATTTTCATAAGAAATAATTTTTCGATTGCGCTCAAATTTCACAAGAATATCTTTATTCATAAAATTATGGTTCTGTGAAAAACTCATTAAAATCGGACAAAGCATGTAGGTGTTATAACTTATAAGTCGAAGAAATTAAAAAAAAAATCGAAAAAAATCGTAAAATTGCGATTTTTATGAGAAATAATTGTTCGATTGCGCTCAAAAACGTCGCAGTTCTAAGTTCAGAGATTTCGAAGGCCTCCATAAAATTTCATTGTAGTTGAAGTATTGGTTTAGCCGGAACCGTGTTAACAAACAGCCAAAAATACAAAAAAAAAACATCCCGGATTTTTTTCTCCAGTGTAGTGAAATGGAATCTTCGCTTCGCTCGCTACGCTCATTCAATGAATTAATATATTCGTGTAAAATTTGTGCGCAATCGAATAATTATTTCTAATGAAAATTTCAATATTACGATTTTTTCCTCTTTTAAATCTAAGATTAATTAAAAAAAATTAAAAATTAAGTTAATTTTTTATTTAATTTAATTTATTTTTTAAAAATCTTCAACTTAGTAATGATTTTTTCACAGAACAACTGAAAATTTGCATAACACATGGCAGCTCAATGCACCAATTACGCTCATCCAACAACGCGGCGGGACCTAAGCGTTTTCCTAGTACAAGTAGACATCACACATGGATGTCGCATACACATCGATTTTACAACTTCAATGGTTTTGGTGGAGGTGCCGGGTAGCAATACCATAGTACATTCAACTTGTGTGATATCTTGGTACTGTATGATACAAGTAAGCATCACACATGGATGTCGCAATGTCTCCTGCTGATTGGATGAGCGTAGCGAAGATTCCATTTCACTACACTGGAGAAAAAGATCCGGAATGTTTTTTTCTTTCCTTTTCCTTTTTTCTTTTTTCTTGTATTTTTGTCTGTTTGTTAACACGATTCCGGCTAAACCGATATTCCAATTGCGATGAAATTTTGTGGAGAACTTCGAAATCTCTGAACTTAGAACTGCCACGTTTTTGAGCGCAATCGAAAAATTATTTCTCATTAAAATCGCAATTTTACGATTTTTTTCGATTAAAAAAAAATCGACTTATAACACCTACATGCTTTATCCAATTGTAATGATTTTTTCACAGAACCTTAATTTTATGAATTAATATATTCGTGTGAAATTTGAGCGCAATCGAAAAATCATTTCTTATGGAAATCGCAATGTTACGATTTTTTTCTATTTTTAAAACATTCTTCGACTTATTAACACCTACATGCTTCATCCGATTGTAATGATTTTTTCTCAGAACATGAATTTATATATTGGTGTGAAAATTGAGCCCGATCGAAAAAATAGTTTTTTATGAAAATCGCAATTTTACGCTTTTTTCGGAAAAAAATCTTCGACTTATAACACCTACATGCTTTATCCGATTGTAATGATATTTTCACAGAACCTAAATTTTATGAATTTATATATTTGTGTGAAATTTGAGCGCAATCGAAAAATAATTTCTCATGAAAGTCGCAATTTTACGCTTTTTTCGTTTAAAAAAACATACGCTCATCCAACAACGCGCCTGAAAAAGCGTTTGCGAAGCTTCCTAGTATGACAAATTGCACACATCGATTTTACAACTTCAATGGTTTTGGTGGAGGTGCCGGGTTAGCAATACCATAGTACATTCTCCTTGTGTGACATATCTTGGTACTGTATGATACAAGTAGGCATCACACATGGATGTCGCAATGTTTCCTGCTGATATGACGTGTTGGAGACTTGGAGGCATTCAAAATGACCGCCATGGACAAAGAAGAAATTTTTTTCCAACTAACACATATTATGGAAGTCTACAAAATATACTTAAATCTAGACCATCATTTAATTTTAAACAATAACACATTTGATGTTAAAAGCTAGACGTAAACGTTACATTTCATCGCATTTCTTTGTATAACCACCAAACGATTAAAGCGTTTTTTATTGGATGAGCGTAGCGAGCGTAGCGAGCGAAGCGAAGATTCCATTTCACTACACTGGAGAAAAAAATCCGCGATGTTTTTTTTTTTTTTTTTTTTTTTTTTTTTTTTTCCTGTTTGTATTATTTGTGGTTTGTTAACACGTTTCCCGGCTAAACCGATACTCCAATTGCGATGAAATTTTATGGAGACCTTCGAAATCTCTGAACTTAGAACTGCCACGTTTTTGAGCGCAATCGGAAAATTATTTCTCATGAAAATCGCCATTTTACGAATTTTTTCGATTTTAAAAATATTTCTTCGACTTATAACACCTACATGCTTAATTCGTTTTTAAATTTGGTTTTTTCACAGAACCTTAATTTTATGAATTAAGATATTCGTGTGAAATTTGAGCGCAATCGAAAAATTATTTCTCATGAAAATCGAAATTTTACAGGTTTTTTCTTTTTTTAAACAAGTCTTTGACTTATAACACCTACATGCTTTATCCTATTGTAATGAATTTTTCACAGAACCTTAATTTTATGAATTAATATATTTTTGTAAAATTTGAGCGCAATCAAATAATTATTTCTTATGAAAATCGCAATTTTACGATTTTTTTCTTTTTTAAAAATTACGATTCATAAAAAAAATTAAAAAATAATGTTAATTTTGTATTTTTTTAATTTAATTTAAAAAAATTATTCGACTTTGTAATAATTTTGTCACAGAACAACAGAAAATCCTCATAACACAATCTTGGCAGCTCAATGCACCATTACGCTCATCCAACAACGCGGCGGGACTTAAGCGTTTTCCTAGTAATTTATACCATGCATGTCGGAATGGCTATATGTGCTTTTATTACTTCGTTACAGGCTTAAAGTTAAACCATAACTCATGTTTAATTAGTTACACTCTAGGTGCACACTGAACAGCTCATTACACCAAAATAATCATGCTATAGTATAGTTAATCCGAACACGACAATAATAATTACTTTCGAATAAAACCCACAAACTTTAGCTCGTCAAGCCGTTGATAAGTTAGTTCTAAGCGGGGGTGTAAAGTGTGGACATATAATCGAGGCATGCGATCGGTGGTTGATACAAATCATTAAGATAGGAGATCGGGATCGTAGTGTGACTGACGTGGGGGGGTGACACAGACGGTGATAGATTGCCCGTGCGCGGGGCCGAGCCTTGATTCCAGCGTTGCCAGAGCTACGAGACGAGGACAGATTTTAGTGCACGCAAGCCTTTTCGTTCTACTTTGTTGGGGGCTTATCTATATTGGGTGGGTTGTTTTGTTGTAGGCGATGCACGGTCAAAGGAAGTAGGCGATAGTTATTACATGGTACTCATTTACATGATAATTATGTAATTACGCAATATTTTTTGACTGGATAGTTTCATATTTATTCGACTGGCACAGTCTTGAAATTTATTAAATAGTCTATGCTTATACTTGTCTAGTATTTAATACTTACATTCACATACGTCACCTCACATTACATCAAACAAACACGTATGTCTACATGTACATCCTAATTCCTATATACAGACAATTAATCGTTAAACGTCAGTTAAATTTATAATTGAAGTAATGGATATAGGAATGTACACAATTAATAAACGTTGAATTATTTAAAGGGGTGTGTAAAAATGAGTTTTGAACTATATACGTTAAATCGGTATGTGTACATTGTAAATACTGAAATTTTGTAATAGAGGAAAAAGAAAACAACAGAGAAAAAAAAACAGTTAATATATTGACAACCCATCAACGCTAAAACAAGCGTTAAAAATTTAAATGCACGGTTTGCCTTGCTAATTGAGAAGTAGATTTCACAATTCACATGCATTTTTATAATTTTTGTGGTAAAGTTATAATTTCTTTGACAAGCACCCGTTGGTGGAGGTGCCGGGTACGGAAAAATACTCCTTTAAAAATGCTATCCCCACCCCCTTCACCCCAAGGGTCACCAAAAACATGCTGTATCATCCTTGTTGGAGGGGCATGTCAACAACAAAAACGCGTGTAGTTCGGAGGTCGTGTTCGGCATTTATCGTAAGACGTGTCACACACAGCTAGAGCTGTACGAACGAACGAAGGAACGGACGGACGGACAGAAAAATGATGCACATTCATCTATAAATAAATCCCCTTTCTACAGGTTACCTTCGGTGGAAAGGATTGTTTTTTTACTGCATGTTTTTCTATGTTATTTTAAATGTATTTGCATTATGATTTATTTTAATCTTCTATGCTCCATTTCGTTAAATTTAAAATACATTTTGAACACCATTTCATCATAGTTGTGTAGTATTTTGTACATATAGCATAATTATTTGACATTTAATTTGATATTTCAATTACTGTTTATTATTTTAAGTGCACTGTCATACTAATTCTATTGATTGTCCTCTGTTGTAAATCAATTTTTGTAACTGCATACGGAAGATGAGAAACAAAAACAGAAGCTACAAAATTCTGAATAATATTCTGATATATAAAATATTAAAAAGTCAAATGCAAAATTTTTACACCCAAATTATTGATATTATATAGTATGCGCACATTATAATCGAGTAGGAGAAACTATTTTTAGTTGCATTTTTATTTTTATTTTTATGTTTATATTTCTGCTTAATTCCTCTCACGTTAGTGTTAAGCAAACCAAACCATGCAAATCGCAACAAAGAGAAAACTATTAAATTTAGCCCAATGTACTTTACTATAGTAACCAGTTCCCTCACTACTGGACACTGGCATGGTAGTTCGTTCAGCTGCTATGTGCTCGCTCGTCACTTTTATGTTGTTTGTTATCGGTCACTCAAAACCAGTGAATTCTTAGACATTCCAACCAACCATGCATGATTGATTATGAAGGGTTATTTTTATTACACATTTTAAGTGATGTTTCATATTTTCAGTGTAATGTTGTTTTGTTAAATTTAAGAATTCATTATTTTACGATCCCATTTTATTCGTTAATAATTTATTGGATGAGCGAAGCGAAGACTTCAATTTCACCGACCCCCCAAAAAATTTAGCTCGGGTGTTTTTTTTTTTTTTTGTTTGTTTGTTTGTTTGTTTGTTTTTTTTTTGTTTTTTCCGTCTGTTTGTTCGCTCTCTACCGGGCAAACGGCATATGCGATCTTGATGAAAATTTGACACGACCTTCGTTTTCTCTGAACTTAGACTTGCCACGTTTTTGGGTACAATCGAAGAAATATTTCTCATGAATATCGTACTTTTACGATTTTTTTCGATTTTTAGTGCGATATTTCCGTGCCATTTGGGCCAATTCTGACCAAACGGGTGGGGCTACAACGTTCATATTTCACATGGACATTAAGGTAATGATGATGTATTGCTTTCTGAAAGAAAAAGTTGAAAAAGTTAGCCAGAATCGAGAGAAATAAAGCTTTTAATATACGTTTTTTTGACTTTTTGTGCGATATTTTCGTGCCATTTGGGCCAATTCTGACCAAACGGGTGGGGCTACAACGTTCATATTATACATGGACATTAAGGTTATGGTTATGTAGTACCTTTTGAAAGAAAAAGTGGAAAAATTTAGCCAGAATCCATAGAAATAAAGTTTTTAATACAAGTTTTTTACGGTAAATAATACCAATTGACAAGAAACAAAAGAAACTTGACAACATTCACCTACAATGCGTAGGCAGCAAAACAAAGCACTTGCAAAAGTAAAGATATCCCACGCAAACTAAAACCTTTAAAAAGCTCATCCATCAACGCGGCGGGACTTTAGCGTTTTCCTAGTTATTTACAAAGAAAGAATATGTTTTAGTTGCTATTATATTTGGATGAGCGTAGCGAGCGAAGCGAGTGAAGCGAAGACTTCAATTTCACTGACCCCCCAAAAAATTTAGCTCGGGTGTTTTTTTGTTTTTTTTTTGTTTGTTTTTCCGTCTGTTTGTTCGCTCTCTACCGTGCAAACGGCATATGCGATCTTGATGAAAATTTGACAGGACCTTCGAAATCTCTGAACTTAGACTTGCCACGTTTTTGGGTACAATCGAAGAAATATTTCTCATGAATATCGTACTTTTACGATTTTTTTCGCGATATTTTCGTGACATTTGGGCCAATTCTGACCAAACGGGTTAGGCTACAACGTTCATATTATACATGGACATTAAGGTTATGGTGATGTAGTACATTTTGAAAGAAAAAGTTAAAAAAGTTAGCCAGAATCTATAGAAATAAAGCTTTTAATATAAGTTTTTTGATTTTTTGTACGATACTTTCGTGCCGTTTGGGCCAATTCTGAACAAACGGGTGGGGCCACAACGTTCATATCATACATGGACATTAAGGTTATGGTGATGTAGTACCTTGAAAGAAAAAGTTGAAAAAGTTACCCAGAATCCATAGAAATAAAGCTTTTAATATAAGTTTTTTACGGTAAAAAATACCAATTGACAAGAAACAATAGAAACTTGACAACAATCACCTACAATGCGTAGGCAACAAAACAAAGCACTTGAAAAAGTAAAGATATCCCACGCAAACTAAAAACTTTAAATAGCTCATCCATCAACGCGGCGGGACTTTAGCGTTTTCCTAGTGTAAAATATTAGTTTCTAATTTGCATAATATTGCATACTGTTGTTCGAACAGTGACACCTTGCAGACTACATCGTAGTCGTGTATGATGTAATAAGTGCTCGATATAGTTCTCTTGCATGTCATCTCTTACAAATTGAGTATAGTGGTGTGCGACTGTGCGGGTATTTGGAATTTCGGGTCAGGTCGGATATTTTGGGGCCGACTCGACAGTCAAAAATGTTACCCGATTATTGGATAGCAAAAACAATTCGTGGATGGTGGAGGCGCCGGTCCAGAAAATGTTTAAGAATTAGGAAAAACCCATGCAATATTATAACGGCCATCTTTTCCCAATCCCACCCCACCAAAAAACCAGAAGCATTTTAGTACCCAAACCCGACCCGACTGTCAAAACTTCCACCCGCACAGTCTTAAATTGAGTGCCGTGATAGAATGTGACAGGGAATAAAAATATGTTTAAAGTTATCTAAGACTTTTAAAGTACCTACTATAAACTCCAATTTATTTGAATTGACAGTCAAGATTAGGGCGGGATCAAATGAGGGGGGTGACAGGCCCCCTATAAGAACTGCAGTTAAGGTTCATTTTATCAATACTTTTTCGCAGAGTATAGTGTTTCTTTACTCTATTCATAGGTCTTTAAGCTTGGCAGACGTATTTAAAGTTCACCAATCGATAAAATATATAATTGTGTCTGCAAAGTTTCTGAGAGAACTGCGCTGGACGCACACAAGGATATAAATGATTCGCAAGCTACGCCTACACGTTTTTAACTTTTAATACATTCCAAAACTTTTATTAAATTTCCTATTTTATCGGCTTTCCTTTGAGATTCATAAAAAAAAAATATTCAATTCTTTGACAATGGAGTTGTTTGAAGTTTCTCCCCTCTAGAAGTTACATATTATGCATGTATGCCATTTCAGAGCGGGTGCACGCTTTATTAGTCTTAACAACGTGAGAATAATTAGTGGAGATAAGTTCAAAAACCGTGAAACGCGGCTCAATGAATTCTCTCATTGTGTAGGAAAGTTTCTATATTCCAGATGTCGGTCAATGCATAATAGATGCTTCATACTGTATTGTGGTGCTACACATCTGTGACTGTCATTCGTCCACATACACATTGAATTCAGTGAGACACATTAGTCATCTGTAAAACACCTAGGTCGCGTGGGTGTAGGCGTGGGTCGCGTGACAGACAATGCCATGTGATGGATTACCCCACCGCCCGCGCTCGTGCACTCATGAATCATTAAACTATGAGTGATTGCAGATCGACTGGTGATTCGACAGCACTGTTGTTGACTTTAGGTTACTCGACTCGACTCGACTCGACACTGCTAATGACGCCGTATTCACTCACTTACTAATTAACTTTGACGAATATAAGAATCACAAACGTGGGTTGGAGATCTATGATAATATTTGCTCGAATACGACTTGAGGCGGTGCCGACTTCGATTGTTTGCTTTGAGACATATTAGAGTCTGCCGAGCAAATATTTCCGGAGAGCGTTCAACAATAGATACCACACAAATCACAATCTATATGCAAGGGAAAACGATTGTTGACATTTCCCATTTATCATGGAAGGTTCAAATTTACGGTAATGCAATACCCGCAAAGGTCTCTCTGTATACTGATAGATTGCACAATAATTAAATTATAGTTTGCGTGGATAATTCATTGGGGTATTGATTCAATCAATCAACACAACACAACACACCGCCATCGGCGCCTGATTTGAGAACAGGGGCCATTAGCGGTCAACCACAACTTCTTGTAAGAATTGCGTTGTATAAAAGTTATTAGACTGTAATCCGCACTTGAGTAGATTTAACGAAACGAGTTTGCATCAGAAGGAACTGAGATATAAAATGTAAATTATTCTTACAAAAAAAGAAACCAATTCAAAAAATCATTAGCACCAAAATGATTAAATATTAATAAGGTTCCACATTCTTAGATGGCCAGAGGCCAAACTTAGTTGTCAGATGTCAGAAGCGGAATACCTACTTAGAAAAGAATTAATCACTGATACTAAATAATATTAACTGTCACAGCCAGGAAGACTAGCTCGCTAATTGCTAACTGTGTATACTCTTTTTAGACTGTTTTCGGATCTATAAATAAAAAATATTCCACTGGCAACTCTCTAAAGTTGTGTTGGTGCGCGCGCTGTCTTCTTAATCCTTTCTATATTATGTTCACTATCATTTGTGTAATTTAGTCGGTGACTATATTCAAACACGAAACTTATTGTCATATGAGCCATGTTTTTATGCTCCTCAGAAATCAATTATACAATTTTGGAAAAAGTCACATTCAATATAAGATTGTATTATTCTATGCTAATTCGGAAACAAGAACCGATTGTTACTTTTGTGTGTGTGTGTGTGTGTGTGTGTGTGTGTGGCGGGGGGGGATATATAGTATAACTTACCATGCATTTTGTCGCTTATGTATGTTTGTAATTTATAAATCATTGAAATAAATAGAGCCTACTCTAATACTGTTGATGGTATTAAATCAATCCGTATCCCCACATCCCCTAGGCTAGGATAGCGCATTATGACCCAACGGTTAATGCGTTTTTTAATCAAATAAAATTTCCATGCAGTTCGGACAGTGATTTGACCAGTGATTTGACTTCTACATCAACAGAAGGGATAAACTCACAGCAGCATGACGAGCATGAAAATACTCACAACCAGTGTATATCGTACGTGGAATATAAATCGTCTGATCTTAGAACTTCTAGATGAACTTCATTTTTAAAACTTCAATCATTGATTCCTATTGGACGTATATTGTAAAAACATGAAGCCAGTGCAAAAGAGTCTATTTGACCGATACTCTATACATTATTCACGCGGGCATAACTGAACGAAGTTTCTAGTTTCAGCAGAGATGCCTTATAATTTTTTTGCTCCTTGCTTTTGTTTACAAGTGATGTAGCCACGCCATTCGAGACGTTGTGTTGAGACACCTATACCTGTGCATGTGTCCTACATCTTCATTCTTCACCCTGTCTTTTTATGTCAAAGTTGCATTTATTTAGTCTTCCTCCTTTTTAAATCAGTTTGTTAACTGAATAGGATAGACGTTACAAAAAAATGTATGATTCAATAATGAAAAATGGTTAAAATGGTTTATGAAAGCAAATTTTCACTTGACGACGATAATCTAGCAATAACTCATGCAACTTGGTAAAACAAGGACTAGAAGCGTTATATTAAATAAATAAATTGTATTTAGAGTCTATTCACTCTGTTATATAACTGATTTTATATATATAGTCACTCAACGCTAGAAGTCTACAAATATAACAAGTCAAAACTGATTTGTTTGCAATGAGCCAAATAAGAAGTGAAAAGTGGCTACACACACCAAAATAAGGCTTTAAAATGTTTATTTTTATTTTTATATATATCCAGTATATAAACTATATTAAATATTTCGGGAATATAAGTGGAATAGCTGTCAAACAGCTGCTGGCATTTTTGGTTTCACGGAATTTCGAAATAATCTGTTCACCCGTTTATTGAAAAATACTTGTGCGAGAGTGATAAAGCGTCAAGCGATATATGAAAATAGTGTGAAGAATTCTGTTGGAAAAGCTGACAGAATGTTAATAAAAACTACTTGATAATACCTCGGAGAAGCAAGAGGTAAAGAAAAGGATTTTTTTATAGGAAAAGCTGTGAAATGTAGAATGACGTGAGCGGGGATTTCTGAGATAGTATTAAATTCATACTGATGTAATAAAAATAATATAGAATGTGAGATATGTAAGATACATTTTCCAAATATCTGAATGCAAAGATAGTAAGTGTAAGAAAAAGAAAACAAAATCAGCCATTCAAACCGTATATTGTTTGTGGTACACCACGAATTTCATGAAAGTTAGTGTGTGGGCGTATGACTCGACCAAAAGTAAATAAAAACAATTTTTGGTCCAAAGTGCGTTAGTTGGTTCTCTAGTCAATCAATCACTCAATCAATCAAGCTAGGAATATTCTCTGATCTGAAAGCATCTCACCCACTGCACTGACACTTTTGCACTACATACAGAAAATTATAAATACATATGTATGCATATAACCGTAGAAAAAGGTGAAGTTTTCATTGCCATCTTTAGATTTGTTGTTGTTCCAATTGCGGCTTAATACTACACTGCGAATTTAAGTTCACATGTTCATATCAATCCTACATCTCGCACAGAAATACATTTTGTAATATTAAATGAAATTAACACATTTAAGCGTTGTTAACTGCCAAGCACTTGTTTTGTTTTAGGCAGTACGCCCAGGAATATGTGCTCGAGGACCAATTTGCGATTTTCAACCGAAGTAGGCGCGTCAAAACGTATTTTACATGAAACATAAAGTAGAGTTTTCATAACAGAACGTGTAGACGTGATACGGTAATTTCTCTCCGTCGTGGGTGTAAATAGAGGATGTGGTAAATCGCACGTTTACTCCCCTGTTGATAAATTCTGGTTATGAAAGTTTAAATTTGCGCCTTGGTGTTACAATCTCTTTAAAATAAGAATGGGTAACAAGAGACGACAGTTTGTCGGAATGAATTTAGCCTCGTAATAAGATGTCACTGTAAGATGCGATGAGCCAAAGTGATTACGACGATCATCGTCATGATATAAGCTTATCACAGCATTACACGAACACCCTCACACCACGAGCCTCACGGTATTGTAATTGATTGTCGTTCACTTAAACATAAACGCTGTGTTACTTTTTTTCCAAATAACGTTTGAAAAATAAGGTATGAAAGAAAATTACTTGTAAAAAGTTTTGTATACGTTACTGTCGTGTTGATTATTTATATATTTGGAATTCTTTGCATGCTGAATTGCATAACACACTAATGAAAGTCTGTCTCCACAGGATGCTTTTCAAAACATAGGCCTAGTGGGCTCCAGAGTACCCAAAATATACAAATTCTTAGCATTTAAAAAAATGTATTTAAATTTCAGTTGTGGTTTTGAATCCAATTCCAGGTTAATATGTTTGATTGTCAATATTTCATACAAATGCAATGCATGGGACCATTATGGGGACCTTAATATTGAATGCCCTTTTGATGATATACAGTTACAGTACGACTGACGACGAGTAGTGATGGATGGAAGATTGAAGGAGAATTGTATAAATGAATACGGCGCATGCAGGATTCGAACCCACGACTCTCGATGTCTTACACAGCGCGTACCTGTGTCCAAACAACATTTGAGTCTCTGCGGACGGCAAAGTGGTACCAACTTGATAAGCAAATCTTAAATATAGATCCTTCTTTGTGCGACACGGACAATTGAGAAGGTGTGTGGGTGTGAGTGGGTAATGCACGCCAGCACAAGGAATCCATGGCTAAATCAGGATTGGTATTGCACGAGACAATACCGAAAACATGGCCTTCTCTCCCGCCATGACATCTCCAGCAAAAGACTTCGGGCAAAATGCTTTGACAATGATGGATATTTTAATCCTAATTGATTGCGTTGCTTTTCACGTGCCCCCCCCCCCTCCTCCCCCTCTTCCACCCAACACAAAACTCATCAACACTTGGTCACGGAAGTGCTGGCGAAAGACACGCACATACAAATATCGGCTGACAGTCAAGCCAGCCAGCCAGACAATGCTTGTCAACGAATCAACGTGCCAAGCGTAACTGACAGACGAAATTTATTTTTGAACTGTATTCTTTTATTCGGTTTCTCTTCGGTCTCCCTGCCTGACGAATCGATGTCCGCGCCGACGACGGTGACGGACGTCGGTGTCGGAGAGTGCGGCCCGACATGAGGCAGCCTCATTATACACGCCTCGCTCCGTGCTCGATCTTACGCGTTATAGAACGCAGCACTCTCGTGGGAATTGATTTTGATTTAGGTTCGAGACCATTTCAAGATGTGTACAATATTCCCCTTGTGTAATATCAAGTCTACAAGTTACTGGCGTAGCGGTAGGCCCAAAACAACTCGGGAGTGAAACGGTCCCAGGAGAAGCATGGTTGCAGCTTTAGATTTAAAAAAAAAATGCAGAATTGCAATCATCAAAAAAGTACAGAAAGTTACATTCATCTAAATATTTGAGGATAATGTGTGTGAACCTGATTGACACATAAATTTCTATTGATTGGCTATAATCACGTTATTAATCTTATATTACTCTAACGGTCTCACGAAGGCTTGCAGTTATGTTTCGGGGTTGTTTAAATTTTGGATTACTAACATTGAGGGTGTTTTGATGTCTGTTGGGATACATATTTGAAGCGTCGCACGATTGTTTTCGGTATCGTACTAATGATTCTATCAAATATTATGTATCAATTATAGCAAATAAAACTGCAAGAATTTTTAGAATGTAAAACAACATAAACATCGGCTTTACTTTAAAGTTTTAGAATGCCTGACCTGTGAGCAAGACTTCGCGATATGAATGAATAATGATAATGAATAATGAGCCACCATAATGGTTTATTTAGACCTATTTCAAATTCTACGCGACAAACAGAAGAATATTTTATAATGCGAACAAGTGATATTTTAAAAATACAATTACTTTTGTACATAAAAATAGCGCTTGTCTGAGTTTAGAGATTTCAAAGGTTCCTTGAACATTTCGTCCAAATCGGAGTAGATGCCTACACGTACACTGTTCAAAAAATCGTCAAATTACTGCAAATGTTTATTAGTAAATTTACTGCACGTATTCATTTTTTTTAATTTACTGGAAATGTGTAGTAAAATACAAATTTAGACGACAAATGCAGTAAAAAAACTAATCAAATTAGCTTAAGTTGAATGCACCATCAAATAAATTAAGACAACGACTTCTTAAAATAAATGTTATCACAGTCTGGAACTTCGACGAAACTAATATCAAATATATTCCTAGACAAATAGTTAATCAAACGAGTTAATTGTTGCAAATAAATACCGGTTTTTTGTAAATTTACGGCAAATGATCACTTTATTCTACGGACATTGTTTTCAGTGTTCTTACTGCATATAGTTAGAATATTATCAAGTGTCAGTAGTAAGTAAACTAAAACTATGTCACCAAACAAATCATCTACTTTCTGTAAATCTACGGCAAATGTTGACTTAAATAAAATAAATAATAATAAATAATAATAAATAAAAATATAATTTTGCAGCTTCAAATAAAATGCGGGCCGAACCAATAATTCCTCAAACAGTGAATCATAAATTGATCGGTATGGTTATAATATTCAACTTTTAGGTCGTTTAAATGTACTTCTATTGAAAATAATTTCACTTAAAAAGGACAGTTAGCAGACTTTAAAAGGTACGAGAATTTGTTCCTGAAGGGTAGATAAATATCACTTGGCAGACCGAAACAATTATCCCTATCAAATTCTAACAATCGCCCAATATGGTTCCAATCTTCACCATTTAAGAGTTGTCAAAGTAATAATGTAATCATATTTTCATAATATTCTCTTACTAGTGAACGGTTATTCGACACAGAAGAGTAGATTAATATCTTATATCACCTTGCATGGCGGATTTCCGAAAGGACGAAATTTTCGACCCCGAGAAGTACATTAATAATTAATATTAATTATATTATAGGCCTATCGTTATATTGTTATATAATATGACCAGGAATCCGAAACCCTACTTTTCGTATTGAATTTCTCATTTAAAACATAACTACATCTCCCAACATGATTCACTACAGACGCGCTTCAGGTATACGGTGTCTTGGTGTATTGGGTTTATTGACTAGGACAGTGTATACTCTCTCTCCAGGTGTACCAGGTTCGAGCCTCGCTGACTTCCGAGATTTTAACACCATGAAATTTATATGTAATATTAATCTTCATACTAGCTATCAAATGATGCATGTCTTTCTTACAGGAACGTTCGTTATCATAGTTTAATTGTTAAATAATTGTAATGCTCCATTAATCCCACTACAGGAGGAGAAATTTCAACCTGACGAATACTAAAATAATATTCGTACGGGTCGAAATTTTTTGCTGGATCATGTAGTCAAATAACTAAACATTTGCCGTAAAATTACGGCATATTGACTAGATTTTTAATTGCCAATATTGAGTTAAAAAAAACGGAATAAAATGCCGTATTAATAATGGATAATGTAGTAAGAAAAATAAACATTTGCCGTAAAAATTCGACAACTAAAACTCAGTAAAATAACAAATAGAATGATTTAAATTGCCAATATTGTTCGAAAAGTTACTACGATTTTGCAAGGCGTAAAACACAACATTTGCAGTAAAATAAAGAATCGGACTTGCAGTAGAAAAACTGGAATTAGTTAGTAAGCAGTACTTCCAACGACATTTGCAGTAATTTGACGAAAATATTTTGAACAGTGTAGAGAGAAAATAAATGGAAAACCCATGAAGGTCTACTAATAAATCGTTCCATATTTTAAAGTAGATATTTCGACGGTTCCCTAAAGTTACATCAAAATGAGAGAAGCTGTTAATCCAATATTGGGTATAGAGGAAGCATTTTCCTAGTAGTAGTTAAATTGACAAGAAATTTTAAGTTACGTGCATCACTTCTCAGATATGAAAATATGGAAATTAAACAAAAATAGTTTAATATATTATATTACATAAGTTGCCGGAGGCCTCCGAATCCTGCGTTACCCCTACAAGCACACCATTATTTTAAGGACTTGGTACAGGGGGTGCGAGATTAGTTGTCTGGGAACGTTCAAGGGCTATTGAAGAGGATGCAATCTATATCATTCGCTGTACTGACTGAAGAATTATCATCAAACAGGCGACCTACAGAATCCGTTTATCGCATTACGTATGAACTATCCCTGTCGTTTGTGCAGTTACGTTACTAACTTTATATGAAATAAACACGAGCGGGAGTACCCGACGAGGGAGCGAAGCTACTTATTCAACTGACCGTCGAAGAAGAATATATAGATAAAATAATACATATGCAAAGTAGCCAAATCTCGTTGTTGTGTAAAGAGGGATTCAAAATTAAAATATTGTTCCCAGCTTGTTCCAATGTTTTGGTGGAGGTGCCAGGTACGAAAATAATTAAACTTTCTGAGGCCAGGGTCACCAAACAAACAGTTTGTATTATCCTTGTTGAAAGATAATATCAACAAAAACGCATGTCAATCGAAGGTCATGTTCGGTTTTTATAATAAGACGTGACACACACGCTCAGTTGGACGGACCGACAGAAAAGTGACGCATATGGGGAGCTTTGTTCCCTAGTTATAATAATACTATGACGTTAGTTAATAAAATGACATATTGCTGATTCGAGAAATTGATTGGTTGATTAAATTCAATTGAATGATTGATTAATGTGTCTATTATGGGCGAGAATACAAGAGAGGGCGGGGGAGAGACGTTATCAAACAACAGTTCCGCACATAATACGAGTGATAATGTTGATTAGACGAATACTGTTATATTCTAGATGCTGCTGTTACTCATTTTTGGACATTTAAATCGAAGGATTTCGCGGCCTGGAATATTAATATTTTTTTATTGAGTCATTAATTTTCACAGCGTAGTTTATTGATCAACTTTAGACTTTTCTGCCCAAACTGTGTGGGCTGGGCTATCATCAGATAAACAAGTGATTGAATTATCAAAATTACAAAATATGTAATGGTATATGTTTTACTGGCCGTTTATTCAGATGCTCTATACAATTGGGGTCTTACACTGGAGCCCCCCCCCCCCCCCCCAATTTCCAGAATAATATAAAATGAACTAAAATACGACTCGACTTAGCTCAACATACAAGTGAAAAGTAAAATCATAAAGCCGTGGCTATTAATTGGCTCGTGAAAATGGTGAAACTTTCTATAATAACTCTTTGCAGTACCATCTCGCAACGTCCCCTGCACACGAATGACATCCACCCTAAATCCCGCGCTGCTTGTGTCAGCCACGTAAATGCGTTTAGCTAAACCAGGATGACAAAAGTGGATTAACACACAAGCACTCGTAACCGAACAGAACCAACTGGAAGGGGTGCGCGTGCCTGTTTAACTCAGTTTGCTCTAATCCAAGCTCTATTCACTGGAGCCCGGATATCTATCTACTATACTGATAATAAGACAAGTTTTTTTTTTTAGCAATTAATGTTATTTTAGAATGATTGTTAAAGCGATTCACAATTTTAAGTTACTTTCACATTTATCACTGCGTGGTTACAACAAAATGGTCTGAAATGTTGATTTTTGTTATACCGGTATATGTAATTTTTCATTTTGTTTTTTTTGTCCCGGAAAGCAAGAAAGTTTCTTTCTTCGAAGCAATAGAAACAGCAAAAAGCATCCACGCCTGTCGCTCAAGCAAAGTAATTAATCATGATGGCCTAATGGTTTTCAAGCAAGCAACTAAGCATAAACAAAGAAGTTAAGGACAGACACTCTCTCTTGAACATGAAGAGTTTTCGCAACATGCGACAATTAGGTTCGTATCTCGCACTATTCGCACGTTTCAGCATAAGTAGGGTAAATTCACACGTTAGACATGAACAGAAATTACTTTCGTGCCAATATTAGGTCACATTTAAGGTATAATTATAGGTAACCTCTTTCAAAATTGGAAAGAATATTTTTTGCATGTGCAAGTTTTTGCAATTTGTAACTTTAAATGCCAATGTGGAAAGAGATAAAAACATAAATTGCTGTTTTTCCCATAATTAAAATCATGTTTTTGGGTGTTTGGAAGCTGTCGAAATTAAATACACGCAGAGGTTTGCGAACATGATGTATTAATCAACATATTTCAAACTGTTTTCTTAGAAGGCCAGTGTGGATGACGTGTTAGTATTAGTTTTGGTGCTAACGCATCGCATGGTAATTAGTGGCTTCCCCGCTTCATTATACATATTTTTAAATGTAGCTTTTGTGGGATTATATAAGTAAAACCGTGACACAGAGTTTCAAATTATTTATTTACTTTAAATGTTCCATTACATGTGTGTGTTTCTTATACATCCTACGTACTAAGTATTTGAAACTTATGGCAAGTTTTGTAAGTAAAAGTGATGCGAACGTTTACACTAGGGAAAATGTGACTCAACAGTAAGTTTGAACACAATCAAATGAGGAAGAAAAACATGTTTTTGAGTTTATCAGAGTAAAGTTTAGTATTTAAAACCAACGTTTCGTTCCATCCATGCATTTTAAATTAATTTTACTAAATTATTCTTTTTATTTTAACAACACTTTCAAATCAATTCTACGTCCAATAGTTGTTTCATTTAGTTTTAGTTTAATTAAAAAGCTGGTGATCATTTCTTACCAATGAAACAAGTGTTGACGTGCAATAAATAGTATTGCTGCATCCGAGTGATATAGATTGCAGCACAAGTACGTGCGATCATAGTGCATTAGATTTGCTCCTTGCCATATTTTGACTGACGGGAGTGTTTATATAATACATGGAATTTAATTTCCGGGGAGGAAATGGCGTCAGGAGGGCGAGGGATAACTCTGTTTCAAGTTATCCCGTTAGTATTTACATGTTCGTACGACAACCAGTACGACTATTATTCCTGTACACGACTAGCAACGGATTAGGTTCTACTGAATGAAAAACCATGGCAATTTGATAGGCATTTTAATCCTTAGTCCTTACTGGTAAAACTTATGTATAAATTATATATATAGCTATAAAAAAAGAACTGCGAAAGGACAAGCAAAATGTAATTTCTGACATCATTTTTTCAGACATTTTAAACAAACTTATACAAAATAGCAAACACAATATTCTAAAGATCTGTATGGTAAGATGAACTGATAAAATGCCAGTTTACATCCTAGAAGCCCAACAAGGACACTTCATTAAGCAGGATCTGCATACGAAGAATCAATATTATCAAGTTTAATTTCGACGTCGTTTGTTTGTTTGTTTGTTTGCGCGAACGAACGAACGAACGAATGAAGGAAGGGAAGAAGAATTGGAAGTTTCCTCGCTCTAGTCTAGTCTACCAAGCTAAGCCGTGAGGTTGGAAGTTCGACAGCACAATTCCATTAGCTAATCCAAGTGCTCGGGTGGTTCCCCCTCTCTCGCATCACTCGACTGAGCGGGCACGAATTTAAAATGCACACAGAGCGTAACCTACCTCTAAGCTGCAACTCAAACCCTTCATTATTCAAATTGGAAATTCAATAGTTTCAACTTCAAAGTTTGAACAGTTAAGTGTGTTCAACGTGGGTACATATTTTGAGAAAAGCCTCAACTCAAACAACAAAGCTAAGGATTTTTTTCAAGTCCCCCCTAAAGTTGACGAATTGTTTGTCAAGCAAAGAGGCCAATCGGACGGTGACTATAACATGAATAATGATCGGTTTGCAAAGAGGGCCGACTTGGGAAGATTATGAGGAAGAACTTGGATAGAAATGAAATAATGACATTCAAAGATTGGCACGAACATTGTTTTTTACAAGTGGTCACCGCTGAGAAATCTACTGAGACACGCGATTGGAAATAACTTTGCAGCAAGAAACTACTGAATGAATCGTGAGGAAAATGTGAATCACAGCATCTCATGTTAAGTGACGGCTCTACATAATTTATGTAATTACACAACACAAAACAATATCAGCCATCCTTCAATGGCACTGATTTCATTCATAGCATCGCAAACCACAAATTCGAGTATTGTTAGTTTTACCCCCTTAAAATGAAAATATTATTATATTGTTGAACAATTAATCATTGACGATCATGTAGCCAAAGTTTGACAAACCCAAAACAATATATAACGTTTAATATGATCGTTGCTATCGGACACTTTGTTCAAAGATACATATTTTTGTTCATGGAGTGCAACGCAGCTTGTGTGTATTCAATAAGTGATGCAACGTTATTGATTCTCTGCAACACCACTTCAAAGATCTTGATAATAAGTATGCAGTAATTATATTATACTTCTCGAGGTGCTTCTAAATTATGTCCAACTCTCCCACCATTGAGACGTAAATGTGGGTTTAAATTAAGTTTCTCAAACGAATTGTGCTGTAGTGTGAGCTCACTCTCATCATATTCAAACTAAAAGAATGTCACATTACGAAAGATACTTTCACATGCAATCAAAGCTTAGACATTGAGATTAGACAGAGAATCTGTATAGGGGTTACAAATTTTTATTTTTAACTACATATCACAAATAATGTCATCCACGAGTTAGCAGTTTATCGAGTTTCTG
Organism: Sweltsa coloradensis; assembly: GCA_024449915.1. Lineage (NCBI taxonomy): Eukaryota > Metazoa > Arthropoda > Insecta > Plecoptera > Chloroperlidae > Sweltsa > Sweltsa coloradensis. The sequence continues at coordinate 120,002 of JAMZAV010000700.1, forward strand.
TTTCTACATTACCCACTTTTTGGACTAAACATGTCTAGGTGCTCGTTAGGGCGCCACAGCCAAGTCGTTCGGGCAACATATAGAGCAAGCAGAGTTGGGGTGTTTTCGAGGTGTCATCCCCCAGTCATCATTAGAAGTGTTATGAACTTAAAAACTGTCATAATCGAGGGGATTTAGGTACATGGCAACACACGCCAAATTTGATTGGGGTACGATCATTCCTTCTGGATGAGGATGTTAGCTACTGGCTACTGTCTACTACTATAATACTACTACTAGGAAGCTTCGCAAACGCTTTTTCAGGCGCGTTGTTGGATGAGCGAAATTTTTTAAAAACGAAAAAAAGCGTAAAATTGCGATTTTCATGAGAAATAATTTTTCGATTGCGCTCAAAAATGTGTCAGTTCTAAGTTTTTGAAGGCCTCCAGAAAATTTCATCGTAATTGGAGTATCGGTTTAGCCGGAATCGTGTTAACAGAGGCAGACACACAAAAATACAAAAACAAAAAACAAAAAATCAAAACATTCCTGATTTTTTTCTCCAGTGTAATGAAATGGAATCTTCGCTTCGCTCGCTACGCTCATCCAACTAATTCATCAATTTCAATTGCCCAGCAATTCTGACCAAACGGGTGGGGCTACAGCGTTCATATTTTACATGGGCATTAAGATAAAATAGTAATGTAGTGTATTGAAAGAAAAAGTTGAAAAAGTTTGTTGGATGGCATCGAAATAAAGATTTTTATATTAGGCTTTTTTCACGAGATATTTAACATCCTATTGTTATTGGTATTACCATAGCAGTTAATACTACTTTACTAGGAAAACGCTTAAGTCCCGCCGCGTTGATGGATGAGCGTAATTTTTTTTAAACGAAAAAAGCGTAAAATTGCGATTTTTTTAATAGATAATTTTTCGATTACGCTCAAATTTCACACGAATATATTAATTCATAAAATTAAAGTTCTGTGAAAAAATCATTACAATCGGATAAAGCATGTAGGTTTTATTCGTCGAAGAATTTAAAAAAAAAAACACGTAAAATTGCGATTTTCATGAGAAATAATTTTTTGATCAATTTTTCCCCCCGTGCAGTTCTTCGTTCAGAGATTTCATAGACCTCCATAAAATTTCATCGCAATTGGAGTATTAGTTTAGCCGGAATCGTGTTCACAGACACACAAAAATACAAAAAAAAAGAAAGAAAAAAAAACATTCCGGATTTTTTTCTCCAGTGTACTGAAATGGAATCTTCGCTTCGCTCGCTACGCTCATCCAATTAAAAATTAAAATTATTGTATTTTAGCAAAAATAATATTGCAATAGAACTTGAAAAAGTAATGAGATGAGATCCCACGAATACAAAGAACTTGTAAAAATACAGTCAAACATTTCACACTCAAAAGTAATGAGATTTAAATGAAGGGCCAATCTCATGTACCATTCTTCAATTTGCGCATACTTAATTCATAAACGTACACTGCCCCGTAACTACATTCTTGAAAAGCTGGACAAAATAGAATTTGTATAAACTATTACGTTTTAATTTATTTTCAAAATAGAATTTGTATAAACTATTACGTTTAAATTATAATAGTTTCAAATTCTATTTTGCCAAACTTTTCAAGAATGTATAGTTACGGGACAGTGTAATACGTTTATATATTAAGAATGGCCAAATGTAGAAGGGTACATGAGCTTGGCCCTTCTTTAAGATCTCATTACTTTAGAGTGTGTAAGGTTTGGATGTATTTTTACAAGAGTTTTGCATGCGTGTAATAAACATAGTATCTGCAATAACCATTAGAAGTAGTTGGCTTACTTTCGGCATGTCTTTATAAAATCAATGAATATCAAGAAAATATTATTCAGTTTTGGATAAGCATCATTGGACAAAAATTTAAAACAAGAAATTGCATTGTACACCTTTAATAATTATTATTTTGGTGGAGGAGCCGGATGGTAATGATACAATTCAAATTCATTTCATTCCGCCGCGGATGGTCTGAGTGAAAATAAAAATAATGAACCACCCTGCAGCTTAATTTAGTTTGAGTGTTTTCTGTTAGCCGCGTCCTGCTAATGTCCCGCTGATTCTAATCAACTGTCTCAATGCGGCATCGCTTATTTGCCCCGTGGTCCGACAACCGAACCGCAATTACCATCCGAATAGTGCTCGGCTCGGATCACCGCTGCAGCTGATGCTAATGACCGTGGTTGTTAGGAGGCCTGGTCTGCAAGGGATGGTTGGTTGGTTGGGCGATGCCTCACAGTACCTTCATGATTGTAAATACGAATCTGTATAGTCTGCACACCCTCACAGTCACATATAGTTGAATGTCGTCGGTTTTTCATAACAAGGTCTAAGGCCGAAAATATCAACTATTTTTATATTTTTCTGTTTTATAAGGTGAGGTTACAGATCTGTGGTGAGGTGTATGTAGCAATATATAATATATACATACATAAAACATACAATTCGGTATTCTATAATGTCTAATGCAATAATGAAACACATAGCAACACACTGCATCACCGTATAATCACCATGGCAATTATCAACTTCATCAATTACATCAGTTTTACAATTTGAAGAACAATTTCAAAGCTATTTGAGTAGAAATAAGAGTCATATTATATTTTATCTGTAATTTCGATTAAACGACGTAGAAGCTGGTTATGGCTCAGGCTGAAACATGACGAGGTGAGGTGCCTGCTATGCTACGCAGTCGAGCGGGCGCGAGGAAGTCAGTCGTACGGACGTGGCGAGGAAATTGGCCTCCGGGGCCCAAGTCACGTCCCAATCGAAGAAACTCGGCAGACTTGCCCCTTATGGTCAGCCCGCCGCCAACGTTAATTCTCATTCCTCGTACAATTACTTCCAACAACAAATGACTCCCCGAATTCAATTTCAACTATCATTAAAAATGTAATTCTGCTCCTCGTAGGGGCCCTAATACGCCGATTAGGAGACAATGTATAGTCAATGCGGACCAGGATGCTACGTCTCCACGAGTCACGGACTCATCTCTAACAAGAACTAGTGCTCAATGAGTTGTCACGCCCTACCCTATTGAGTGTACCCTCGTGCACAGTCATCAACCATCCACCCTTATCGACCCTTGATTGTTACTGTCCAGTGGGTGTTCACCCCCCAAAATCCTGACGAGTCACCCCCCACCCCCACCCCCTTACACAGGAGATGATGGTGAAATTGGACAAAAAACGGAAACGGGACAAGCTCCCGTTATAATTGTTCTGGAAGGGGGCAATTTGTGATATTTGAAAGTTACGTTTAGGGTGTGGAACTGGAAGTCCCATTAAAGAAGAGGAAGTAACAGAAAATGCGAGGGGAAATTATAAATCGGAGCGATTTTGATGGCTTGGCGGCGTCAGCGCACCGCAAAATAAGTAAATTATAGCTAATTGGTTTGACTCCATCTGTGTACAGTCTACGGCGACGCCATGCAGCGTCCGCGCGTCAACCCCCCTACACCCCCGCCGCTCACATGGCTGTCACTCACCCTGACCACACGTTGCTCCTCCGGGACCATCGATCTCGTTCAAATTATCGCTTACGTCCGGACACGAATTAACAAACAGTCCGCACTCGGCACACACATTTGCCGAGCCAGTATTTACCCAGGTAAACGATGTTTGGATGTTCAGTGTCAACAGTGGATGAGGAGTTGGAGTTGCACGGGTATCAAACCGCTGGGAAAACCAAGGTTTTATGGGATATCCAGCAAATTCTAAGCTGACGCGACTCAGATGCGTAATATGAAAAAATTGTGTCGAATAAAATCTATTGCTCGCGGTAAACCATTCACTAATATGGTGTATGGAGAGTCTATAAATGAATAAACTATCAAACCAGAAATGAGAGGGATTTGCAAATTTTAATTTAAAAACAAAAAGATTCAAACCGTGTTTTGTGTTTGAATTGTTGTAGACTTTTCAATCAGTACACAAAAACCAATTAATGGAAGGAGTGAAGGAGATGTGAGGGATCGACCATAGCTGCATGTATTTCATCTTTGGCAACTGCTAATCTTCACCACCTTCTCAGACGAGTACGTACAATAAATACACTATACAAATTATTCGCGAAAAATGAAATCGTTAATTATTTATATTACAGAATGAGTTAACTCAAACGATTTTGAGGTAACGCTAAATACAATCTTGAAAAAAATATAACTTTTAATTGCATTTGAAATGCATGGTGGTTTTAATATTTAAATATGGTTAAATAAAATGCTTGTGTACACCGCAACCTCAAGTTATGTTACGAAGTTCACATATTCTTCACTTCCCTCGTACTCTCGTATACACTTTTTTAGAAGAGGAAAACTTGGAAAAGATTTCACTTAAGATTATAGAACTTTTTCCAGCCGACTCCAACAATTTTAAAATTGGATTTTTCTGCTCACTGATCAGTTATTTTATATAAAAGTCATGGGATGCAGGCAGCGAAAGCGACTGTACGAACGGCCCATTGTGTTCAGAAAGTGGGAATAGTAGTCCACGATTTTTGGCAGATGGGAATTGGGAAAGTGGAGTGAAGGAAGTGTGGGTGGGGGGTGGAAGGGGAAGAGGCGCCTCGCCACGTCACCTTGCATCAGTTTTGTGGGGGGTGGGGGTTCTGTTGAATTATTCAGGCACTCGTCACTCCGTCCTCCAGCAGCTGGGAATCATTGATTTATCCCCCACCCCCACCCCCACCCGTTCTCACACCTCCAACACCAACATTTAGGCCCCTAATGCAGCCTTTAATTCATGCTGCGTAAACATTGTTAAAATCCTGGAACCTCGCAAGCGCTGAATGCAGCACGCACCACGTTGCGTGCGTACTGACCGTTCGACCGAGGGGGGTCTAACAACAACAGTTACCTACTTCCAGAGTGCATAAACAAAGACCTTTACATGCACTAAGGCATACATAAATAATCCGATAATGGCTTTAAATTGCCTCTTTGAACCTCGTTGCACTTGCACACACTGCATTATAGAATGCTCCCTACAAAGCACTCATTTCGATTTTAGTATACCTTTGTGTCTGAATATCCATCATGCAGATACTGATATGAATGGATTTACCTTCCATGTCAGAAGTAATTATCTGATCTGTATGAAGTCTAATTTTACGTCATTAAGTGAGGCGTGTACAGGACAACACTAATAACATCTAACGAGGCCTATACAGGGTGGCTATACACGAAGTCATAAACAATGCTGAATAACAACATACTTTTTATCGCGTCATATTTTTTCCCCCAAAAGCACTTTTTTATAAAATGTAACAAGCCCATTATAAAGCTTATTAATTGTCTGGTGGAGTTGTTAAAAGATAGTAATTCATATTGATTTGGTATTTAATGTACAGAGCGCGTAGTTTAGATACCGTATTCAGTTCAGATCTTTGACCATGGTATTAGTTCAAGGTCACACAAATGACCAGTTATTATCATACGAATCCATTTCATCAATTTGGTTTTAAAAAAAATTGAACTATATATGGCTGCTACCAATCGCAATAATAAAAAACATGCACAAAAAATAACTTTATATAATTTTTTTCTTTGAATACCCGGCACCTCCACCAAAATATTGAAAAACAAACGACAACTTGGCGATCGAAAGCGATAACTTTGTTTGTTTGACACAACTTGTCGATTTTAGTAAATAGAAGCCCATTGCTAACACTTGGTTCACAGGCACGCAAAAATGTTAGACCACGGCACTGCTCGGCTAGGTAATTCGAATAGAGAGACATTTCACAATGCGTACCATTATTAGTATATTGTATGCAGCATAATGCAAATTGCAAATAAATGTACAAGAAATATATTTGTGAGTGTGTGTGTATCATTATTTAGCTTTATGAAGCATTGATTGATTGATAATTGCTTAACGTCTCAAAAAATGCACTTTTGGCTATTCGAGACGATGAGTGGTGATAGATGAGGATGAAGTATGAACAGAAGGGAGGAGGGCAAACCCGGTACCGGCACGTAGCCTACTCCTTTCGAAAAGTACCAAGGTGTTAACGTCCCATCCGAAAGGACGGTGTAACTTTGACAGTCATATAGGTTCCTCCACTCACCCGGACTGCCGAGCAGACGTCGAGGAGAACGAAGCCGTTACACGAGCACTCGAATCCTCCATCTGCTCTAACCAGCAATATACGTGAGTTTCAGGGTAGAGCGGTCACCCACTCTACCCCTGACCACGCCGATTCTGCTTAACTTCGGTGTTCTAGTGGGAACCGGTTAAACTACCTCGACTAAACCGCTGGGAGGTTTTGAATCGCATATGACTAGGAGAATGCATCCAATCCAATTCACATGGTCTGAAAATGTAAATGTAAAAATTTAAAATAAAATGCTTACAATCGCAATAAAAACAAATTGAATATTCTTCGCTGTTAAAGCGCCCTAAAACTAATTTTATAATAATAATAATAATAATAATAATAATAATAATAATAATAATTATAATAATAATAATAATAATAATAATAATAATAATAATAATAATAATAATAATAATGGAAAAATCCTAAAACCCGGCACCTCCACCAAAATACTGAAAATTGATTGATTGGATATTAATGCACTTTGGCTACTCGAGACGAAATACTGAAAATCATTACATTATTAGTACAGGACCTTTTTTTGTTTTTGGAATTCTGCGCCTGCGTACAATGTAATATTTGTGGAAGTGAAGTGAACATAATATCAAATGTGTATTGTATAAATTTGTAGATCAGCAAAAATTATAATATACTTTACAGTACAACCAATTATTCATTATTCATCATAGTATTATTCCTATTCATTAATCATCAATCAGTTTGTATTTTTTATTCAAACTATTGGTAGTAAGAAATACCAAATAGGATTATGCAGAGCCGAAAACAAAACGTGCTCTCCTCGGAATGCAATAAGTTGAATGTCCCAGAGAAGATCAGACATTATGTGTCTGAGTGTCTCTTGAGTATTTGATTCATATACTTTGTGTAATAGGTTCGTTTGTTCGCAAACACTTTTGTGAAATGAGCCACTTAGGCCCGTTCGTTCGCTTCAACGTAAAACTCGCTCTCATAACACTAGTCTAAAAGCCAGTGTAAAGTGTAGACTGTTGACACGGAATTTTTTTGTGCTAACACTATAGGTCTGCGAAAAAACAGACAAATAACAAAAATTATTCTCGTTCGATATGCAAATAACCTTAAGATTAGCTAACTTCCACTTGTTTTAACTCAACATTATAACTAAATTATTCCATGATAACTGGATTAAAAGTCCGATTTAATGTTTATGAAATGCCTCATTATATACCTAACTATCAGATAACTAAAATATATAACTGAGCTTATAATTTGGTGGAACCGGCACACTTGCACGAATTGTTTGTACAAATTGTTTGTTCGATATACCGTCAAACAAATCTGTGCTCATTTCAAATAGTCATGCTAGGTAATTATAAAACATATACGGTTGAAATCATAACCGTGGCTTGTTGGTCCAGTCATATATAATTTTTCGTGGGAAGCCTGCCCAGGGGACTAACAACACTAACACTAGGTAACACTAAGTAACTAGGTATCACTGGGAGTTCTCTTGCGATTTTCTTGCTGCTAATGGATATGATTAGCATGTTAAGTATTCTAGGCCTAATGTCCTACGTGCATAAACCCGGCACCTCCACCAAATTACAATTAAAAAATTTAAAACCCCACATATTTGGATGAGCGTAGCAAGCGAAGCGAAAATTCCATTTCACTACACTGGAGAAAAAAATCCGGAATGTTTTTTTTCTGTTTGTATTTTTGTCTGTATTTTAACACGATTCCGGATAAACCAATACTCCAATTGCGATTAAATTTTCTGGAGACCTTCGAAATCTCTGAACTTAGAACTGCCACGTTTTTGAGCGCAATCGGATAATTATTTCTTATGAAAATTCCAAATTTAATATTTTTTTCGATTTTTAAAAAATTTCTTCGACTTATAACACCTACATGCCTTATCCGAATATAACGATTTTTGCACAAAACCTTAATTTTATGAATTTAGGTACTCGTGTGAAATTTGAGCTCAATCGAAAAATTATTTCTCACGAAAATCGAAATTTTACGTTTTTTCTTTTTTAAAACAATTCTTTGACTTATAACACCTACATGCTTTATCCTATTGTAATGATATTTTCACAGAACCTTAATTTTATGAATTAATATATTTGTGTAAAATTTGAGCGCAATCGAATAATTATTTCTTATGAAAATCGCAATTTTACGATTTTTTCTTTTTTTTTAAATTACGATTAATAATAATAAAAAAAAGTTAATTTTTTATTTAATTTTATTTAATTTTTAAAAAATCTTCAACTTAGTAATAATTTTTTCACAGAACAACAGAAAACCGCATAACACATGGCAGCTCAATGCACTAATTACGCTCATTCAACAACGCGGCGGGACTTAAGCGTTTTCCTAGTATTATTATCATCATTATATTATTATTATTGTGTGTTGAGGGGGGGAGGAGAGTTGACTTATTAATTGATAATCGTCTTATTTTGTCGATTTGGTTGGGGTTTGGCGGTAAGGTGATAGCGAGATGTTTAGATTTAACTTGAGTTTGGTGTCCACTATCATTGCTGTGATCAGTTTGACATGAACAATTTTAAATAATTATACATCTGATATAATTATATATTATATGAGTCAAGATTTTTTGGACTAAAATGTTATCAAGATTTGAACACAAAAATGAAGATTGATCACAAGAATAAAGATTTCGCGTTCGGTGATTTCTTCCGCGAAAGTTTTTGATTATACTCCCTGATTTGCTGTTCCTGATTTTTGGCAAACCTCATATTCGTTTGAGTGGGATCGTCTAATAAATCAGTTTTTTTCTTTTCGTTTTTCTTTTTTAATGTTGTTTTTTTTTTTTTTTCTTTTTTTCTTTTCTTTTCATTCTACACCCTTTTTTATATTTGATTCATTCATTAAATGCATATAATATATTTTTTTATTTGTTACCAAAATTGTTGTGTTTAAATGCATTGTTGTTGTAATGCTACTATTTCAAATATTTACGAAAATGTAGTTTATTGTTGTTTCTGCATCTATGTAATTAGATTTATTTAGTTGTCCTCCTTTGTAAATCAGTTTTTATAACTGAATAGGATAGACGTTAAATAAATAAATAAAATAAAATAAATAAAAATGAGATAGAGTGGGCCTCAGGGCCAAGTTCATTCCCTGTTTTTGGAGGTGTTTTGTAGATACGGAGGCCGTACGAGATCACTTCTCATCGGTAGCCGTGAGAAACACATCTCTGCAATAACCTTACGGCCTATACGGCCCCGGGAGCGATATGACCTCGCCACCCCGCACCACCACCATGCACGTACGCGCTCAATCATCAGCATTCACACTCGACCGTTTTAGCGAGGGCTTTTGTGGTGTTGGTCGATCAAAAAAGTATAAGTAAGTTGAACTACAACTTCTTTTAAGATTTTCTCAATCTCGTTTTCCCAAAATGCCGCCAACGGAAAAAGCATTGAAAACAGGTGAACGAATACGAAGGTATCCTTGACATCCTTGTTTAACTTTAGTTTTATAATAGGCGACAATGACGATGTTATGATGGTATTATAATCAAAAATTAAAAAAAGTGCCACCACCTATATGATGTTTTAATTTACCAAGTTCTGCAACACAGCAAGTCAAGTTGTGTAAACGGGTATCACTGTCACTTACATAGCTGTCATAACTTTATTAACCTTTGTAGAAAGTACGCCGTTTATTTTTGTCGTGACAATCTTTTCAAAATATTTGTCTTGAGTTGTTGGATGATAAAAACTATCCTAAAGAAATGTATAAATAAAGTTGCGTCGACAGTGATGCACGAAGAGCTCGGTAAGGGAAGATGCGTCTTGTACACATATGTCTTAGGACGAGGAACCGGCACCGGCACCTCCACCATCGCAACAAATTGATGTACATCCTACGGTTGAAAATTGTATGAATTCGTTTAGTTGTTATTCTAACCAACAAAAAATAAACTTATTTGTGAATAAATAAACACACATATTTCACATTCACACAGTTCTAGATTTAATTAGTCTGGATTCTGGAAACACTCCGGTATGTGGAATTGATTTTTAATATACAATTCAGAAATTATATATTATATTATTACTACTTGTTCCATCAAATTCCAGCTCGCAACCTTCTCGTGGTTTGGCCCGTGATTAGGGGAGTTTTTTTCCCCTGAAACTAATGGCGAGCTCTGGGTCGTCGTCGGGGACTTTCTCCTTCCCTTTGACTACCTCCCCGACGGCGACGACAATGACAACACGGACGGATGATGACACAGACGGAGACGACCACGACGTGGGGGAACCCCTGCCCTCCCCATACGCTTGTGGCTGGTTCTGACCAGCACAGGCCTGTCCACCCCTGTCCCCCGTCTCATCCCTTACGGCCCTCCCTTCGTCTCGATTAGCCAAGTTGCATAAATATGAGACGTTAAGCAATATCCAATCAATCAATCAATATTATTTGTTATTTGAATTGAGCTTATTTCGATTCAAGGGCGCGTCAACCGCTAGGTCATTATGCACCATTCTATAACGTGGGCCGTGAAGGTAGTAGGCCTTGCTTGACATAACAAGACACAGGCGCGCAAGGGCAGTGGGGTTTCACTTCAGTACAATTGAATATGGCTTCGGTAAAATGAAATAATTTCCTACTAACATGGCCAAACCTCGAAACGGTAACTTGCTGGGCTTCATGGCCTGGTTTATGGTTACCTGTTTTCTTGCCTTTTACGACCAGCAGGGCATGCTCTGGTATAAATTCTACCACCGGCACAGAAGAAATATTTATTATTTGATTAAAATGGTAAATAATTTGCAAAAACAATGAATAAATAGTCTTATTGACAATAAATGAAAGTGGCCAAGCCTCTTTCAACTTAACATTCCGCGCATGACGCGTCAATGCGTGTAATATCGTGCACGCATTATTTTAATCAAATATCTCCTCTTACATTACACAATGAAAGCTTTCGTATTGTATTGTTGACGAATCTAGTCTAAGAGAAACCCCTCGTGTTCGTTGAGGAGCACCCCGCTAACTTTCTCGAAACAAAACACGTCGTATGCAGATGCTACTCCTCGAGTGACGTCATGCATACCACGTGATCGCGAGGCCTTCCTTCCTGTCAATCTCACACAGCTGGTGCGGCCTAGCTTCGCGGGGGGCGCCGTTGTTAATGTAATTAGGTTTTGCCTATAGTGCCTGCAGCCTGACTATTTCACAAGAGAATTGCTTTTTTCCATCAATCTGAAATACTGGGAGTTAACTGGGTCTAGCGAGAACCCTTAATCTCCCCCCCCCCAAAAAAAAACAATACGATTACAATAATATAGGGGATGGTTTATTTATAGTATAATCAAAATATCAGTGTTAATGACTTTGAATAATTGATACATTGATAATGGAGTTACATATTCTTAATTCCTAGACAATCACCCAGTTGGTATATTTTCAATATATTATCCAATAGCAAAATATTCGGGCGTTTGAACACAAAATTTGTTTCAACCAAATATAATTAGGTTTTGTTCCAATATAAACTTTGTTTAAATTCTAAGAATTTCATTCTTGACCTGAATATTTTCTAGTAACCTTCTTCAAACATCAAAGAATATTATATAAAAGTTCGGATATATTATTGTTCCGAGAAAATATCTCTTGAGTAAGTCATGTTCAAAACCTCATTATGCAGTTTTTTGTGTAACATTCAAAAACCTCTTGCAATAACGGATATTACACAATTGATATTTACTTTGCAAACATCATCTTTTTAATATTCCTCTTTGTTTTAAGTCTTTTTGCATTGTATTCAATGTATTTATACGTGCAACTAAATCATAACTTGCGTATTGTTTGTAACAGTAGGCCTAAGGTACTCTACAGCGTGTGTTTGCTCGTACATCATGACATCAATACTCTAGTGCCTATAAACACACTCTAGTGCTCGGCACACACTACAGACTATACACAGTACCCTCTCGAACCAGGGCCTATTGTTCAGCTACATTGAATACGACCACTTCAGCTCGATAGCTGTATCTTTATAAATTCGTACACACTCGTCATCAATGTGACGTACGTACATAATGGCTGCTGTCATACTCAGTAACCACAATCTTTTGACACTGCAATTCAAATTAGACTCCATTGTGTGGCGCTCGTCTTGACATGGCATGGCCCGGATATCATGTTATCAACGCTAGATTGAGTACCAACAATGCGAGTCCAATAAGAAAAGATGGATGTTATTGCCGTCATATCCGACAATACGGATCGCAGAGCAGTAGCCTTGTCCTTGTTGGTTGGGTTGGGTTGGATTCAAACCCCCTCCCTATATATTCATATTATGTAGATGTCGTGAATCCCGAGCCTAGTCGCTCGAACAGGTCGCGATAAATCCGACTCGACGCTGGTTCACAATGGGTTTCTACGGTTTACACGCTACAACAAACACCGAGCTGTGACTGGTTCGCTCATGTTGAAATTATTGTTGCAGGGAAGTCCAACTACACGATGTTTTGTTTTGGATAACATTTCGTGGAACTTGAAATAAATGTCAAACTGATTTGTGTATATTCTCATACACAAATACTATTATATATAGTCAGTCTTGGTGAGGAACGCGCTCCTAGTAGAACGCGTTCCTTTTCTTAGATCAGGAACTTGTAACGTCAAAGTTACTATTTCATGGGAACTTGGAACGAATTTAAAGTTCCTTAAAAGTTCCTTTCGTCGTTGTAATCCCTTCGAATTCCAGTAGCTGATAACTTGAAATAAATGTCAAACTGATTTGTGTATATTCATTCACAAATACTATTATAGTCAGTCTTGGTGAGGAACGCGCTCCTAGTAACGCGTTCCCGGGAACGCGTTCCTTTTTCAGGAACTTTTGTAGGAACGCGTTCCTTTTCTTAGATCAGGAACTTGTAACGTAAAAGTTACTATTTCTTGGGAACTTGGAACGAATTTAACGTTCCTTTATGCCCAGTTCACATAAAGTCGTAGTCGTAGTCGTAGTTCTATAGTCACAAGCAACGGTAAAGCATAGGGAACACGTCGTATGGTTTAGTCTTAGTCACAGTCGTAAGAAAGATGAAAATTTTCATCTTTCTTACGACTAAACAACAAATTCTTACGACGAGCGAATCAGAGCTTGAAACGTCACTTACAACCGACCAATGAGATGATACCTACTCGAGTCAGTTGCGCTACTATGTTGAGAGTCAATTGAGAGACTACTTTTGGTTCCCGTTTCTATCAAGGTTTTACGTGGATGACGTCACATCCAAATGCCAAAGAGCTTCGACAATAAATGATCATCTTTACGCGAAGTTCTTTGTTAAAATCATTGCTTGTGACTACGACTACGACTAGGACTACGACTACGACTCTCTGTGAAATGGGCATTAAAAGTTCCTTTCGTCGTTGTAATCCCGTCGAATTCCAGTAGCTGATATCGTAAACTGCAGTAAGAAAATATCAATGTAACATCTTGTGTTTTCGAAAATGGCGCCACCCTCGACAGATGGCCTGGGACTGGGACTCACTTTAATAAATAAGAGTAATGATAAATTAACTCATTTCAAATGTATAATTGTTTAAATCAGTGATGGTACCTTTTTTATTGAAAAGGAACGAGGGACGTCTCAGTTTCTTTTTAGGCAGAAGTAACTTAACTTTTCAAAAGTTCCTTTTTTGGGGGAACGTGCCCAAGACTGATTATACATGAGAATCGTGTTCGACGCAGAGTGATGTCATTTCTTGAATAACACATTGTAATTGTAAAGATGAATATCTGTGTCCCCTTTAAAACAGTTAATTTCCTGATGTTTTAACATTTTGTAACGATAAAGAAGAAGCAGCTGAAATAACTTGTGCCCACCGACATTTCATCTGAAAAGCATAATATTACATATTTACCAATATTGATAAATATGAGCTCCAGTTGCCCCCCTGAAAAAGCTGTCTGAGTGTCTGGTGGATTTCAGATGAAACATCAGTGCATGAGTTCATGCACGATGTGATTTAAAACCATTTCGTGTTTTCAAAGGGGTTTCTCTAACAACCTAGTAATTCAAATATATACATGATCATGAGCATAGAAGAGCATAGAAGTCGGCGCGACTTCTTAAAATTTCAGGGGGGGGGCTCAAAAATCACTCGTTGAATAAAAAACTGAGGACATGAAGTTTGGTTTTTTAATTAAAGCCTTTTTGGCCCCATGGCAATCTAAAGTCAGATAAACTACCCTAGAGACTAAATTACCAAACAATTTTTTTTAAGATTGTGTTTTTTAAGAGCGTAAATTTTCCGATTAGTCTAATCCTAATTGCAGCATTATTCTGCTAATTTGTAAGTTTTGATTTTTCCTACCTTGGATATAACCATGAGGCTCAAAATTACCGCTCGATTTTTATTCTATTGTTCTAGTCCAAACATAATTATATTGTATATATACAGTACGACATTTTTTTTTATTACCTATAGTAGGCTGCTATAGGCCACCCCTGTTAGCCCATGTGGCCCAAAGTTACAATCAGATTCTTTTGAAATGGTGTTTTTATGAAAGAATGGACAATTTTTCATCTATCCAAGTTCCAATTTGCATCTTAATTTTGTTCATCCGAAAAATTTCGCAATTATTAAATAATTTTTGTCCTTACTTTGGGCAGCTTTGGGGCCTAAAGTTAAATTCAACTTTTAAAAAAAAATTACGTGATACGATAAGGCAATTTATAAGTCCACGAAATGAAACAATTCTGATCACAATATGCACGTTGTTAGGAATATTTGATTTATTAACACAATTTCGACAGCCCTGGGGCCCGAAGTAACCATAAGCTTGTTTAAAGATTCTCCAATAGATTTACCATACCGAAGGAAAAACTCTAGTCTCAATGTGCAATTTGCCTATCTACCAAATTTGTACTTTTCCCAACTTTTAACAGGCCAGGAACCCAAAGGTTTTGTATTTTTGTGTTTTTGTTAAAAAGATGAAAATTATCAATTTTTCTCTTTCCGTTTAACACCGTTCTTCTGCTTGTTCTTGCAATTTTGATTTTTCAAAACTTTGAGAAGCCTCTCCGCCCAAATTTACCGTCAATTTTTCAATGAAAATTTCTGATTTTTTCACTAAAGAAAAATTAGCAACACATTTTGCACTTGGCCCTATTCTACCACTCTATCGAGCTAAGATCGATCCCTCACTAAAATACACTGCTATCATTCAGGAAATTATGACCGGATGACTAAATCGGGATATTCTCACCAGATAATGGTTTTTTTCAAACAATCAAGTACGACAAATTTTAAAAAAGTATAAAATCTCAGGGGGGGCTCTAGCCCCCGAGCCCCCCCGTAGTCGGCGCCTATGATCGCGAGACACATAGACGTCCATTCTTACGGTTGTGATTCCTAACAATGTTAATATCCCAACAATTTGTTTCCGTTGGTTGGTACACTATGTACTAATACACAATACGTATTGCGTGCTATGAAGGACGGATGCAGAAAAAGCTGAGCTAATCTTATTGTGATTCTGCAATTGTGCAATTTACCCCTCACATCCTAACAGCATAATATCCCGTTTGAGTGCATGACCATGCAGAACACAGAAATAACAACTCTTAATTAAAATTTACTTTCAGGTTTAGAAATGCATAACTATATATAATATCACCGATGATTTGTTTGGCAACTACTTGTGGTAGGAAAACCTTGGGGTGTATATAGGCGGTCTTTTCAGCGTGCAGTAAAAACTAGCGATAAAAATCCTATATGGTGTGATATAGTGTGAAGGCCCCAGGCCGACCTCATTGTATATAACAGTAGAACCACCAAAACTTGCCGAAATTTCATACCAACCAACCATATAAATCAAGATTTCAATTCGATCGAACGAACTGGCGACCTAATTTATTAAATAGAAGTTTTGGAGGGGGCGTGCATAGGTTCGTGATATCCACCCCCTGATTATACGAGTTCCAAGCAGGGAATCTCCATATTTCACAGCTGTGACAGTCGTGCAAGCAGAGCCCTGCCCCGCCTTTATAGCTCGAGCAACTAAAACCAGTAACGGGATACCGATCGGAAACAAACAACTCAAGTTTAAATTATGTTCCATTTCCTAAATCGAAATCTAAAAGAATCGTTAGATTTATCTCTCTCTCACTCTCACATTAAAAAACGATTTTTGATTCTTTTTATAACATGGCACGGTTCTATGTTAAAACAAGACATACACTGCAACTTTTCTGTGAAAGCTCTTTTGAGATATCTCACGTATCGCGTTAATGGTTTATTCTCATTCAGAATCAGATGCGATATTAGTTGTATTAACATAATTTGCACTTTGGGAACCAGCGTGGTTTGGCATTTTATCGAGAGAGAATACTTTTGCTGTGATTTAAAGGGTATTTTGTGCACTCAGCAATTTTTCGTTCGTAATTTTCGTGAACAAACTCCGAACTAATCAAAAATCCCTTACCACTCGGAAATCTCGAACTATAGACCTACATCGTCGGGAGAAGCACATTGCAAAAAAGCAGAACCCCAAAGAAATGATTTATTTCGGTTCGCGTCATCAATAATCTCCGAGTCTGCATTCTATTGTGAGATCCCACTCCACATTGAACCACAATCTCGGGGATGCAGAGCTCGGTGAACCGAATATCCCGGCTCGCTTGGATGGAAACACAATACAACCAGGACTTTTATAGTAGGGTGCATGGCGACGAGTGTGAATGTGAGTGTTTGTTCCTATTTCGTGTTTATAACATAACCGTGACAGCAAATTCTTTTTTTTTATATGAAAAAAATAGAATTAAAAGTTAAAATAGGCCTACATAGTAAAGTTCCAAAAACTAGGAAAACGCTTAAGTCCCGCCGCGTTGATGGATGAGCGTAATTTTTTTTAACGAAAAAAGCGTAAAATTGCGATTTTTTTAATAGATAATTTTTCGATTACGCTCAAATTTCACACGAATATATTAATTCATAAAATTAAAGTTATGTGAAAAAATAATAACAATCGAATAAAGCATTTTTATTCGTCGAAGAAATGTTAAAAATTGAAAAAAATCGTAAAATTGCGATTATAATGAGAAATGATTTTTCGATTGCGCTCAAATTTCACACGAATATATTCATTCATAAAATTAAGGTTCTGTGAAAAAATCATTACAATGGGATAAAGCATGAAGGTGTTATAAGTCGAAGAATTTTTTTAAAAATCGAAAAAAAATCGTAAAATTGCGATTTTCATGAGAAATAATTTTTCGATCGATTTTTCCCCCCGTGCAGTTCTTCGTTCAGAGATTTCATAGACCTCCATAAAATTTCATCGCAATTGGAGTATTGGTTTAGCCGGAATCGTGTTCACAGACACACAAAAATACACAAAAAAAAGAAGAAAAAAAACATTCCGGATTTTTTTCTCCAGTGTAGTGAAATGGAATCTTCGCTTCGCTCGCTACGCTCATCCAATAAATTAAAAATCATCAAATTGATTTATAAGTTTGGCATTGCAACTTCGTGCAATAACGATGGCAATGTCAGTAAATTTATCACCGCCTCCGAAATGTCAGCTCGCCATACGGACTGACCTTAGAGAGACCGAACGAAGAGTTTGAATCAGTTCACTGGGAATCCATTCACCCGATCCGATTTGACTTCTTCGTGATGGGTCAATGCGTGATCCGAGTGGCATTCGATACGTGACTTCCCTCCTGGATCTGGCATTTAGAACGAAACCACGAGCGAACCGAAGCTTCCAATTAAAAGGCACAGTAGAAATCATGAAGGATTCATGCCGATGAATCGGAGCCTCATACAAATTAATACTATAACGATGATTGACGTTTGTAAAATCCGTTCGCTAAGTGGGATTAGTTGGTTTGAGCATGGTTTGATTGTCTATTATAGAGTGCAATGAATATCAATGTACAATTTAAAATGCCCAGTCTCGTCTCATACAAGCATCGCATAGCGTGTTCATTACATTATTAAAATACCTAACAATTCGAAAGTATTTATATATGAAGTAGTTGTTAATTATTTTGTTATGGGCATATTACGAATTTATTTTTACAACAGATTGAAATTAAATTGACATAGGTATACTGGATGTTTTAAATTAAATGCGTTATAAGTGGTAACAGACAAAAAAGAGCTCAAATCATAGTCAATAAATAAATTGGTCGATATAGAAATAAATACCACCGAAGAAAACGTGTAACATGAGAACATCCCAATTGGCCAGGCGTGTTAATTAGTGGCAATTATGCCCTGGAGGTCGGGTTCCTGATCCCACTTGAATTTCACGCCATGCAATGTTCACTGCAGCGTAAACATTCGGAACATGTTCCTTACAAACGGGTCGGTGCAGAAGGAACCGGTTCGAAACCGATTTATCGGCTATCCGGTATCACTCCTGCTTACTTATACTACCGTCGCCAACTCTGTACACTTTGGTCGCAGCGCCAACACGGGGAGCTGTCTAATCTAGTTGTAGCTAAAGAGGTTAAACAAAATAGAATTGTTATTTAATTTATACTATTATTTGACACAGTCAGTACTTAGCTATCAAAGTATACAATACAATTTAAACGCGGAAAATAAAAATAGACGAGGACATATTGTAGTTTTATTGGATCAATTAATACTAAAACCACCGAGCAGATATAAAGTCGGGACGAAAATTTAAAATTAAACTGTTCATTTACGTATGGAAATTATACATGTAAGAGTCAAGCATTATCGTTAAAACTACGATTTCGTCAGGGTTCGATAAGATACGAGCAAAAACCTTTACTAAGTATATCTGAACTTTGGTATAAGATAAGACTGGGCACTATAGTACTTATACAGAGTATAGGTGGGGGAGAGTATTAATGAGAATGTGAATTGACCAGTGGCATAGGAACTATTTTTTTAGTGGGGGAGTCACGCTTAAGTTGACTACGAGGTTGGGTGGGCAAACCGGGGTCTAAAGCCCCAGCCGCCGGAGGCTTTTTCGCCGCAGGCGAGATTTTTTTTAAATGTACCCTTGATAGGTAGCCTAAAACACGTTTTCAGGCGAATTTTAATTATGAATAAGGGTTTCATTTTGAAGCTAATATTGGATTGAAGATTGATTACCTGACTGAAATCGGTCGACAGTCTGCTTGGGAGTGAAAACACAGCACACATAATATAATGAATATTAGTCTAAAATCAGATGGCTATAGTCTAGTCTCGCAAATCACGTCTCTTACTGAATCTTTCTAAAAAAATGTTAACAAAAACCTTCCTTTTTGTTTGCAAGCCCGGCTGTAGTAAAAATCCTAAAAATCACCCAACAAGCTATAAGTTAGCAAATGACACCCATACCTGGTTTGCCCCCCCCCCCCCCCAGTGGGGGGTCAAGCCTACAAGTGGGGGGAGGGAGTTTCCCCCCCACCCCCGTCCGTTCCTACGCCCCTGGAATTGACGAAACTTTAAAATTAAAACTGTTCATTTACGTATGGAAATTATACATGAAAGAGTCAAGGATTATCGTTGAAACTACGATTTCGTCAGGGTTCGATAAGATACGAACAAAAAACTTTACTAAGTATGATCTGAACTTTGGTATAAGATAAGACTGGACACTATAGTACTTATACAGAGTATAGGTGGGGGAGAGTATTAATGAGAATGTAAATTGACGAAAATTTAAAATTAAAACTGTTCATTTACGTATGGAAATTATACATAAAAGAGTCAAGTATTACCGTTTTAAACTACAATTTCACCAGGGTTCGATGAGAAACGAACAAAAAACTTTACTGAGTATGATAATATGAACTTTGGTATGAGATAAGACATGGGCACTATAGTACTTAAACATAGTATCGGTGGGGGAGAGTATTAAGGGGAATCCTAGACCCAAATATGATTTCTAAAGAATGCAGTAAAGACGTCTGAAAAGTGAGTAGAATGTAAGAGGGGCTTAATAAAAGAGCGGATAATTTTTTCGATTTTTTTTGACGGGACATAACCTCAGAATCAACAATTGTATTCAAATTACTGGAATCAGTTGCTCAAGTTCAAAATTGAATTTTTAGCAGCGGTTTTTTGTATATTATTTCTACACTCCTTTATCTACAACCTAAATATAAGTATGATTGGTTTTATATGGTTTCTGGCGTTACACAGTTTTTTCGTTAAACGGTACAAAATTTTTGAAATTGTACCGGCAGGCGAAAAAAATTGTGCAACGCAACAATCCATATACATCCAAAAATCCTTTTATTGTAGGTTGTAGATAAAGGAGTGTAGAAAGAAACAATACAAAAAACCGCTGCTCAAAATTCAATTTTGAACTTGAGCAACTGATTCCAGTAATTTGAATACAATTGTTGATTCTGAGGTTATGTCCCGTCAAAAAAATTTCAAAAAAATAATCCGATCATTTTTCTTACATTCTACTAACTTTTCAGAGGTATTTACTGCATTCTTAAGAAATCATGTTTGGGTCTAGGGATTCCCCTTAATGAGATGTGAATTGACGAAAATCGATAGATCTATTTGCAACATAATTCATGACTATTTCTTGCTCGCATTAGAAGTTCCTAAATGAATGACGATGACACATTGCTTCACTTTTCTTTGTTTCTTTGACCGCTGGTCGTTGCTCTTTCTCGCGACCATATCAAGACGTCTCGTACTTGTCGCATCTGACGTAAGAAGTTGAAGGCATCCGGTACCGCGTGACAGTCCTGTGTTCGATGCCAAGACGCAACATTTGAGCGCCCTTGATCTTCTCAACGGGGCGCGGCGGTATCTGTGTACCGCACAACTTTTTACAAACATTCAACTGATTTAACAGTTTATTTTATAGCCCTACCTCGACAGCCATTCCGTGTGGTAATAACAATCTCTCAGCCCGCCTGCCATACACTACAGGCGATCGCCAACTGGGAATGCTAATGATTCGCGGTGCTCTATCCGAATCACCTATTGAGAATGGTTGGGTGGTATCGCATCAGATTCAATGTGGACGCATTTGGAATCATGGACATAATCTGAAATCTTCAACCGGTTTCGAAATTGCCGAAGTAGCTGTCTTGTACTTGATTTATGTGGGACCGATGATGCAGGAAGCCAACAGAACCCAACCTGCCCTCAGAAACAAGACAAATTCGATGTCATTCCAAGAAAAATATTTTTCGCGGATGCCTTACCTGAATTGTCATAGAAACTCGTGTCGGTATGCTCAAATTGCGCACATGCATATATTTCAGCATCACCCTATAAACTATTATCTTCCAAAGAAGAATATTTTGTAAGAATGGTGCCTTGGGGATGGGGTGTACCAGTTTAAAATTTGAAAAATCTTCAACTAAATATTGATCAACAAAATATGGCACTGTTTCTATACTAATTTGATACATAACAATAAGTAAAATTTAATTACACATTTTAGCATTGCCCTATATATGTCTATGAAGAAAAAAATAAATAAAATAAATTGTATTTAGAGTCTACCCAGTACCCACTCAGTAAATCAAAGTACTTGATGTCTTCCAAAGAAACAATTTTGATAAGAATGGTACCTCCTGGGGTGCACCAGATTTTATTTGGAAATCATGTTTGTAAGCTCATTTTTATTTTATAGCTTCAACCCAAGATCGGTGAAATATACTAGCCTAAAAATTATTTCGCTATTCGACATTCTTTCAAAGGAAACCGGAGAATAACAATGTAACAATCACACACACAATAAAGTGTATAAACTACTCCCACCCTGCATATAAATTTGACAATAAAAACCCCAAAAAACGTACTACACTTTAGAGGGGCTATACAAAAATGTTCACGTTTTCACTAGCACTTTATTGTTGGATAGGAGAAATGTAAAATGTTTTACTTTTAGCTGTTGTATAGAACATGATTATATGTATATTTCCAATCTGTGCAAACTTTATGCCTTCATAGTCTACTTGTTTTGCTGTAAGATAAAGCGGGTGAGTAGTACGTACTTACACGTTGTGATAGCTTCATTTATTCATCAGTATAACAAACAGTCATGGTACTAAAAAGTTATATATTCATTTATTCAGCGGAAATGATTAATTGCCATGTATGAAAAGGCCTGAATGTATTATACGACCCCCCCTGCAAGTGCAAACCCTGCTAACACGTGACCATGTGAAGCGTAAGTAATAATTATTGTCCGTGGTGCGGTGTATAGCCACACAACGTAATATATTATAATGGACGCGCCTCAAGACTAGACAAGAGTACATAAGGTAATAGGTGTGGGCTTTTGTTTTGTCCGTCTTCAACAACAATTTCGAACACAAACAAAGAACACTATAACAAATTAATTCGTCGAGACTGGACAGCGGTGCCGTGGTTGTGTGATACTGATATGTATCTTGTTTGTGTAGTTTTAAAAACATCCACGTAATTACTATATCTAAATAATTAATTAACCATGAAACCAGTAGAGCGCATGTTTGCAGGTGGGGCATAATTTACTCCATGTAGTGTGGTGCAGGTACTTATAAATAATTACCATTAAAAACTTATATTTCTATACGAATTTCATTTTTCTATCGCATTGGTTTAGTGTTTATTCCTTACTGTGACCCACAAAATCAACTCTCTTAAACAAAGCAAAGTATAGAAACGAACGTAGAAACACACACATGTACATGGAACATTGTACAATGGGATAGATTGTCTAGCTCCATATTTACCAACAAAAGTGTTCATTAAATAAATGTGCTCCGCGAATAAAAATTATAAAATAGGGAATGGGCGAATTACTGACCACAGTCGACTACATAAGTTAAACAATAACCATAAACTAACCATGCAATAATATCTGGGCTGGAATGTGTTGTTGTAGTTATCTTATTATAATGTACCAAACAGTAAACACGTTGGACTTATTCACCTTGTGAAAAAGTTAATTAAAATTATTTAATATATTTACCTGTTCCATTAAGGTTTCATTTTTAATTAAACACGGTTGAATTAGTAAGCTTTAACTTATGTGGATTCCACTTCATGTCAAAGATGCTATGCGCAAATGGCTCAACGGGAATCTTTATGGTAGTGGAAAAATTTATCGTAACCGGACAAGCAAAGAAAATGCGTCGGCAGGTCGAGTGATGTGATGTGATGTCTACAAAATGATTTCGGAGGCCGAGGTTAGGATACCCGTTTTGACATTTCAAGTTTCTTCAACACGAGACGAAATTTGACGAGAAATCCTGAACCGCGAGTTTCACGAGGCGCGACGACCAACTTTGCAATTCGAAACCTTTGTGACTTTTTCTGTCCAACTCTCCGGTCTCTCGTGTGTTGTGTTTATTTACAGTACGAACAACAATTTTGCAATTGCGAGTGTAAAAGTAAAAGACAACTCCCTCGTCAGCTATTTCATAGAAATCATGAAGAAGAGTTTGTTAGGTGAGGCGAGCCGGCGGCAACTCTCTTTGACCAGCGAAGCGAGACGAAATGTCACAAGGATTGCATTCAATGTCGTCATCTAGTTTCATCATGGCTGTGGTGTACCGGAACCACGCCGACGCCGACATCGCCGGCCGTGTGAAGAAAACATGGAAAAAATATTAGAAATGATCACCGAGTCTCTGTGACAAATGATTCACAGTACTTGAATCATTCCTTCCTCAGTAAGTGATACTGATCGTAATGACTACGACTACGACTTGGACAACACAAAGGGAAAGAAAGATAAGCAGGCCACACAGAGTCTCTCAAGGGACTTTATAGCACACGTGTGTGGAATTGTTGCGACTCTGGGAAAAAGTGTTTCGAGTCTGACATATAAATATCAGAAATCGTTCTGCGCTCGACACCGAATGTCCCGCTCTGCCCCTCGACTGTCCCCTTGAGAAAATCGATTCCTTCACTTTCTTCCCTGTATCAGAGTTTATGGCATGAGCATAAAGTTTGAACAAATCCATGATATGTACAGAAATGTGACCATAATACAAAACATTCCTCCAAATGGATTTTTGAGAAGGAATAATATATAACTCAAAGCGACACGAACTACCGTTTTAAAATGACACGATCGTGATGTTGAACATTTAATAATGAATAAACCAAATAAAAAATAACTCCAAAAGTACATTTTTTTGTTTGTCTAGCAATTTCACGCTCAACGCTGCCAGCATAGAAGAGTTTAGAAACCGCTGAATTGCGAGTAAATAAAAAGGCAAACTAAGCCAAGCTTTGTTGATCGACGTAATACACGTTTGAAAATCGTTAGTAAAATAAAAATTCAGCACTAGGTCTACACGTTTTATAGATTGTTCAGGCTTTGACAATTTGTGCTAACAACCTATTACTTTACTGTTGACTATTTTCCAAAGATCCAGCCACAATGTTTTATAGTAGGCAGTATTATATAAGTTACATTATCAACACATTTTATTTTTCAATATATAACAAATTTATATGTCTATTATCATGTTTATGTAAGGGAAATGTGAGATTTGGGTTTTACGCAAACTTCATATTCTAAATATATTACCAACACAACATATAAAAGCTATTCCTTTTTCTTCAATTTTCCAAATACTTTATGGTTTTGACGTATTTATTAATTAATTTATTAAAATAATAATCCAAATAATAAGAAATAATTTATTTTTCACTTTTCCTAATAACATGTAGCTTTATATATTTTTAATGACACTCAGAATCAGAACATCTTATAATTATTCCTACAAAACTGCCAACTCGCATCTGTAAATTCTCATTCAAGCAGAGCATAAAATAAGTCCCTCGCGCTACTCCCTACATGTAATCGTTAACATGCTGCATTGTGTGCACTTGTAGTTAGTTATCGTTATGAAGATGTGAAAAGTTGTGGCGAGGGAAGCGGCAAAAAGGACAAGAGAACAGCACACACACAGACAGCAGCGGGAACAAGCGCGTTGCGTGTTCCGAATAAATGATCACATCACATCACATACTACACGTCACTTTCAGGACGTATAACACGCTGCTATGGATTTCGGGACGAATCTGGGGGTGGTAATGACACTGCGTGAATCAAATTAAATTAAATTACAAAAATGGATGCATTATAATAAGACACTGTCGGCGAGTCTTCATAATAAAGAGACTTTGAATTTTATTTATTTAATTTATCTTTTAGTTTTGTTACGGAAGCAGCTGATCATTTTGCTCTTAACCTTCAAATTTAAAAAGTAATTTCATCATCAATATAAATGAGCATTTCATGCAATAAAAAATTATGACAAAGAATTCAATGAAGTGTGAACATTGGTTTAAATTATTTAAGAAGAGTAGTCAGAATTATAGAGCAAAGTTATGATATAAGCATCACTTTTCCATCCGTTTGTGAGTTTGTCGCGACTCACGATAAAAAAAACGAATTCGAAGTCAGTTTGACGTACGCGTTCTTTCTTGGCATTGCCCTTCAACAAGGATGATACAGAATATGTTTGGTGAGCCTGGGGGGGTAAGTGGCTTTCACCCCAAAGTTAGGAAATTAATAACCAGGCACCAATATACTGAATGCGAGAATAAGCGACGAAATGTTTTATTGTAATGTTACCCGGCGCCTCCACCAAAACTATCAAAACACTGCGAAATATTTTGTTTTAGTTTTATTCTGCAGCGATCTGTGATTAAGTATTTCTCCTCCCTAAAATTAATGACCAGGCACCAATGTACTGAATGCGAGAACAAGCGACGAATGTTTTATTGTAATGTTACCCGGCACCTCCACCAAAACTATCAAAATTCAAAACACTGCGAATTATTTTGTTTTTGTTTTCTTCTGCAACGATCTGTTGATTAAAACTCTTTTAGGCACCGTGGTTACCGATGTTGACCACTAACTTGCTGATTTCTGTGTGGTGGTTAGCAACAATAACCACCTTTCTACTGAAAACACAGACTTCCCTTAATACTTCAGTTTTTCCCCAAACTTATGCAGTGCCTGACAGAGATTTTATGGACAATACAAAATAGCTAAGTGTAAAAAGTGATAGAAAAACATTTTTTTAATGTCCAGGAACTTTGGTTAGTTCATAACTACTTAGTTGAAAAAAAATTGAAACACAAAATGTAACCGAAAGAAAAAAATATTTTTTTGAAAACATTTTACTCCAAAAATTGGTCATTGCTTATGTAGAATTTATAACCATTCCAAAATGTAACAAAAATTTCAAATTTATTGACAAAAACATGCAACTTTATCAAATGATTAATTTTAAAAAAAAAAAACAATAAACTACCGTGCCTGAAAGAGTTAGGTATTTCTCGTCTTTCTTATGGGCACTCCCATACCCGTGCTTGTTTTATATTCGCATCGACACGCCTAGCGAGAAATGGTGTTCTCGAGGGTGTTGTATGCATGTCTGGGTTTGTCCCCATGAGAGAGGTGTAACTGTTGTATATTATAACTATCTATCGCCTTTATTCGTAGAATTGTAAATAGGCACATTTTAGACACGTGCAGGGAAGCTAGGAGTAGGAGAATATCACCGAGAGCAGATTGGATGGGAAAACTCGTATGAAGTATATATAAAGGTAGCCTGAGCTGAGATTGGAATACGTACAAGGAAATATGGTTCCGATGGAGGAATGAAAATACTGGTGAGAAAGAGGAGTAGTGGAGGGACTCTCAACGCAAACCCATATTCGGAATGAAAAATATGTAATGTTGGTGAATATTGAATATCGTGTACGGTATTCTGGATCTCCAGAACTTTTATCTACACACAAAAATTTGGATTGTTTGTAAAAACAAAATGCGAATCCAATTTAGTAAGATCTTAATTGTTTGCATAATTTTTTAGTTGTAATAATGTAGTATCTTATCTCAATTTTACTTTAAAAACTATGTATACATTTTATGTCACTTATTTTATCTTTATGTACAATTTACCTTCTCTTCTAAAGAGTCATACATAATAAGATGAATAAATAACTTGTGAACAGCTTATAAATAAGTCGTTCAAAATTTTTACTACAGCCTATCTTCATGGGCACTGATAACTCTACTGTTGAGTGCCCTAAAACAATAACTAACTATAACAGCATATCTTCATAGTTGATGTTCTTATTTTCTTATATTTCTATTTTCTTCTTATCTTCCCATAAAAGACGATTCAGGTCGTATGTAAATACAATTAAATTCAAGTGAATAAATTATAATTGACAAAGAAATCCTCAAACCACGCCTGAACAACAGATAGATGGGCACGTTGTTAACTAATAGGTAACAAATCTTATTTTGAAACAGCCGTGCGAACATCTAAGCAAATATTACGCCACGGCAATGTCATGTCTTACATTAACATATGGCCTGATAATAACTCCATACATGGGAGGATTGGTTACAGATTACAAAGACAGTTGTTACGAAGAAACTAAATCGTTGAAAGAAACATATTGTCGAGTATATAGTGTATGTTTGTTTAGGTGAATTTTGTATGAACTTGTATAGATCGGAGGGGGCGGGTGGTTGCACTTTACAAGAGACCCTTCTTTATAAACTATACTACTCTCTACTTTGCCATCTTTGCCGCCCACACAAAGAGTTTGTTCCAACACATGTTGTTGTTTTTGTTTTTGTTCGACTCCGGATGTTGTTGATTTGATTCATTGGATATTGCTTAACGTCTCATATTTATGCAACTTGGCTAATCAAGACGAAGGGAAGGATGTAAGGGGTGACGCGGGGGGAAAAGGGTTGAACCGAGAACGAAGCGATATATAGAGACGGCCTTGCCTGATGCTGGTCAGAACCAGCCACAAGCGTATGGGGAGGGCAGGGGTTCCCCCACGTCGTGGTCGTCTCCGTCTGTATCATCATCCGTCCGTGTTGTCATTGTCATCGCCGTCGGGGAGGTAGTCAAAGGGAAGGGGAAAATTCCCCGACGACGACCCAGAGCTCGCCATTAGTTTCAGGGAGAAGAACTCCCCTAATCACGGGCCAACCCACGAGAAGGTTGCGAGTTGGAATTTGATGGCCCCGGATGTTGTTGTTTCCGAGAAATCGTTGTCTATACATCTCAGTGATATCAATAACGAATTGAAGAAGATGAAGCAATGTGTTACAAAGTACATATGATTGTATAGTTTTATTTTCTTGTTGGCCAAAAAGAATTAAACAGTCCAAATATTCACGGTGAGCAGTTCAAAACTAGTCTATTTGTACTCTTAGCTTTCAAATTATGCATTTTTATCATTCGAGACTTTTTTGACAACCGACGGACAAAAAAAGTTGAAAATTAACCATCCGACAACCCTGCCGCTTAAAACTATTTCGAATAATGACCCGGCGTTCGAAAGTTTTAGTTGTTGTTATCGTACACCGTGGGCGAGTCAAAGGCAGCGTTATAGATGACTCCAATCCAAAGAGGAGACGTTCGACCAGCTATAAACACACCGCGGAGTAAGGTAAAGTCAGTGCTCTCTTCTTTATGGCACTCTTCACTCTCTGGTGGGTCGTAAACACGTCACGGGGAAGAGAAGGCGTAGCATGGCGCCCGACAAGCCGAACTCAAACTCGTCCATTCGAAAAGGTACTTTACTCTCAAGAAAATATGTTGGTCATTATTTCCGTCTGCCTACGTCCCGGAAACCAAGGATGACTTGGTGGATGTGACGCACGGCAGGAGATTCCGTTGCCAATAGTTAAATAGTAAAAATATAGATTTCTACAGATTTGTATTTCTGTGATGATGTAAATTTTAATATAAAAATGTACACTGCATCTATGGAATTTCAAATAAATATGAGGAGCTCGTGGAGTTGTTCTTAATTAACAATTCAGAAATACATTATGATAAAAATAGAAGACTGGAGGGCTAAAATTACATTGGCACCAGCTAAATACACGTTAAAAAGGTGAATTTTAAAAAGATTCCTCAAAGCTGCATACCGTTTGGCAGTTCAATTCAAACCAATCGAATATGTATTTTAGTATCAGCAAGGAAACAATGGAAATTGAAGGTCTGGTTTTAAAAAAACACAATTAAAAGCTGGAACCGTGCAGGTCTAAGGGCAATGCCTTCTGGCCACTTTCGACGCTTTGAAGTAGACCTACCGTTTCGTGTCTGACAAAAAGTATTTCAATATTACTGGAAGAACCTTATAGCTATCCGATATATTGCCATTTTGCGATACACATTTTTTATCAGTGTGGGCAATGAAAAATACGTGATTTCTTCCTATCCACCTATCGTAGCCATGTTAAAATTGTATTCTTTGGCCACCAGTCGCCAAAGTTAGTAGATATACTGCGCCCGCTAAAGCCTTCCTGAAACTCTCGTTTTGCCACTGTAATGTACATCCTTGTCACTTTTAAAACATAGCACTCAAAATACCATCTCGAAGTTGGACGATCAATTTTTGTATTATAATATAATGTGTTAGCGTTTGTCAAGTTCTATACATAACTAGGAAAACGCTAAAGTCCCGCCGCGTTGATGGATGAGCTTTTTTGTAAGTTTTTAGTTTGCGTAGGACCACTTTTCCTTTGCAAGTGCTTTTTGAATGCATTGTAGGTGATTGTTGTCAATTTTCTATTGTTACTTGTTAATTGTTATTATAAACCTAAAAAACTCATATTAAAACCTTAATTGTATGGATTCTGGCTAACTTTTTCAACTTTTTCTTTCAAAAAGCAATACATCACCATAACCTTAATGTCCATGTGAAATATGAACGTTGTAGCCCCACCCGTTTGGTCAGAATCGGCCCAAATGTTACGAAAATATAGCACTAAAAATCGAAAAAAATCGTAAAAGTACGATATTCATGAGAAATATTTCTTCGATTATACCCAAAAACGTGGCAAGTCTAAGTTCAGAGATTTCGAAGGTCCTGTCAAATTTTCATCAAGATCGCATATGCCGTTTGCCCAGTAGAGAGCGAACAAACAGACAAAAATACAAAAAAAAAACACCCGAGCTAAATTTTTTGGGGGTCAGTGAAATTGAAGTCTTCGCTTCGCTCATCCAAAAATCACGTATTTGCCCAAATTTACAAATAAGGGCAATTTTATGGTGTTGTCAAAATTGCGTCGTGATTGGATGAGCGAAGCGAAGACTTCAATTTCACCAACCCCCCAAAAAATTTAGCTCGTTTTTTTTTTTTTTTTTGTAGTTTTTCTGTCTGTTTATCTTTGAAAATTTACGGCCCTTCGAAATCTCTGAACTTAGACTTGCTACGTTTTTGGGTACAATCGAAGAAATATTTCTCATGAATATCGTACTTTTACGATTTTTTTCGATTTTAAGTGCGATATTTTCGTGACATTTGGGCCGATTCTGACCAAACGGGTGGGGCTACAACGTTCATATTTCACATGCACATTAAGGTAATGGTGATGTATTGACGTTTGAAAGAAAAAGTTGAAAAAGTTGGCCAGAATCTATAGAAATAAATGTTTTTAATTTGAGTTTTTTGAGGTGTTTAATACTAGGAAAATGCTAAAGTCCCGCCGCGTTGATGGATGAGCTTTTTAAAGTTTTTAGTTTGCGTGGGATATCTTTACTTTTGCAAGTGCTTTGTTTTGTTGCCTATACGCATTGTAGGTGATTGTTGTCAAGTTTCTATTGTTTCTTGTCAATTGGTATTATTTACCGTAAAAAACTTATATTAAAAGCTTTATTTCTATGAATTCTGGCTAACTTTTTCAACTTTTTCTTTCAAAAGGTACTACATCACCATAACCTTAATGTCCATGTATAATATGAACGTTGTAACCCCACCCGTTTGGTCAGAATTGGCCAAAACAGCACGAAAATATCGCACAAAAATCAAAAAACTTATATTAAAAGCTTTATTTCAATAGATTCTGGCTAACTTTTTCAACTTTTTCTTTCAAAATGTACTACATCACCATAACCTCAATGTCCATGTTTAATATGAACGTTGTAGCCTTACCCGTTTGGTCAGAATTGGCCCAAATGGCACGAAAATATCGCGAAAAAAATCGAAAAAAAATCGTAAAAGTACGATATTCATGAGAAATATTTCTTCGATTGTACCCAAAAACGTGGCAAGTCTAAGTTCAGAGATTTCGAAGGTCCTGTCAAATTTTTATCAAGATCGCATATGCCGTTTGCCCGGTAGAGAGCGAACAAACAGACGGAAAAACAAACAAAAAAAAAAAAAAAAAAAAAAAAACACCCGAGCTAAATTTTTTGGGGGTCAGTGAAATTAAAGTCTTCGCTTCACTCGCTTCGCTCGTTACGCTCATCCAATTAAATCCTTTATTTCTATGGATTCTGGCGAACTTTTTTAACTTTTTCTTTCAAAAGGTCAATACATCACCCTTACCCTAATGTACATGTGAAATATGAACGTTGTAGCCCCACCCGTTTGGTCAGAATCCGCCCAAATAGCACAAAAATATAGATTTTAGATCTTTCTCACAGCCTTGTATGAAAACTTCACAGGAGATTTTATACCTTACTCACAGCCTTGTTACAAACAATCAAAGATCCAACAGACCTAATGATTGCTTTGTATGGGCCGTGTTAATATGTTTTTACTAGGAAAACGCTAAAGTCCCGCCGCGTTGATGGATGAGCTTTTTAAAGTTTTTAGTTTGCGTGGGATATCTTTACTTTTGCAAGTGCTTTGTTTTGCTGCCTACGCATTCTAGGTGAATGTTGTCAAGTTTCTTTTGTTTCTTGTCAATTGGTATTATTTACCGTAAAAAAACTTGTATTAAAAGCTTTATTTCTATGGATTCTGGCTAAATTTTTCCACTTTTTCTTTCAAAAGGTACTACATAACCATAACCTTAATGTCCATGTATAATATGAACGTTGTAGCCCCACCCGTTTGGTCAGAATTGGCCCAAATGGCACGAAAATATCGCACAAAAAGTCAAAAAACGTATATTAAAAGCTTTATTTCTCTCGATTCTGGATAACTTTTTCAATTTTTTCTTTCAGAAAGCAAAACATCACCATAACCTTAATGTGTATGTGAAATATGAACGTTGTAGCCCCACCCGTTTGGTCAGAATCGGCCCAAATGGCACGAAAATATCGCACTAAAAATCGAAAAAAAATCGTAAAAGTACGATATTCAAGAGAAATATTCTTCGATTGTACCCAAAAACGTGGCAAGTCTAAGTTCAGAGAAAACGAAGGTCGTGTCAAATTTTCATCAAGATCGCATATGCCGTTTGCCCGGTAGAGAGCGAACAAACAGACGGAAAAACAAACAAAAAAAAAAAAAAAAAAAAAAACACATCGAGCTAAATTTTTTGGGGGGTCAGTGAAATTGAAGTCTTCGCTCGCTACGCTCATCCAATTATTTGGCCAATTAAAATTTTTATATTACTAGGAAAACGCTAAAGTCCCGCCGCGTTGATGGATGAGCTTTTTAAAGTTTTAAGTTTGCGTGGGATATCTTTACTTTTGCAAGTGCTTTGTTTTGCTGCCCACGCATGGCCCACGCATTGTAGGTGAATGTTGTCAACTTTCTTTTGTTTCTTGTCAATTGGTATTATTTACAGTAAAAAACTTATATTTAAAAGCTTTATTTTTATGGATTTCGGCTAACTTTTTCAACTTTTTCTTTCAAAAGGTACTACATCACCATAACCTTAATGTCCATGTATAATATGAACGTTGTAGCCCCACCCGTTTGGTCAGAATTGGCCCAAACGGCACGAAAATATCGCACAAAAAAATCAAAAAACTTATATTAAAAGCTTTATTTCTATAGATTCTGGCTAACTTTTTCAACTTTTTATTTCAAAATGTACTACATCACATAACCTAATGTTCATGTGTAATATGAACGTTGTAGCCTAACCCGTTTGGTCAGAATTGGCCCAAATGGCACGAAAATATCGCACAAAAAATCGAAAAAAAAACGTAAAAGTACGATATTCATGAGAAATATTTCTTCGATTGTACCCAAAAACGTGGCAAGTCTAAGTTCAGAGATTTCGAAGGTCCCCTCCAAATTTTATCCGATCGCACATGCCGTTTGCCCGGTAGAGAGCGAACAAACAGACGGAAAAACAAACAAAAAAAAAAAACAAAAAACAAAAAAAACACCCGAGCTAAATTTTTTGGGGGTCAGTGAAATTGAAGTCTTCGCTTCACTCGCTTCGCTCGCTACGCTCATCCAATAATTAAAAAGCTCATCCATCAACGCGACTAAAAAAAGCGTTTGCGAAGCTTCCTAGTACTAATTAATAAAAAGCATCATTACCAAGTAGGTGCAATCGAATCTGCGGCCGTTCGGCCCGTTCGCACCAAAGCCTTCACACTGTCAGAGGTAAACGGTAATAGGGTGGGTGGATATAGGTCGCTCAGTCTACCCCTAGAGTCTACCTTGTCCGTCGCCAAACCGGTTTTACCCCTAGAGTATAATGCTAATCGCGCAGTTATCGAGAAAACAAACCCGACTGTTCTGAGCAGAGCGGCTATAATGCGCGTTATCAGTCAGGGGCAAGTTAGCACAGCTTCATCCATCCGTTCAGTAGCGATCGTTTTCGGGTTGGCCACGGAGCTCACAGGAATAAAGAATCGCTAGTTCATTTTGGCTCTGAGTCCCCCAATGCATTCTGGTTAATGTGACGTTTTACGAACTTTGTCGTAAGGTTTGTGTGTTTGAAACCTACTTTGCACAACCATCACTCAAAAAGTGTGATATTTATTACAGCGAGGGCCAGCCAACGTTTTAGTAATTTAAAACTTTAAGAATTATCGGAGCTTTAAATAATCGCATTAAAAACACCCCCAAAAATCGCAATTTACACTGTATATCAGAATAATAGTATGAATGCATTGCCCAGGGAAGACGTAACTTATTATAAGTGGACGGAACATTGCTCATGCAACAATCTGATGTTTACCGTCTTTCGGTACATAAAAAGCTAATAAGAATATTTTGACGAGCGACTATTCACATTTTATGCGTTAAGAAGACCCCGCTCTTCTGGCATTGTGCCGAACATAATAAAAACAACTCTTCATCACAAAGGAAGCACAACATCTACAATATATCATTCCCTACATTGAGGGAAAGAACTAAGTCGTCGCTACTCGTTACTGTATAATTATTGCATAATAATATTTACATTGGGAATAAACCAACTCATTCAAAATAATAAAGTATACATTCTCAAACAAAAACCGAAAACAGACGACACATTGATTTGGGATACTTATTTTTTTTAATTTTTCGTTTGTCAAGTTAAACTACCTAGGTTTAATACCAAAATATTTTAGTGCTGTATTTTTGGTTTTTAAAATTCAAACAGCCACTTCTATTAATAGCACACTATATGATTCAACTCTTATATATCAAAGATGCAAAGAACAGCTGCAAAATATAATAGATACATATTTTTACTCAAAATTACACAAAATAATTGTTTAAAAGTCTCAACATGAAGAATCTGAAGAAAAAAACATTTTGTTGGGCAATAATAGTCTTTTTGCTTCCACATAAAAAATACATTTGAAGTTAATAAATATACCTACTAGTTGACCGTGTATATATACACACATAATATAATGATTAATTATATCAAAATACACATGTGAAGGCGGAATTTAACTTCCTATTAATTTGATTTATAATGTTAATCGCCTCAATGTGTGTAATAAGAAAACAAGATAATAATATTGTTTGTTTAGCTATCTTGAGAATTCCCCCTCAGCCTTTAGCGTTGGGAGCGATCCAGATTACAGAACGCTCATCAATCCCAATAACGCACAGTGGGTCCACACAGCACAGCACAGCAGGACTACATAACCCGGCCATAAAGAGTTGCCTGCTCACTTCACATTGCCTAAAGCGATTGGATTTAAAATCGCAGTTGACAAAAAGCAATTTAACAAATTACATAAAACTACAGATTATTTGAGCTTTTATGTGCATGGTATGTTTTAACTGTGCATTTTAGTACACTACAAGGTAGAGTAAAAAGGGTTACGCTTTCGGCCAAACACCTGCAGGTTTCCAGTACGATCGGGGTCGTCTGAGGCGTTGGAAATAAATCATGTCATGTTTTTCTGGATATTTGAACCCCGGTAATGGGCATCGCACAAACGAGTTGCGGCACAGTCTTAGTATACGACTTGTTTGAAACAACCAGTACTTGCTTTACTTACAGCCAAGCACGTTCATCTTTATCTCTGTTAGCGATTTCACACACAAAAGAAATTGATTTGAACTCATAATTGAATTTGTTTGTAGAATTATCACAGGTTGAAAGGGGTGGAGTGGATTCTACGGGGGGCAAAGGGGCGGAGTATGGAATCTCGGTTTTCAAGACGGTTTTCCTTCTTATACTTATTCTCAACTAGTAATTACAAACTTATCGTACCTCGAAAATGTGTTATTAAGATTAAGTTCGTGCCTAGATGATCGAATTCAGTTCATCAGAAATTCAGTTAATTTTAACAAATCCAAAGGACATAATGACAGTATACATATATGGTATGCAAAGATAATTTAGGGACCAAAGCTGCCTAATTAAAGTAATAAGCATATTTTCTGTCCGTCCGTCGGTACGTGTGCCAATAAGTCTTACGAAAAAAAAACGAAGACGAACTCACAAAGTTTCTTGTGAGGTGGGGTGGGGTGGGGTGGCCCCCAGAAAATTTGAACATTTATGCGATCGGTACCTCTCTATCAATATTAGAACAAGCGATGGACACTTTTAAATTTTGTATTCTTTTTTATACCCGGCACCTCCACCAAAACCGAAATATTAACGGTGGAAAGAAACCTGCTTGTCACAGTTTTCACAATTATTTGACATTGTTAAATTATTGCAGAGGAATTCTCGTGTGAGTATAGTTTGCTTCACTCAACAGAAGGGAGGTGTAAGTGAGGTGTAAGTAATTGTGGATTAAAGTGTTTAATCGACGTTGGTAATTTAGAATTATATATTTTACTAAGTGAGTGTGGGTGCGATGCACATAGTTGAACTTTTGAAGCGCAGGACAGAACAATGTTGCATTATCATTTGAAAAATGAAAAATGCGACATACGTTCAGATATGTTCTTTCTGACACTGTTGTAGTTGACATTTTAATCAACAGAGTTGAGTGCACCAGTAGTGGAAGTAACCATCTTAGAACGTTATTCTACGGTAATCTCACATTGGGCAACAATGATGATACAACGTTGTAATGTCCCGAAATCCTTTTTTTAAATCCAAAATTGATGATACAACATTGTTCTGTCCAGCTATATAAATACACATAGTTATGGAGGGTATCTTACATTGGGTCCGGCGGAGCTGAGCCTCGCGTAGCGGCGGAACCGCAGACGTCGCGTGAAGACGGAGAGAATCTTGGAGAGGTGGCGTCGGTAGCCGGGCGGGAGGCAGCGAACGCAGGGCGTCGCGACGATGGTCGTCGTGGTAGAAGCCACGGTGTCCATGCAGCTCACTGGGGGACAAGAAACAGGGTTAGTATCTGCAACGCCCCTATACATAACCACGGGCGGACGCAAATCTACGGTGCTACGAAATCTTGGCGTTCGGAAGACACACGTCAATGGTCCTGGTTTAATGACGAATGGAATGAAGTAATTATACTCACGTAGCGAACAACAAATAATTGTTAAGATTATTCAAAAGCCAAATAAAATATATAATTGCAATAGAAATATCATTATGTATTTAATTTCAATGTAAATAAAATATTACAAACACAGCACATTATAATATTAGTATATAAACATATTGATGTTTTGGGAAAAGTACATACTGCACTAGATAGTTAATATGACAGTGCGATAAATAGATCAAAATAACTTGTTTAACTTCGCAACGTATTCAAAGATAATAATCAGATAAAAACTCCGAGAACAATGTTTTTCATGAGGGAATATTGTTAAAGATAATTATGTGATAATCAAACAACAAGTGAGCTCATAACAACTGTAATGAGCCACGTGCAACTCGAACAGAAAGAAATATTACCAACGAGTTAAAGAAATGGCTTTACCAAAATGAAAATAAAAACGTGTATTTGTGAACACAGGGGTCGTCCCTCTCTCTCTAGTGTCTCTGAAATACATTTATTTTATCACCCAAGAACGTTTCCCCTTCTTTCGCTTCACTTTGTTGTCGATCATTGTTCGACAAACGCATGGGCATTTGTAGAATTAGCTCGATCAATACATTATAATAATTATTTAAAATAATTAGTTATGTTTATCGAAATAAAAGACTAATAATTAAAAAAAAACTCATAATTCAGTATAAACGTTAAATCAATTAAACAAATAAAACTAATTTAAAAAGTTCGTAACGGTTCTTACATTTTCAATTAACAATTGTTGAAATTTAAAAATTTCCGAAAATCTAAATACACTTTTTGGCGCCAATTTTATCAACATTAGTTATCATTTCACGTGCAAGGTTCTTAGCAGCCAAATTAACTAGAGGCCCAAGTTTCGTATTTTTTAAATTTAAATCATACTCACGACTCACGAACGGCTGGTTTTCTGACAGTTCTTAATTTTAAAGAAACTGAATAAACGGTATTTAACTGTCTATTGAATGAATTAAAAAATTAAGTAACTTTAGTGTTTTAAATATGTCAAGTACGTAAAGCACGATAACCCAGACCTACTTACACAAATTCAGTGAAACCGAAAGAATTTCTTTAAAAGTTAGTTTTGACGTGTACGTTGCTACGTAGTCGTGGTCGCGCTCGTGCCCGGTCGCTCTGTCGCTAGCACAGGGATCGCTGCTCGACGCGGAGTGCTGGCCACGGCGTCGCGACGCTGTATATCTTGCTGCCTAGATCGCAGGGGCAAGCGCACTCCGACGCCACGGCGCTGCCATGCGCTTCCCTATACACCTGACTGACAGACACATAGCCCACATAAGAAGAGGGTGGAACGGATGGGTTGCAAATCCGACTTAGATCGACATCAATAATTCCACTTTGTCAATAACAGGGTCGTCTGTTTGTTGAGTTCTCGAAATTGAAGGAAGTTTCATTAAAAACAATTAAACATATATTTTGCGTTAAATGGACCCTATTTCAACTAAAAACTGAATTTGTTATTTTTCGCTATTGTTATAGAAAGACTACAATGACACTTCATTTCGTTTCCAAAGACTTTCTGGTTGGCCACTGTTCGCTCGTCATTGGCGTCGGTGCTGACATGGTTGGCTCGGTTCGCTTTAAATGAATGTTCCCCACTGAAAATCAGTCAATACGTGACCGAATACCGAGTGGGTATGGACTAAATACGAATGTAATAATTTGTTTATTTGATTTAACCATCATGTTAACTTAATTCTGTTGAGACAGCGCAGTTCCTGAATTTGTTCGTGAAGCTTTCTAATAGAACATTAATCCCCCTATCAGCGTAATATGCTGTTAATAAATAAATAAATACAAATAAAATACAAATAGATTAATCACAATGAGTGTACTGCTGTAGGGAACCTTTGTGGAGTCACCCTAAAAATCTTACATACAAATAAGTATTAGTTACTTTTAGACCATACTCGTGCAGAAGATTTATAATTTAAATTAAAGATCCGAAACAAAGCCTAGGGAAAAGGTGATTAGGAATTGGTAATGGCAAACTGGTATATAAACGGCCGCTGTCTACCAATATAACCATCTTAATACTTCTTGCACAGGTATGCAAACCCACGCATTTTAGTTTTTGTGTTTAGAATTTTGCTTTCAGCTTTGTGAGAGCCCATAAGTAAATCAGTGAACCTCACATGTTCATTTCAACTAGCCAACAACACTGTCGACAGCAAACATATACAAACTTTTCAAACTAATTTTACATTCAAAAACAAAAACGGTCTATATGGTAATACGTATAAACAGATTTCTATAAGATCCTGTATTGTAATCACAATTTGAAGCTTCGGATAGTGCAAACCAAATTCTCACTACAACGTTAAATCTTATCAACGAATATGTGCACTGAAGAGTAATGCAATAACGTAAAAGTCCATGTTAATTTATTGGTGGCGGGACATAACCTCACCATCGAATATTATATTTCAATGTTTCGACAATAGTGTAGCCTTCACAACAAGAGCAAAATTTTATTTTGAGCATCGATTTTTTGTAGGTTGTTTCACACATTGAATCAACTGAAAGCATTTTGTTGCAAATATTTTAGTCAGGCGGTAAATATACGAGTTTTGTCCCGGCAGACGCAAAAAATCGTGCACCTAATTGTTATTCCAGAAATTCGTTTTTCCATGCTTAGGTGCAAGCTATAGGTCTTCAAAATTTAATTTTGCTCTAGATGTAGAGGCAAAACTATTATCCAAAAATCGAAATAATACAATGGCAGATTTGAAAAATATTTTGTTGCTATATAATTATTAAAGATCCTCTTTCATTCAGCCAACTTTTCAGCCACGTTTCTTCTACTTAATTATCGGCCAGAAGGCGATGCCGATACAATATTAGAACGGCAAATTCGTCTGTTCTTATCAATCAATCGGTAGGATTGATATTTTAAGTTGGGGCTCAATTCTTAGAAACACTATTGTAAGTTAAATAGTGAAGGTTCTATAAGCAAAACATCTTAAATCCCTTGATCTTTTTACATTATTGTTGTATATTCTGCAATTTGAAGGTACACTCTCGTAAAAATAAATTTGTAGTGATTATACATTTTACTTTACACAATTCCGGCTTGTATTTAATATAATTATGCATACTGGATATCAAAGTTTAAAACAATACGAACGCACAGATTAATTTGGTAAATCGAAAGATAAACGGTTTGATGAGAATTCCCTGAATTGAAATCAATATTTGAATTTCCCATTTTTTCACGTTTTGGACTTATGTATCGCAATGTATCTGTATTTCTATATTTTTTTTCAACCTAGTGTGAATATCAATAGATATGTACTTAATTAACATTCATGCAAAATTTGTTAATGATATTACCAACCGTTCAGCAGAAATCATCAACACCTGAGTGCGCGCATTTGATTTGAATTAGATTCATGTCCATGCCCATAACAGGAAGGAAGCATGGTGTTCCTTGTCCTGCAGCCATAAATCATTACATCTGAATACAACTTGGCATAATTGATGATGAAGGACATCTGTACTCTCATATCATATCAGATTTTCAATATTAATCATAGATCAATCAGAAAATGCGTAGAGTTTTTTGGGGTGTTTTTGACCATTTTGACAGATTCTTATTCTAGAAAATTAAATATTTTTTTTTGTTTATTTTCTATAATCAATTAATGGAAAATTCATAATTCATTTTTACACAATTATGTGAAATTACAAATAGATGCGACTAAAATTGGCTGAGAAATTTCAATGCGCGTAAAATGAGCATGCCTACCTCCTCTTAAATTGGATTTTTCTTCTAATTGAAGAACACATAAAAAATCGTCGCTTTCGTTCGAAAGACCGATCCGATTCATTGCAGAAATAAATATAAAAACAGTTTTCGAGAATTCATCGTGTCATAATTGTTTCGAGTGGAGTGTGGAATAGATAGACGGCAAGCTTAATATTTATTCAAATCTCTGAAAATTCAAGAGACCGTAAGATTGAAAGCCGAGCCAAGACGAACTTTGAAGGCGACACACGTACATAGAACAGCTGATTACTCATCAACATATTGAATTAAAGTGGTACTAATTAATGTATGCACTACGTAAGTTCCACGAGATTCGCACTCCAGC
The DNA here is from genome assembly GCA_024449915.1 of Sweltsa coloradensis. NCBI lineage: Eukaryota > Metazoa > Arthropoda > Insecta > Plecoptera > Chloroperlidae > Sweltsa > Sweltsa coloradensis. Next base: position 160,807 of record JAMZAV010000700.1, read on the forward strand.
TCTAGACCTTCTCGCTGATTACTTACTACTTAGTACTTCGATTTATTCTCCTTTGGGAAACTTTTGATCCTAATTTGAATTGGAAACGTTCCCTGTAGAGTAGGTACATGTATACGTTAATACAGTGTAGAAGTAGATGCCAGCATCTTTATGACTTTGTCCACTTGGAGCCTTTGATGGTGATGTCAACTAAACTTCAAAGAGCTTCGCCATCCCCCTCTAAGATGCTCCAAGTTGAAAGCAACACTTTGAATCGGATGATGTAGATAAGGAACGCAAAGTAACTCGGGCTAAAGGAACAAAACTTAAACATCCATCTTCTCATGTAAGTTACATAGCGCACATCTGCAACACGTGTGTGTGGGAGTGTATCTGACACAAAGTCGTGTTTCTATTTTAAGATAGATGGTGCCTCACAATGTTCTAATTTGTATTTCCATTAACCATCAAACGACAAATACAACCTACGCTCCATAGTTTAGTAAGTAATTTAGATAGAGAGCTATAAAGAGAGATATATAGAGACAGTGAGAGAGAGAGGACATACAACGAGACGAAGATTGATGTGTTCATTGATTGAGGTACTTCATATTCAGCATCCAATTACAATACTGTATTATATATTCTATTTTACTATCAATAATTACATGTACATACATGTGTACATTGCATTTTCAAGTGTCATTTTATAGCGTTTTGTAGCATCAATTTTTTTGGCTAATTTCAAAACCTTGTGTATGAACTTTTTTCAGATTTTTAATTTGAATTTTGGTCATCAAGGTTGAATTAATATCAACTGAATAAAGATGTGTACAAACAAATTATAGATACTACAGAAAATAAAATAAAATAGGACTTGAGTGAAAAAAAATAGCGCTTTGTAGCATCTATTCACAAAAAGCTTTTTTCACGTATCTCTACAAAACGATTACCCTAAAATCAAAAGTATACCTCCCACCAGTCTCACACATTACAAAACCAAATATGCTTTGAGTCGGCACATTTGTGGAGTTTGTTTGTATGTACTAAATATTAGGACTGAATATATATTGATATTTATATACGGTACAGATAAAAGGGAATATTTTCGAAATCGATGTTTTGACTCAATATCGAAATATCGTAATTCTAAAAAAGGAAATACATTTTTTAACGAGGAAAACTAAAACGAGGATATGAATTTTGGGCAATGCAAAATAATGTTTATGGTGGTCATTATGCTGTAAATATTAGGAATACACATGGTGGAGGTGCCGGGTCATTAAACGCGAGTGTGAGAACGTAAAATTTGTTTGTCATTTTTGACCACACATTATCAATCCCAGATTCCAGTTTCACTCTGTTTGACACAAATTTAGTTATTAAAAGAAGGGAATTTTGTTATTCACACTTTTTGTAAATTTTGAAACATCGATGTCGATATCGAAATTTTCGTGTGATATCTATAATTGAATGGTATTATGTCATAGCACAGTCCTACTAAATATAATAATAATTAATTATTTATAATTTATATTTATAATATTATATTATAATAATTCTTCTAACACTGTGTATATCATTATAATTATGATCACTTTTATTATTAATTATTAATTATAGACTATTCACTTTCTCTGCAAAGAGTTATACTTGTACACTGTACTAGTCAAAGTGAATAAAAATATCTATCTATCTATTAGGAATAATATGTTTCTCGGAAGTATCTTTGCCTGGTGCATGCCTGTTTGTGATTCAGTTTATAATCCTCAACTTGACAGCATACCAATCATGGTGCCAGGTACTGAGAAAGAAATTAATTTCAATGTCAATGTTTATAGGTGTAGCGCGCTATTTGGCTATAAACTTGCATGCAATATACAAGCATAATGATGTTTACTGCACTGGCAAGTCTCAGGTATAAGGTAGCGAAGACATGCTACAAATTAGTGCGCATAGTTGAATGCCCACGTCATGTAGTGTGTTGATTCATTTTTATTCACTATATAAAAATAGAGGAAATGAACTGAAGATGAATTCTGCGCGTCGGCTCGTCTGATCTTGAAGCTGGACTATAGTGATCTGTGACCCGCATACGAACGAAAGTAATTGCGTTACGTTCCAGCCAGGTTCAATTACTTTTACTGTTCTGTTTTGATGAATGGATCTTTTTATAACTAGAGTTGCTTTAAAGAAATCTATTTTTTAATGACCATCTGGGCATCTGCATAATTTGCAAAGAGAGTGCTCGAACTGGCAGCATAGAACCGATCGACGCTGTTGTCTCTAAAACCTATTATAATTTATTCCCATGTATTTTTCTCAGAACAATCAATATCATTGCTAATTACTATTATTATTGGTTTCAACTTTTTTGTCTTTACTATTGAGACTAATATTTCATTCATGATATTACATTTTATTTCAATCCAACATAATCATTGCACTATTAAAATATAATTATGACATTTCGGCACTCCGCTGCAGGATTTAAAATAAACTAGAAAATATTGGAGACATCCATGAATCCCAAGTAATAATTGGAAGATAAAAATAAAAAAAAAATAACAAAAAATACAATTGCAGAGATCGTTATATGAAAGAGGCCCGCTGGTTGTTCACAATTCCACGGTGTACTACGCCAGCATCGACAAGGCTATACATCGGAGAACACTATACAATTATGATGTGCTTCGTTGATGTTCTATTATCACTTATATAATATTGCTAAGCTAATTGTTGATATTGTTAACAAAAATATAATTAATTTACTATAGATATCTTGAAATAAAGCGCGCATTTTTTAAAAGGTGGAACGTTTTAACAATTTGCTCAACATTACATCATTACTCCCCGTGACCTTGAACGACATTCAAATTTAAATAAACTATATTTAAACCAATTATACAATATTAACGAAATTAAGTAATTTTCTTTCTGTTGCGATGCACATGAGCTGTTATCCTTTCATTGCCAGTCATAAACTCATAAGGAGTTGAATTACAACACAAAACAACTGTTGTTTTACAATTGTTGTAGGCCTTCACGACCCGTATAGATGAGTTTGGGTTGTTGTGTCGTGTCGATCATCGACAATGATCCGTCAAACAAACGACGCAACAACCCAAAGATAATTCAAAACTCAAAACAGCTGCTGTTGAAGCAAATAGAGCATCTGATAGAAAAACTTATTTAGCTCGAAAGAAATTTCTAATATGTCAACAAAATGTTATTGTTAAAGTTTTCAAAATCAATCACTAGCAGAGTTGTTACGCGAGGTCATTCCCACGTCTGCAGTCGAGGCAGCAGCAGTAGTTTTTTCTGAGCTGTTAGGGTTTCGTCCTGATGATGGCTGATGTGATTCAGCCGAAATGTCGACCAGCTGACAATGGTCCTTGTGTAGGCCTGCTAGAGAGAAGAGGAAATACACGAACAAAAACCCTAAAACCAAATTTGGATGTATCTATAACTGTTCGTGAAAACCTACGTGCTAACATGACATATATATATATATATATATATATATATATGTGTGTGTGTGTGTTAGTACTTTAGACAAAAATTTAAAAAGTTACTACACCAGTCACTTTTTTAATTTCTGTCTAAAGTACTAGCATATCAACGTCATAGTCGTAAAAACCAAAGTTATACACACACACACACACACACACACATATATATATATATATATATATATATATATATATATATAAGAACGAGAATGGTCAAAACGGACGGAGTTGCCACGGAAAATGTAGTTCCTCCAGCTAGAGTGGATAGGAGAAGAAAGAACCACCTGAAGCTCACCTACCAAACGCTGTTAAGGTCATCGCAAAGATCTTAAATGTAATGCTGAGCAGTGCAGTGACTTGTTTTGTCTTTATATATTTGTTATTGTCTTGTTTGTTACTCAATGTTTTTTAATTTGTAGTCGTTACCTTGAGAATGAGCAGGGAGAACTGTTCGAAACGTTGGTATTAAAACTTATTTAACTCGGAAACTCGAAAGAATTTCATTATGTCATATATATATATATAGTGCTACTGACACTCCAGATTTAAAGAAAATTATTTACATAAATTGAAAATTAGAATCACTTTTGAAATATTTGGATAAAGGAGAGAGAGACGGATTCTAACACTATTAATTGTCAATGGATTTGACCATTCTCGTTCTTCGGTGGATTGGATTGACAGAACTGTGGTTTATATTTTGCAGACGATTGGTTACAAAAAGCTGTCACGAAAAAAGCTAAAATGATGGATGCGTGTTCCTTTTTAATCCCCGAATGGCAAACAAAAAATAATTGAGTTAGGTCCTATCCCTAAGCGTCTTTTTGCTCAGTATATTACTGTTCAAACAAGATTATTATTTGAATTAAGTATGATGTCTTATTAGCTTCAAGGTGCTAAATCGACCTAGAGTCTAGATTATTGTGAAAACACAGCAATAAAATATTAAATTTGGCAACTAACTCTTTCTTATTCACAGAAGATAGCCTCGGAGTGTTTTCTTGGCAGCGACATGGACATCAGTGTTTCAAGTAGAGATGAAAGGGTCGTTTACGTGTGCAGTTGGTTGGGTAGGATGTTGCAAACAAACGCTTGTCACATAATGTTACTACATACATACATGATAAGACAATGCGTGTATGTCGATTAAAATGCGCATGGCAATCAATAGCGAAGAAAGTCAAGTGTATGCACTTACATTTCTAGAGATGTTTGCTGTACCTAAACATACTCATCATAATGAATCCTTATGTATTCATTATAGTATCCGTATTATAATGATATTAATTTCAGTGACATATATCCTATCTCCTCATGTAAGAATTACCCGCAGGTTTAATTGTGAGCCTGTTTCTACACCTTCATTTGATTAAAACAAGCACGGGAACGAGAGAATTAAAAAAAATAAGGGTAAAAAATATTTTTAATGTGAAATGAAATGAATAAAAATTATTCAGATTGAAATTATGAAAAATAAATTTGAAATTGAAACCGCGCTGTTGGTGGAGGTGCCGGGTATTTATTATGTGAAGTTGGGACCCCAGATCACCAAAACCATCCTGTATTATCTTTGTTGAAGGGCAATAACAACAAAAGACTTCGTCAATCGGAAGTCTTGTTCAAAAACGTGGTATACGCACAGACGGACGGACGGACAGAAAATTGATGAAAGCTTCGTTCCCTTATGTGAATTTACATTAGCCTAATGTGAAATCTTTATGCAAGCAAGTTCTATATGTCAGGACTGAGGAAAGAGATAAGTCATGGTACACAGAGTAAGACACATAGCCTGAGTTCAATGGTACCAGAACCATCCATGGATTTGTAACTCCATGCATGGTATAACTTCGCTGGGGCACATGTCAGTCCAAATGATTTCACTGTCACACGAGATTAATAAAATAAATAAAGAATAATACACATCATTTATTTTGAATCTACCTACTCAGTCACCACTGATTTTTTCAATAAAGCCTTATTTAAAGTGGCTGGCAACCATCGGTCCCTCCACCAGCCTGAAGTCTAAAATCTACAGGACGAAGACCCTGCCTGTACCTCTGACCCACCCAAAACTTCTCATTGAACAAATATGTTGTTATGTAATCAATACGCATGCGCACAGCATCCAGTCAACCGCTTTCGTGTAATGACGTCAGCTACATAGAATTTACCAATCAACTTTTTTCTAAACATTATCATTAGCTAATGTTTATTAAAAATACAAATATCGACCCGTAATTAATAACTATCTGTGAAATTTCACAATTAATTCCCTATATACTTTCCAACCGATGTGTTTGCCGTGACGATCAATCACAGACTTCACCTTGGTATTCCTGGACGACTCCACTTGCGCGCTCGCTATATTTGGATGACAACTACGCCTCGAGTCTGAAGTTCTGATTGGTGATTGACGATCGAATTCCACAGGGAACGACGTAGAAAAAGTAAGAAAGTGAACACATTTGTATAAAACTGTGGCTTGTTTCGATTACCGTGCTCGACGAATTGAGACATCTCATTAAAAATGTAATTTATTTTGTGTGCCTCTCGAAGAGGAGATGGGACGACCGCAAAGCCGGAGTATAACTTGATTAGATCTAGAGTCTGTGTTTTAGTTTAATATTACGACGTGTGTATGCCTTACGAATGCGACGAGTTATCAAAGTCATATAATATCCAAGCAAAGACTTCAAAGGCTTTGACATTAGTCACGTGTCTGGGTGGGGAGATCTTTGGCTTGAGTTAGAGACGAACAAAGCTATACTCGAGGTCTGTGTGTTTGAGACTCCTTAATTACATTTCACTTCAAGTTGATTTCTCGCTTTCAGTCGCCGATCTGAGTCAAACCTCATCTCGGATGTTGATGTTGTTCGGATTGCCATAACTTCATTGGCCTCGTCCTCCTATGGGCATTGGCAGTGGCGTAAGGAGATGACGTCTGTCTTCATATCTAGTTTGTGTCTTCACATTTACCCCAGCACCAGAAGTGAATCGAATTGTGACTTTAATATCGATCCAAAAAGCCTAGTTTAGTTTAAATCAAAATATTTTGTGGACCACTGAACGAAATCTATTTTTTCGATATTTTGTAATAATAACCCCGCTGGGATGGATTTTGTAATTTCTGGATTGATTTTCATAAAAAATAATAATATAATTTTCGAATGATGACAATTCTGAAGGTAGCAAACTGAAGTCTGATCCAGCAATAATTTAACTACGAAAAATAAAGAGGAAGAAAACACGTACTCATTTCAAGTGCATTTAGATAATGATTTTAAAGTAAAAGGCAATAAAAAGTGCCTAATCGACTGTGGTTTTATCGTTGTACATTCCTTCTCTCTCACATCAATCATCATACAAATTGGATTGGATATTGCTTAACGTCTCATATTTATGCAACTTGGCTAATCGAGACGAAGGGAGGGACGTAAGGGATGACGCGGGGGGACAATGTGTGGACAGCCCTGTGCTGGTCAGAACCAGCCACAAGCATATGGGGAGGGCAGGGGTTCCCCACGTCGTGGTCGTCTACGTCTGTGTCAAAATCCGTCCGTGTTGTCATTGTCGTCGCCGTCGGGGAGGTAGTCAAAGGGAAGGGGAAAGTTCCCCGACGACGACCCAGAGCTCGCCATTAGTTTCAGGGGGAACTCCCCTAATCACGGGCCAAACCACGAGAAGGTTGCGAGTTGGAATTTGAAGGCCCATCATCATACAAAGATTGCACTAACTTCATCAAACCGTATATATTTAACGCGTTATTAATTGTATCAGTCTTTGATGTTACTTTTGTGTGACTATTTTTAGTATGCCCTATTTTCAGCAGTCTTATTCTAAGCTTTGCTCCAGCCCAACGAAAGAATAATGACCGCGGAGTCTGTGCTAACAAAGAATTGGGTTGGTAAATTCAAGATAGTTGATATCCAATGTTTACACACTACTTTTTTAATCCTGTTTGAATACGCCTCCAATTTGCATTTACCTCAGCTGCTGGCATAATTTATTTCTAGTTGAGAGGTGGTACGGACAAGATTGTATAATGTAAGATGAAAGTGGCGGCCAAGAATTTTATTATATTTTTGTGTTAGTGTATTCTATCTTGTAGTCTTACAACGTTCCTTTTTATTTTTCCGCCTGGCAGGTCCTTTGTGTTCAATCAAAGCGCACACTTTGAAGTATTAGAAGGCGCGCGCTACTAATAATTTCAAAGACATCTTCGTGGCTCTTCTGAAGGTGGATTCCCCCCGCGCGCGTGAGCTAACCAATGACAGCTAGAGGTCATTTACAGCCACTCTGACCGACAGGGAAGTTTAAAACTATGCTTTCTGTGAGCAATTTGCTTTCAATTGTCCTACATGTTTTCGCAAAGCTGGTTGCGTAGAACGAGAGTTACGCTTCGTTTCACAGAGAAAGGAAAGGTTTCAGTTTAGGCCTAGACGTGGGCGGGGCTACATCCCTTATGACTTAACTTTTAACTTGCACCAAAACGCTTTTTGAAACGAGCCGCTACTCACATTCCCTTTGAACGTCTCTTACCCAACGTATCTTCTACTTTGCATGTCGTCTTTGCTTTCTCCTTTACCCTTTGACGTGGGTTTTACACCACGTAGAAAATAAAGAAAAACATCTAAATAAAGAAAAGCAAAGACCCAAGGAGATATGAAAGACGTTCCGAAACTTTTACAGGGAGTAGCTGAGCATCAGACTCTACGAATATTATATGAAAATACCAGCCTTGAGAAAGCATCAAATTAGTTTAATGTACAATTACAAAGACTAATAGAATCGTTGTAGAATATAATATACAAGAGCGTTTACTACACGAGCTCCACACATATGTATTGAATTTTCAGATGGTGTGATTGTTTGATTGGTTAGCTCTGACCGTCAGTCTCAGTCAATACTCACGGAGAATTTGAAATAATATATTTTACAGATACTATCAGTTTGTAGTATTTGAAAACTTCATAATCATGATGCGTTCAGAAAATGCAAAAGATAAAAACAAAAGAGTGGTTAAAAAAATTTTCAATTTTTAATATAACTATACAAAAAACTTAGAATTAAAATACAAATTAGCACCTCAACTATGCAATCAGATTCAACTACGATTCTCCAGTTTTGAGGTCAGCTTTATACATTTTACCCCACACAATATACTATTTTTTACTTGGCTCCAGCACAAAGTCACATAAGCTAGTACATATATTGTTCATGATGTTAATTGCCTCTTCTGTTTTCACTTCAAGACTGGAATCTGGCGAATAATCTTTGCCGTTGAAGCGCCCTAAAACTACTAATACTACTAATACTGGAATCTGGCGAGTCACAGGTAGGGCCTACTTCAAGAAAACTATGCTGGCGAAATTAATGGCGGGAAACCAAATGACGAGTGACGGAATTTGTGACGTGGAACTCGAGCTCTGGACTAAAACTACAATGCATGCACGATGCACTATTATGTACACGTGCTTTATTGAGAGAAATATGTACATTCTTGTACTTCTTCTTCACAGATGGCTCTTCCATGAGGCTGGACTGAGGCATAGAACGACTGAACGACACCGAATGTCGTAGTGATGGCAGGTATGGTCTAGCTCTTTCAGAATATAGAACTTATTCATGTACAAGGCAGTGGACTCGGAGATGTAGATGGTCACCCTATAAGAGGCCCTGGACTGCGGGATACAGGAGAGAGCGACTATCATGCTAATACTAAAATGAATTAAGAAATAAGAATGGCGTGCGTGGTGCTGATGAGTATAGACCTGAGCTAGTCCTCTTGCTTGGACCGGAGAGCTGCGATTACAGATTCCATGGTACGTTAGTTCAGGCCGACTGACGGGTACTAATGATAGAGGAGCAGACGACTTGGGTTGCCGCTAGGCCACCGCCTTCATCTTCACTTCCATTCCATGGTAACTCTTTGAAAACTACTCGACCGCTCGAGGCTCGAATATAGAATTATACCCACATGAAAACAAATGTCGATCTAAAACGTAAAAATTGTTAAGTTTCGAGGCAACGCTTATTTGAATAACATCACTGGCACTACATTCTCTTTTTAATGTTTCTTCGTGTAATATTATTTTCTTCTCAAAGATTTCTTGAATTCAATAAGGATGTCTCCACTTTGAATTCAATGTAAAATTCTAAATTCAATTTTAAGGAAATTGAGATAAAGGCAACATTTGAAATCATATTTCCCCTATTCGTATTCCGAGGTTGCATATAAACCGTTTCCGCACATTCCATCCCTTGGCGGTGCGGGCGACTCATGAAACATTCATGAGTCAGTTCTCACGAATCACGCCTACCGAGCCTCTAGGCGAGAGCGGAACTTTTGACGGAATTTAATAAACGCCGCGTGGCTGGTGCGATGCAATTGGTTTACCACCAATGTGTGAAATGTGTAAGTGCCTATGTATCCCTCCAGTGATCACGTCAACCCAGGGGCGCCCGGGGCCCCAGCCCAACTCACTCACTACGATGCTGATGCTGATGGTGGGATTCTCTCAGATTATCAACTACGACTAACTAAATGTAGATATTTTCTCGGGTAAAACGATTTCGAGATTATACAATAAGAATAGCGGAAATTCTCGAATTAGTTAACGCGGTTGATTCTTTATAGCCAGCGCTGTACACTTCAAAGAGTTCTACAACGATGCCGAAACATAATTAAAATATATTGATTACGTAAGCAGAGTATTAAACATTTAAACACTAACATATGTGCGTGTTGTGTTATTGTGTGATTGTGGACGATAACGTCCTCTAATAAAATAATAAATACAAAAACTTATCACATTCTACTGTTTAAAAACTGTCTATACAATCGAGATCAGTATTATGTCTAATCTATCTGTGGGACCATTTTGATTACGTCATTACATGTGACTTCACTTACTCACTTCTGAGCGTGTGTCCCGGTGATTTGACATTTTAAATATTATAAAATTATACTTATAAATTTTGGTGATGGTTTTCGGAAGTGAAATATGTTTACGCTTGTACCAAGACTAATAGCCGCACCCCCCCAATGCCAACCATGCTATAGTCATGAAGGTAATTTTATACTAATTTTTTAATTTATTAAAATTTAAAAATTTAATTTATTTAGGTACTACACATGACTAATCTTTGCTACTAATACAGCTGGAAGTTTAGGTAAAGTGTGAAGTGAAATAACATACGTCGAGAGAATGAAATGTGTATTGAGTGTCGAGAGGGTCTGCTAATGTATATACAATTATATAAATGGCAATTTAATCGCGTGTCACCTTCATAGCTATAATGTGGTTCTTTACTAATCGCTTACCTTGCAAATGTGGCGGTACGTGTCAAAGAGACATTTATAAAAGAAATCAATCAGTATAACCAGTCATTCAACATGGACAGATCGATCCATTGTGTTGCCGTGCCACATTGGGAATGTGTGAAGAAGACAATCGCATTCATCGATTTCTACCGACTCCAGCTCCAGCTCAAATGAGCACAGCTAGTAATGCAGTGGAATCAACCACGATGCAAACGTATGGTACTTTAGTTATTATTATCGCCCAACTCTGGCACACATATGATTTTTAGCTATAGGTGCTTCGCACCAGGCACTAAAAAATACCAGGGGAGAGGCTTCGAGCCCCACGACCATTCCCCAAAACAGACGGACGATTAATCGGTGAGTGTAACCGACAAGAACAAAGTTCAAAGCGACTTCTCAATTCTCAGTAAAATATAGAATTATTTTCTTAAAATAATAAATTTAGTCCAATAACATGATAAGCCAATATTATTATAAATGAAATTTTGTCGCGTGTCTACCAGTGACAACCGAAAATAACACTCACAGTCACACTCACACGCATGCAGACATCCATCATGCAGAATTGCAGCTACAGTATTACGAACTAGTAACAATGTACTTCAAGATTTTGGCTGGCCAATAAAAATGGCAATTGAGCGAAGAAAAACGTCATAATAAATAAACAACACGTCCTTCTCTTCATTATAAAGCTAACAATAGTGGATTGTATGATTTGTATAATCTAATGTTATAGGCCATGGATAAAAAAACTACTTACAAATGCGGAAATGGCTCCTTACACCGTCGTACATAATATCCTGCAACCTGCAAGCAGTCTCCAGTATTGAGTTTTCTTTGAAATTAGTAACGGTTGTAATATTTTAGCACAGTTCCTACACCCTCCAGTATGAAGAGAGTTTATGTTTAATGCGACCACTTTGCTATAAAGTTTCACTCATAGTTGTCATTTATCTCCGTTGGCAACGCCTCAACAGAAGAAGATCAAAGCCGCGGCGCAAACTGGCGTTGAAAGTATATGCGGGGTCAGCGTCTATAAATCTTTATATTCGGAACACTCAAAATTACCATAAAATACTAAAATACAAGATACATTTTGGATTCAAACTGTAAAACTAAAGATAAAAGTAAGGGGATGGCCGAAGCTATATACAAGAGAATATTCGAAAAGATGACAAAATAAAGTTACAAATTGAAAACGACGATTGTAGCTCAGCGTATTGAAATTACCTGCACGAGTTTTATGTTGTAGGGCAATCTCTCCAACCTCTATACCTTGATTAAACAAATCTGCATGAATACGTGTGGTCAAGTCTCAAGATAAAAAACGAACATAAGCGTTTTTATTTCACATTGCCATTCAACAAGAATGATACATAATGCTTTTAGTGACCCTTGGAGTACACTGGTGTTAAATCTAGCAACTCGGCACCTACACCAAAGAGTTGTTATATTATAATGTAGGTAGAGCCACCCTCTCATCTAGTGACTGTGAGTGTAATGCTAGTTGGGCAATCCATGCACAACATTCGCCTTACTGACTAAAGATGTTTTTCATAACTGATAAGACTTTGTCGTGATGACCAGTATCGTAAATCGAACCTGAGACCTACCGAATCGGAGACTCGTGCACTACGCATGAGCTTCAAATAGTAACAATCGATAGAAACAGAGTAAGTTTTTGCACTTGATACTTATAATTTGTCACGTTATTGCTGAAATAAAAGAATCGCACCCTGCTGCACACCCACGTAATACTCAAAGGTGTCCCATTGTCTACCTCTGAACCAGGGCTACCAGCTCGACGCTATCAGGATGAAACTGCGCTATCACATTCCACCATCCCCTCCCAGCACCAACACGCACCTGCCATATTTAATGCGGCTCCGTTCTGCTCTTTTTAACGTGGTCAAGATCTGTCGTTTGATAAGCCGGCCTAATTTTAGTATTGTAACTCTTTGATCTTGTTAGGGTTATGATTGATGTGTAGGCCTACTCACACCAGGCAGCCTGAAAGGCTAATCTGGAACGCTAATCTTCTCGGTAGCGTGCTACCTGACTATTACTTGCACATCAATTGCAAGGGTAGTCTCTTAGAACTCGATGCGAAGACGGATAGATCTAGCGCTGATCGGAGGTGTCTTCCCCGACTGCCAATTCCCCTAAGCCCAACGCTTTTCTTTCCCCTAACACCAACATTTATACCTGCCTATGAAGAACATGCTACACGGGGTGAAAGAAGGGGCTTTTGTTGGTGTTACGGAATTTGGGAAATTCCCCTAACACCAACACCGTTGGGTATTTAAACCTGGGGCGTTGTTGGTGTTAAAGGAATTTCTGAATTCCCTTACACCAACACCGTATGGGTATTTAACCTAGGGGCGTTGTTGGTGTTACGGGAATTTCTAAATTCCCCTAACACCAAGAACGTAGGGTATTTAAACCTAGTATTGAGAGCTGCAGAAAGGGGAAAAAACCTAGAATATTGCAAAATCCGGATACCAGCGCGAAATTTGCATGGGGGTAGATAAAATATCACATTTAAAAATCCGCCGGGACTCCGGAGGCAAGCGATATCTCACCCCCAACACCCCCTAAATCATCCCCTAAATTAGAATAATTTATAGCTCTAACCCAAAAAAGAATTTTTATTCAAATTAGTTATTAAAATTGTGTATTAATGTGTTTTAACCCAGTCGGCCTATTCTCATTTCCAAAATCAAATTTTTTCAACCCCCATCCCTAATAGTTTATATTATTTTTACCTTGATTTCCAGCATTCACCATTGAGGCACCTAGTGAGTTATCAGCATGAAATTTGGCATGATGGTACATAATAACCTGAAAAATAATAATCCGCCGGGAGGCAAGCGATATTTACCCCTATTGTTCTCTACCACCCTTAACTTTGGGAAAAACGTAAGGTAGTATTTAATTAATGTTGAATATTTCAATTACTGATTAAAATTATGTGTCGATGTGTTATAGTCCAGTCTACAAATCATTCATACAAAACAAAAAATTTTTTCACCCCCAACCCTAATAATTATACTTTTAGTGAAAAACACTGTTTAGTAATTTACCAACGTGAAATTTGGCATGGTGGTAGATAAAATATAAGAATTACTAATTACCGTTGGGGGGGCAAACGTATCTCACCCCTAGTGCCCTCTATCTCCCTTAAAATTGGAATTAGTACTAGGTCGTATTCTATACATTGTAATTATTAAAATTATCCAATAATATCATAATATTATTATAAAGCATGTTTCGATCCAATCAACCAAATTTCTCATGTTTTTTCGTCCCCCACCCCTAATAGTGATTTTTGATTAACACTTACCAGCGTAAAATTTGGGAAATGGTGGTAGATAAAAATATAAAAATTACTTTTCCTTTTGGGAGGCAAACGATATTTCACCCCAAGTTCATCCCTTAAAATTGGAAGTGTTTAATGATTTGTTTTTTTTTCATGGTGGTTTTTCTGGAAGAATGTATTTAAAAAAAAATCAAATTTAAAAATTCAATTCAATTCATTTATATTGTGTTGAATTAGAAATTATTTAGATTAAAATGAAAAAGGAAAAAAAATTGGGGGGGAGTTTTGGATTTTTTTTTAAGTAAGAGATTATGTTCAGAACTTTTGGGTAGGAATGCACAACTGTTAGTTGCGGAACTTTGACGTAGGTTTTCTCAGAACATTCTTTTTTTTTAATACAAAGGTACTTTTTTCTCAGGAAATATACATTCAAATGTCTTGAAAGTTTAGAGCATGTAGATATTATTGAGTCTTAAAACTTTCCCCCTTTTTAATAATAAAATTTTTTGTGTTACTTTTAATTATAATAATTCAAACAAGTGTTAAAATTTTTAAAAAAAATGTACACTAACTACATAGATTAATTAATTAAAATTTAAAATATAGTTTCCAACTACATTTTGGGTGTGTGAAAGATGGTAAGTGTAAACAATTAAATTCTAAAACTAGGGGGGAAAAAACTCTAGTTTTTTATGGTTTTTTTTTTAATGTACCTTAGTAATGGCTATTTAACATACGTAAAGATACAAACTGCCGGTCCCCTTAAATAAACTAAAATTAAATTTTAATTTGTTTTTTTAATTGAATACATTCTTTTAGATAACCACCCATGAAAAACGAATCATTGAACACTTTTTCCCAAATTTTAAGGGATGTACTTGATGTGAAATATCGTTTGGCTCCCAAACGGAATAGTATAATAGTATTATATTTGGATGAGCGAAGCGAAGATCCATTTCACTACCTGGAGAAAAACATCCGGAATGTTTTGTTTATTTTCTTTCTGTATTTTTATATGTTTGTCAGCACGATTCCGGGCTAAACCAAACTCCAACTGCGATGAAATTTTCTGGATGCCTTCGAATTCTCTGAATTTAGAACTGCCACGTTTTTTGAGCGCAATCGTAAAATTATTTTCATGAAAATCGCAATTTTACGTTTTTTTTTTCGATTTTACAAAAAATTTCTTCGACTTAATACCTACATGTTTTTATCCGTTTTAAAATTGATTTTTTCACAGAACCTTAATTTTATGAATTAACATTTCGTGTGAAATTTGAGCGGCAATCGAAAAATACTTGTCATGAATATTGAAATTTTACGGGGGTTTTCTTTTTTTAAACAGTTCTTTGACTTATAACACCTACATGTTTTATCCTATTGTAATGATTTTTTCACAGATTTTTTTTTATGAATTAATATATTCGTGTTAAATTTGAGCGCAATCAAAAAATTATTTCTCATGAAAATTGCAATTTTACTATCTTTTTCTTTTTTAAAAAAATTACGATTAATTAAAATTTGTAAAATTTAGTTAATTTTTTATTTATTGAATTGAATTTTTTTTAAATTGACTTAGTAATGATTTTTTCATAGAACAACAGAAAATCCGCATAACCCATGGCAGCTAAATGCACCAATTACGCTCATCCAACAACGCGGCGGGACTTAAGCGTTTTCCTAGTAGTATTTAATAATAATAATTCTCATCTTGGTACAAAATGTCCAAATTCGAAAATTATGGGAATTTGTGCATGAACTATAAGCGAAACAAATTTCCGAAAAAGTACCTATTTTTTTTCAGATTATTGCATTTTAATTGGATGAGCGAAGCGAAGACTTCTTTCACCGACACCCCAAAAAATTTAGCTCGGGTGTTTTTTTTCTTTTTTCCCGTCTTTTTGTTCGCTCTCTACCGGGCAAACGGCAGATCTGATCTTGATGAAAATTGGAGGGGACCTTTTTAATCTCTGAACTTGGACTTGCTACTTTTTGGCTACAATCGAAGAAATATTTCTCATGAATATCGTACTAATTTACGATTTTTTCGATTTTTAGTGCGATATTTTCGTGACATTTGGGCCGATTCTGACCAAAGGGGTAAGGCTACAACGTTCATATTCACATGGACATTAAGGTTATGGTGTGTAGTCCCATTTTAAAAAAAGTTGAAAAAGCAAGCCAGAATCCATAGAAAAAAAGCTTTAAATATAAGTTTTTGATTTTTTTGTACGATATTTTCGTGCTTTTGGGCCAATTTTGACCAAACGGGTGGGGCTACAACGTTTTTATTATACATGTACATTAAGGTTTATGGTGATGAAATAGTACCATTTAAAAAAAAAGTTAAAAAGCAAGCCAAAATCCATAGAATAAAGCTTTAAATATAAGTTTTTTACGGTAAAAAATACCAATTGACAAAAAACAATAGAAACTTGAAACAATCACCTACAATGCGTAGGCAGCAAAACAAAGCACTTGCAAAAGTAAAGATATCCCACGCAACTAAAAACTTAAAAAAGCTCATCCATCAACGCGCGGGACTTTAGCGTTTTTCCCAGTAATAATTAATTGTAGAAATAATATGCGATTTGATTTCTTATCGGATTAACAATAAGAGAGAACAATAAAAGGCTAGGGCAATTTTGCCCATGATGTTTGTGTTTAAGATCGTCCAAGAAAATCCTAATACAAACAAAACACAATACTTTTCTCAAGCTTCAAAACTAATTGTTGGTGGAGGTGCCGGGTATTTATGTCAGTTTCTCACCCCCCAGTGTATAACACAAACATGTTTCTGTAGGTATCTTTCCCCATTGTTCAAACAACATACAAACAAAAAGCATGTCAATTTTTGAGGTGGTGTTCGGTTTTATCGTGAGACTGACATACCCCAGACGGCAGGATTGAAAAAATGGTGCATAGGGGAGCTTTTACTCCCTATAAAATACCCATCAATATTAATAGGAAATATACTTTTAAAAAAGTTATTATTACGAACTAGAGTTCTAGAAAGGGAATAAAAAGAATTGGAAAATACTTTTGGGGTCGCGAGCGGCTCGAAGATTTGTGTTTTTTGCTTATATCGTGCGATGCTTGGGGCGGAAATTATCACTTTAACCTTGGTTAAAATAGTCAAGTTTTTACGATGAAAAAAAATGTTTCCAAATGTGGAATACGCAGAATTTTTAAATGCCCAAAACTATTTGTGGATTAGTTTTTAGTTTTTGCACACTCCTATTTTGGCGACTTAAAAAAGAAAACATATTTATTATTTACTAATGTTTAGCAAAAAGAAGGCATGCTATGAGATAAGATGGGTCGCTAAATAATTGGATAAGCCAAGCGAAGACTTCAATTTCACTGACCTCTTCAAGAAATTTAGCTCCAATGTTGTTTTTTTTTTTTTTGTATTTTTGTTTTTTTTTTTCTGTCTGTGTGTGCGCACGCTACCGGGCAAACGGCATATGCGATCTTGATGAAAATTGGAGGGGACCCTCCAAAATCACTAAACTTAACCTCCCCGTTTTTGGTACAATCAAAGAAATATTTTTTCATAATATCGTACTTTACGATTTTTTTCGATTTTTAGTGTGATTTTTCGTGACATTTGGGCCCATTCTGACCAAACGGGTGGGCTACGACGTTCATGTTTTTACATGGACATTAAGGTAATGGGGTTGTGTTGCCTTTTGAAAGAAAAAGTTGAAAAAGTTAGCCAAAATCCATAGAATTAAAGGTTTTTTTATGAGTTTTTTTAGGTTTATAATAACAATTAACAAGTAACAATAGAAACTTGACAACAATCACCTACAATGCATTCAAAAAGCACTTGCAAAGGAAAAGTGGTCCTACGCAAACTAAAAACTTACAAAAAAAGCTCATCCATCAACGCGACTAAAAAAAGCGTTCGCGAAGCGGCCTAGTTTATAATTTATATGCATATTTGATAAATTTCGACACCTAAGATTTTCCGCAATTTTAAGTATGTTAAATAGTGTTTTTTCCCTATTCAATGCAAAAAGAATCCTTTCTTTTTTCAATTTAGCGAAGCTGTCATTTGACAGTTTTGAATTGGGGGGGCTGCATATAGCTCAGTTGGTAAGAGCATAGCCCGGACAGCTAAGGTCCCGGGTTCAAACCCCGGTGTAGTCACTTTTGTAATTTCTGTCTAAAGTACTAACATATCAATGTCATAGCTGTCGCCTACTATAAAACCAAAGTATATATATATATATGTATTGATTGCAATAGAAATTGAGAAGAGGCCTCATAGCGTGAGTGACTAATCAACGCTATAGTTTTTGAACAAAAGGGATGATGGGAAAAAGCCTACCTCAGACATGGAAGTCCATCATAAACCTTTGCCATAAAAACCACAAACATTCATGCAGACTCTTCCAACTTTGCTAAATGCTCCCGAAACCATGATACCTTTTTAAGTCTTCAGACTAACCCTACTGGTCAAAATACTTTAAAGACCGTGTTTCCTTCCACAAGTCAAGGCCCAATGACAAGAAGTCAAGCAAGGAATCATCCTACAGGTTCGGGTCCATCAGACTACTTCGCATAATCAATAACATGACATGTTTTTCTAAACTCTTTCCACATTTGTTATAATATTCCTGTTTTTGTTAACTTCTTTGAAAATTGCTTGTTTATTATGTTTGTTTGATGGGTTATTCTTGTGTTTTTTTTTAGTTCTCTCTTGAAGTGTTTTTGTATTTTGTATTTATATTTGAGTTACTTCAGTCTTAGACAATGATTGGTGAAATCCAATCGAAACGTTCAGACAAAATAAAGAATATCTTACGTGGTAAACCGAAACAAGTAAATTTAATTATTTAAAGATGTAACATATATATACATATATATTGTAGTAGCCATTTCTAATACAAAGTACTCGATATCCAGTATCCACCCCTATCGATTGCCACAACGAACAGTGTTTAGAACAGCACGCATGAAAGTAATTAAGAAGACGGGATGATGAGTTCGGCGTAACCTTTTTTTCAATGTGTTAATGTTTAAAATTTGCTTAATCGGCATTAACTATTTTTAAAATCAGTCTGGCCCACTTTTCGACCACCAATTTTCATAAAAAAGAAAGAAATTGAGGACGATGTTAGCAAGGGTTTTAAGCATATTTCGCTATCAGAACACATTAAACTTTCATGTATATTTCCCCTACACGCAAGTTTGCGAAATTACTAAAAAATTACCAGTTTGGCGAGAAAATGATCTCTGATAGCGCCATTCTTACATTCTTACTTTAAAGGGGCTAAAAAACCCCAAAATATTTTTTACCACGTCATCTATAGCACAATACTACACTTAAATGACCGTTTAAAAAATTACATCTTGTAACTGTGATTTTAAAACGAATTTTTTAATTTTTTTGATCCAGAAATTGGCGAAAATTGGTGTTTTGGAAAATTTTTCCCAAATCGGCTTCAAACCCGCTTCTTTTTGGTCCACATAGATACTAGAGCATAGTACCAAACTAAAATGCCCCTTTATAACACCGTGTCTTGAAACTGAGCCCAAATATACCCTCAACACGCAAAAATATGCATTCCAAAATCACACCCCCATCTTGGGTAATCGGCATATTTTGACCGAACTACTTGTCCAAATTACAAAACAAAATATAGAGAATTTACAGAAAACGCTGTCGAGTACGTCAATAATGGCCAATATTTTTTTTGGATGAAAATTCTCCAAGGTCACGGGGCATAAAGATCGTCCCCATGTTATTTCTTATGGGAGATTTTTGCCGATGGGACATAGCTTTAAAAATGTCTTTGTTTGACAATTTTTGGGAGGTCATGGTGGCCCCAATAATTTTTCTGTTGATTGCTAAATTCATTACTAGTTACCCTGAATTAAATATATTTTTGAGTTTAGCGGTTAAATACCCCTTTAACATTTTGGTGCAAACCACAACCCGATAGTGGATAGAGTTTCCAAGTGATCCAGACTAAACCTCGGCGTTCTGAGTAAAAACCTGGTTTTCTCGAGCTCATCCAATAGTCTCAAACATTCACATTATCTAAAGAAAAAAAAAGTTCAACACTTGGACAGGGACTTCTGTCTGATGTCCCTGGTGATGTCCACCACGAGAAATGAAATCATTTAAATTTAAATCTTCCAAATCATCTAAAACAGTTTATTGCAAAAACTGGAAAGGCCACGCATAGGAAAGAGTTCATTTGATAGTTTTGAATTTGACTAGCTATTATTGAAAAAAAGGGGGGGGGGGAGAGATAAATTGACTTTTTCAGTTCAAATTGCCATGACTACGTTTTTGTAAAGAGCACTTTACTATTATACTTTTTAAAAGTAGAAAACTTACAAGTAGACACAAAACTGAATGACAACGTTATAGTTTGGATGTATATTTTAAATTTGTAAACATAAATAAACTGGAATTATTCTTAATTATAAACCAAATCTCGAACACGTATGCAACTTTTTCAGAATAATATCTGTCGTATGTGGATGCTCTGAAAATTATCAACACTGAACATGACATAGGTACTAATACATAAACATACGTTTGTAGGGCGTAAGGGTAATAAGAGAATTCCCCCAACCCCAACTACACCTTGGATTTAAATACACACGCTGTTGGCATAAGGGGAAAATAGAAATTCCCCTAAGACCAACAACGCCCCCTGGTTTAAATCACAACACGCTGTTGGCGTTAGGGGAATGCAGAAATTCCCCTAACGACCAACAACGCCCCCTCTTTCACCCCATGTAGCATGTTCTTCATCGACAGGTATGAATGTTGGTGTTAGGGGAAAAAAAAGGTCGTTGGGCTTAGGGGAAGTGGCAGTCGGGACCGGCTCCGATCGGAGTGCTTTTCGCCTTGTGACGTCATTGTTTAGATGCGGGAGGAGATTGATAAGAAACATAGGTAATTAATTAGCATTGCGTGATCAGTGAAAAAACACGAGGCACGTGGCACACTGGCAATTTAAGTCAGTGCAGGAGGGAAATATTTTTATGTGTCAATATTTCTATAAAGATTGTCTCAATCGAAATAAACTAAACGTCTCATATAGTAGGATACTAAATTTGATTCCTGTTTAGAAGGATTGTTTGAAGTTCTTCTCACCCCCCCCCCCTTCTCACTCTCTCTCTCTGCCACTCAACGTCAAGTTTGTATGAAAAACAAACGTGCGCTGGGTGTGCGTGGGTGCGATGTGAATGCCGTTGACGTGTGATCACTCACTGATAAGTGGCTAGGAAAAGGGGTAGATTCTCTCTCTGGTTTGGGTGTATCTCTTATACCCTCTCCTTCCACCTCACACACCCGGCCAAGGGCCAACATTACAACATGATACATGAAGTACTTTTACTTTGACATAGTTTGAACTCGGCTGAAAGCTAAACGCGCTGATAAAAGCGCTATTCGGAATTCGGAATAATAAAAAAAGATTTCCACTATTTTTTTTTGTTTAGCACGGTATAGTTACAATCTTTCTATTCTGCTCTTTAGCAATCTAGGGCGACGGTCGTCGCCCGGCAGACAAGCGCATGCGACTGCTTAGGCGACACGAACTCCAGCCCTATATATACAGCTACGAGAGTTGGGGGGTTTTCAGCTATCTGCACACGCCGCCCCGAAAGAGTTACAATCTTGAAACTCGGTATATGACCTGGTATGTGGTCCATGACATACCAAAAAAAAATCAACCTGATCCGACAACTCGTTCTGTGTTAAAAAAGGCTCTCAACATCGTCAAATTCCTTTCGGCTGGCTGGTGGCTGGGTGGGTGGGTGGGTGGGTGGGCGGCTGACTGGCTGGCTAGCTAGTTCTCCGCGGAGATTAATTTAGCCTACAGAGAAAACGGTAAATCTTAGAAATATGAAACTTGGACCACACTTAGATGTACTTCAGACGCAGTGACGTTTGCTTTCAAAACCAAAATCGGGTAACAGGGACCGGAGAAAATCAAAATTTGGATGATAATCAAAACGCGTAATTACCAAGGCGTGGTAATTTGTACAAACTTGAAATTAAACTGCTATTGACCATTATAAATATTTTGCGTCCAAAACACAAGGGGCTAAATTTGGGCATGACCATGGGCCCAAAAATGACAAAAAACATATCTGAACTTTAAGAAATGAATCATTCAAAGAAAACGCTACAACTGAGATGTTTCAAACGTGGAATACATTTTGATATCTCTCATTCTTTATCACTTTTGAATATGGAAAGCAAAATTGGGTAACGGGACGGGTACCGGAGAAAATCAAAATTATCAAAAGTAGGTAATTCCGTAATCTTATGAATAATACGCTTTACTGAGAAAACGGTTCATCTTAGAACTTTGAAACTTGGGCCACACTCAGATGTACCTCATATAACCAAAACCGGGCAATTGGGACCGGGAAAAATCATAATCAAAATCAAAACGCGTAATTACTCAGGTGTAGTAATTTGTACAAGCTTGAAATTAAACATGCTCTTAACCATTATAAATATCTAGTGCTTAAAACACAAGGGGTATCTTTGGGGGGGCCGTGGGCCCAAACATGTCAAAAAACAACTTTGAACTTAACAAATTTAATCATTCAAAGTCCATCATTCACACCATGATAGCAAACGAACAACAAAAAGATGTAATATCCAACCAAATACAAAAATTTGTAAAAAAAAAAAAAAACGGCAGTCAAGCTTTCCTTCAAAAGTCTTCGGCTGCGAATGCTGTGAGATATAGAAGTTGAGCCAAGCTTTTTATTCTTTCTCCCTAGTTTTGCTTTGAAAATAAGTAAGATCATTTCGCCTGTTGACGAGCGCCAAGCCAACCCTTTTCGTGGTAAAAAAAGGAAAAATTTTAAACTCAAAATCATAAAAAAATTACTTGGCTATTGATTTTGGTACGAGGACTCTAAAAAGTCAATGGCCAAGTAATTTTTTTATGATTTTGAGTTTAAAATTTTTCCTTTTTTTACCACGAAAAGGGTTGGCTTGGCGCTCGTCAACAGGCGAAATGATCTTACTTCTTTTCAATGTGAAACTAGGGAGAAAGAATGAAATGCTTGGCTCAACTTCTATATCTCACAGCAAATTCATAGCCGAAGACTTTGGAAGGAGAGCTTGGCTGCCGTTTTTTTACAATTTTTTTGTATTTTGGGGGTATTGAATACATAAACAACTTGACACCCGATTTCATACGGAATTGCATGAATGAAAGAAACTAAAAATTACTAATTAACTCGATAAAAAATGCATGCATTGCTAGAATCGAGGCAGTATATACATAGAAACGAAATATTAAAGAATGCAATGATTATTAGGTATTACCACGAGTGCCAGGTTTTGTTATACGTATACAATGGCATTTTGTGAAGGAAGATGATACATGTAACGTACTCTCTGAAATCATACATATGTGGGTCCTAAAAAAAACACCTTATAACGTTGAATTACCATTTACCATTTAATCGAATACTAGTCGCAATCCACATTGATTATGTAATCGAATAAAGTTTTAAAAAAAAGTAGTATTGAAAGTACATCATACTCAGTCACACAATTGATTTTCAGTGATTCGGGCTGAAGGTGCTGTTCTGAGACACTGACTGTTATTCTTGTACGCAAAGTTTCTCCGTTGCAACGCGACGCTATTGCTAATCTTGAAAACGTCTCTATGAATGCAGTTGTGCTATTTTGTGACAATTTTTAGTGTGTTGTGTTGTGTAAAACATATAAAATATAATATGTTATATAGAAATAAATACTGAAAACAACGTGTACACATTTCATCGTCGTGTGAGTTAATATAAAGCATTGGACCAAATATACTACCCTAGCATACCCGATACAGACCATAAAGCATTTCGTACAACCACTTTAGCGTAGAACCTGCCATTGACACGGAATCAAACCTCAAACATTTATGATGCAGAGCTACAAAATCTATAACCGAACAGTAAATCTATCAAGAAAGTCCTAATTCTAATTTCCCATCGATTCCATGAGGAATAAATAAAAAAGTCACCCCATAACAAATTCTGAATTTGATGCACAAATACAAAATCAGGTTTGTATCTTAAAGGCAGTTTTGTATTACATGTTATGGTTGTTTTTCATGTGTGGTGAACAGCAAAGTTTGCCTACTATACATTATCTTCAAGTTGATATACCCTAGTGGTTATATAGACTTCAGAGTGTTGTTCTTAGCATAGAGTTGAGTTGACCCCACTTCATCGGTCAGCAGCTCTTCTACCTCTACTCTATGCATGATGTGACGCAGCTTACCCTTCATAGAGTCTAGCTAGACCAATAGAAGAATCATTTCTGCATAGTGTGTGAAGCAGGGCGCATATGGAGGAATATGTTTTTAGAATACGTCATTTGTAATATCATCGCACCAAACTCTTGTTCCAAATAAAAGCGACTGGTAGACAAAATTTGCTGTGCTATGAATCCAAACAGAATTTAACTTTGTCAAAATTTAAGAAAACAATCATTGAATTGCTCTGAAAGTGTGTATGTAGACTGTGTGGTCGTCTTCTCTGATGTTTACCGTTTAGAATATGGATAGCGGATGTGGCGTATTATAGAGATCAGTGATGTGAACTGACAAACCAACAATAATTGTTGCTGGGTGGATGGATGGGGCGAAGAGTTTGGAGAAAGTAAAACATCTTGGACTTCCTTGCCATGGCTTTATGTCCAACTGAATATTCATGGTGAAGGTTGAGATAATATACTTCGCAATCGCTGCCTATGGTCAAATTTACACTAGCCTTGAAGTGGCAATGTCAAGTTCAAGTTCAATGTTCAAGTATATAATATACTAATAATATTGTACCAGAGCGTATAACTTGACAAGTTGATGGTGTGAATTGATAGATGCCACCTTCTTAGCCACAGCATCTCGATTCCTGGACGAACTATTATTGTGTACGGTAATTTTCTTGAACTATTACAATAATCAGTTGGATTTTACAAAAGTCGTAGTCGTTTGTCATACTGCCCACCCATGCCCTCTATAATGTCATATCTTACGAGCTTACCGCCTACTGCTTACCAAGTCTGTTTCATACATTGCAGTCCAACTTTTTATTCCCAAGTTGTAGATAGTTTTCCAGCAGTTTGCATGGTGTCACGTGATCCGATGCCTACGCACGACACGCTAGCCTAGCATCGCCTCAGCAATAGTGCGATTACCATCCGACCCACAATACTATGCCACGGGGGGAGGATGATAAAGAACAAAACGGAAGGAAAAGAGAGCGAGAGTGAGAGGGAGAGAGAGAGGAAGACGAGTGAAACATCAAAGAGTTTTGCCGACAGGCCGCAAAGGCACGCCCCCTGTGTGCGCTACCTACCAATCATCCATGCCGACAACGGCTACGGGCACCCCGCCGGCAATGCAGGCCTATCATTTATTACAGGCGCTAGACTGAGCCGAAACACAGCCGATGTTTATCCCTGTCATTAGAAGCACTGTCTCCGAGCCGGGCGACAGAATACGCATGATGTGCTTGACGAAATTACATACCAACGGCTACGTAACCCGCGCTTACATGCAACTTAATTATAAGCTCGGTGACTCGACAGAAGTGCCTACCTACCTGCCTTGATTGCATAAAAAAACATTTTCTTTTCATGCAGTTCCAATACAAATCAATATTTTCGCTCCCCAACCAAGGCAGGGAAGAACAAATCATTTAGGAAACATGTTTATGTGGGCAGATATGCTTGGACTTTATTCCATGTGCATATTTATAAGTTTGAAAATGTATTAGATCCATTAATAATTTACCGATCTATGTAGCAGATGAGATTTTGTTGTAAGCTTTGTGTAATAGCCCCTGGCTG
The DNA here is from genome assembly GCA_024449915.1 of Sweltsa coloradensis. Taxonomy (NCBI): domain Eukaryota; kingdom Metazoa; phylum Arthropoda; class Insecta; order Plecoptera; family Chloroperlidae; genus Sweltsa; species Sweltsa coloradensis. The sequence goes on from JAMZAV010000700.1 coordinate 186,792, forward strand.
TCACTCAAAATATTGATGTATACATAACAAAGTTTTCGTCTGATTTGACAAAAAGCCGCGCCGAGTGAGTTCTCAGTTCTCTGTATTTTAGGGAATCACATTAGAGTTCCAAGCAGGTTATAATATTATAGCTTAGGTCTCCGTGCTTATTGCTAGTGGGAAGGCGTGCCCCTCCATGCACGAAGAGCGGATAGGATGATGGTACTACATAAACCTAACAATTACGATAATTCAGAGTTTCGTTTCGCAAGCATTAATTATTCTCTTTGAGGGCGTCGTGGTCGGAGAATAGAAGAGTGGGGAATAATTTAATATGTAGACTAGGTATATCTATATAGCCTACTCAATTTTAGAATGAACAGTGAGGCCTCTCGTAGTCGTCTCGACAAAACACAGTCAATTCAAGTGAGCTTTTCAAAGCTTAGGGCAACAACTTTACTTTGTATACGCGCAATACACCGTATTCATATTATAATTATGAAATTGGGAGAAATAGAAGAACACGGTTTATTAATTCCCTCACTGGAGGCTATTCCATTAAAGATTAAACCATTGCCAAGGTAACATGTTCAACACGGCACTTAACTAATCATGTTGACGGTTTTTGTTACTACAGACAAAAATTAGAAGGAACTCAAAGTGCTTAAAAGAAGGTATAACGTTCATTTGTCAATTATCACTTTCATTATTAAATGAATTTTTAAATAGATTATTACTTTGCTACATTAATGGATATACAACTCTTGAAGAATGCAAATGAGTTGAGCCATTGGCAAATATAAAAACAGAAGAAATTAAAGTATGCCACATATTATGGAAATCAATCCAGGATTACAAAATCCAGACAGAATCGTTGCAGTTGTTAAAATATATTCAGATCTAGAATGCACCAACAATCCAGAAGTTTAAAGCTGCCGACTGGCAATCCGGAAAACCAGGTTCGATACCCGGCTGGGATGATTAAAAAAAAACTTAATTGCTTTCCATATAACCAATTACACTTATGCGGGTGTGTTTCCGATAACTATTCTTGAACATAATTGCAATAATGGCATGTACAAACAGTTACATATTGTGACTGATGGAAAGTACCTCCACCCCCTCCTCTTCCTACCATGTTTTGATGAAGAAATGCTAGTATATAGACCTATTCTTGTTGTGCATTTTAAAATGATTGTTTTTTTTTTAAATTATCTTTTCGTTATACTAATTTAGTAAATAAATTAAAATAAGGATAAAATATGTTATTTTTACTATTATTTTTGTAAAGTTAAGTGTCCAAGAGATATAAATTTTTTGTGGCGATTGTTAAAACATAAATTAAGTCAACTTTTCAAAAACTTAAACATTAGCGGCCTCCCAAGAAGGAAATAAATAATTGACGCCTGGGGCAATATCATGCACAAACCTTTATAGCCCCAGTATAAAATTAAATTAAATCCTTTTTTAAAGCATAAGGATGAAGATGAAGTGCACGTGTTCAAGTTCAAATTTAGTTAAGTTAAAGTTGTACTTGGCTGTAATTGTAGGGACGATGGTTAAGTTTCATATGGTTTTAAAACCTTCCCCAGACATTCATAGTAGTTTTGGCCAGTGGCGTAACTAGCCCTTGTTTGAATCAACTTGTAACTGATGTAACCTCAAGAGATCAATGGTCTGCTCGACTAGTATGGGATATATATGTGTGTATAGTCACAGTGGTGTAATTAAAAAATAATGTATTGGTATAGCTCTTTCCAGGGTAAAGTACATGATGGGGGTCTGCATGGGGCTCCCAGCCTCCCAGCTAATGCGGGTCCATTGGAGTATTTTAACGATTTTTTTTTACAAAAATCTTATAAAAGACGGATGATAAAATTACAAAATAAGAAAACTATCTCAATTCTATATATCTCAAAAGATCAATACCCCACATCAAATACAAATTGTGACCACCCTCGCCCAGCTCTCGCCAAATTTGGTGTGGCGGTCGCCCCTTCTTGCCGACGCCCCGCCCACACCCCCCTGTCCTTCTATAGTTACGCCACTGGTTTTGGCCGTAAGTATATGGTAAATCGGAGCTATATTAAACAATATCGATCGTATTCTTCGCAATATTGAGGATGTGACGTCATGTGTCCACATTCACAAACATATTGAGTCAATTAACGTCGGACCGTTAACGCCGGAAATGATAAAAAAAACATAAAAATAAAGAGGGAATAAAATAATGAAGGGGAATGAAAACAAGGGAAATAAACTAACCATTTTTTGAAGAAGTGATTAACTCAATATGGAATATAGAATATAGCCCACCCTGGCACCCCAGACTACGGGACAATGATAATAGTCCTGTATAGTGGCGCGAGTACACCCGACGCTCAACGCTGCTCATAATTGGATGAGCGTAGCGAGCGAAGCGAAGATTCCATTTCACTACACTGGAGAAAAAAATCCGGAATGTTTTTTTTTCTTTTTTTTTCTGTATTATTGTGTTTGTCAGCACGATTCCGGCTAAACCGATACTCCAATTGCAATTAAATTTTCTGGAGACCTTCGAAATCTCTGAACTTAGAACTGCCACGTTTTTGAGCGCAATCGAAAAATTATTTCTCATGAAAATCGCAATTTTACGATTTTTTAAAAATTTCTTCGACTTATAACACCTACATGCTTCATCCGATTTTAATGATTTTTTCACAGAACCATAATTTTATGAATTAAGATATTCGTGTGAAATTTGAGCGCAATCGAAAAATTATTTCTCATGAAAATCGCAATTTTACGATTTTTTCTTTTTTAAAATTACTATTAACTAAAAAAATTAAAAATTGAAGTTTATTTTTTATTTAATTTAAATTAATTTTAAAAAATCTTCAACTAAGTAATGATTTTTTCACAGAACAACAGAAAATCCGCATAACACATGACAGCTCAATGCACCAATTACGCTCATCCAACAACGCGGCGGGACTTAAGCGTTTTCCTAGTAAAATAAAAATTGAGTACCATCCAACTATACGACAGGTGGGGCAAAACCACTTCGACGAGATAGTTCGACTGATAGTTCCACGGCATGCTGGCAAGGTTTCAATGTAGTCTACTTGGAATTCAGCCAGACAAGTTAATCATCCCAATGCTAAAACAGAAAAAACACCCTCTTTTCGCTAGAAGACACAACACTTAATTCAGACATTTGTAATTTATTTTATTTTATAACCACATATTATTAGCGAGAATTTTTATCTTCGATCTGTCTTAGAAAAATAATATTTCAGATATTAAGTACTACGAGGCAAATTTTAATATAATATTCAATGATTGTAATTTGTTACTTTATTGATTTTGTCCATGTTGTGTACTAGTTCTAGCAAGAAAAGGGGAACACACACAGTACATCAGGTGGTTCAGCAGGTTCAGGTCTAAGTGTAACATATTAGGTTAGAGGCTGGCAACACACACTGTTGTTGTTGTTGTTGTTGTTGTTGTTGTTGTTGTTGTTGTTGTTGTTGTTGTTGTTGTCGGTGTCGGTGTCGTTGTCGTTGTCGTTGTCGTTGTCGTTGTCGTTGTCGTGTGTCGTCGTCGTCGTTCGTTGTCGTTGTCGTTGTAGTTGTCGTTGTCGTTGTTGTTGTGCGAAGGATGATCAGGCGATCAGGATCAGCACGAATGTTATGTTTCACATGTGGACTTTAGATAAGACCAGCTCCTCTATTGAACAATTCGACGTAAGTCCTATATATTGCCTGCGAATTATTTGGATGAGCGTAGCGAGCGAAGCGAAGATTCCATTTCACTACACTGGAGAAAAAAAATCCGGAATGTTTTTTTTCTTTCTTTCTTTCTTTTTCTTTTTTTTCTGTTTGTATTATTATGTGTTTATTAACACGATTCCGGCTAAACCGATACTCCAATTACGATGAAATTTTATGGAGGCCTTCGAAATCTCTGAACTTACAACTGCTACGTGTTTGAGCGTAATCGAAAAATAATTTCTCATTAAAATCGCCATTTTACGATTTTTTCGATTTTTTAAAAAATTTCTTCGACTTTATAACAACTAGATTTTTTATTCGATTGTAATGATTTTTTCACAGAACCTTAATTTTATGAATTAATATATTGGTGTGACATTTGAGCGCAATCGAAAAATAATTTCTCATGAAAATACCAATTTTACGCTTTTTTTCGTTTAAAAAAAACTACGCTCATCCAAGAACGCGCCTGAAAACGCGTTTGCGAAGCTTCCTAGTTACAGATAAACATGAATTAAACAAGGAAGCTTCGCAAACGCTTTTTCAGGCGCGTTGTTGGATGAGCGTAATTGGTGCATTGAGCTGCCATGTGTTATGCGTATTTCCTGTTGTTCTGTGAAAAAATCATTACTTAGTCGAAGAATTTTTTTTAAATTAAATTAAATTAAATAAAAAATTAACTTAAATTTTTTAATCGTAATTTTAAAAAAAGTAAAAAATCGTAAAATTGCAACTTTCATAAGAAATAATTATTCGATTGCGCTCAAATTTATCACGAATATATTAATTCATAAAATTAAGGTTCTGTGAAAAAATCATTACAATAGGATAAAGCATGTAGGTGTTATAAGTCAAAGAATTGTTTTAAAAATCGAACAAAATCGTAAAATTGCGATTTTTATGAGAAATAATTTTCCGATTGGGCTCAAAAACGTGGCAGTTCTAAGTTCAGAGATTTCGAAGGCCTCCAGAAAATTTCATCGCAATTGGAGTATCGGTTTAGCCGGAATCGTATTAACAAACACACAAAAATACAAACAGAAAAAAAAGAAAGAAAAAAAACATTCCCGTTTTTTTCTACAGTGTAGTGAAATGGAATCTTCGCTTCGCTCACTACGCTCGCTACGCTCATCCAATAAACAAAGGAGATGGTCGGCAGTCTTTTTAGAAATTCCGTTTCCATAGGCTATAAATACACTATTTTCTATACATAATATTATTTAAATGTGAACTGTACCACATGGAGTATAAAGGAAGATAAAAAAATAACACAAGCAAACTTTTTGTCAGAATGTCCGCTGCAGGGTAAACAAATATATTTTAGCCAGTGCGACCCTAGCTTCAGGTGACTAACTAGCATTATGTTCGATGGGTATAGATGGAAGGAATATCCTAGAGCTGTAACATGTAAGGTTTTTAAGATTCAATCCTAGCACATTCGTCTGCGGAAACCTTGGAAAAACCTTTCATTCAACCGAGTGCCGTGGCTGGTATCGAACCACCGAACTCCCAATGAGTCCCGACTCCCAAGTTGCTAGATCTGTCCGTAACACGGATTCACAAGGTCCTAAAACCACCTAGATCATTTAATTATTTTTAATATTGAAAAAGCCAACTCGTAGGTAATGTTTTGGATACTTTTTTAAATGACAAAGGGGCCCGTTACACACAATATTTAAGTTCTCATCAGTCATCACTCGTACTTGGAATTTCTTTTTAAATAGACGCTATATATTCCACTTTTTATAAAGTATTGGTTGGGAAATGACTGTATTACTGTATTAGTGACTGAAAATATTTGAGTGTGGGGGGAAAAATATGAAAGCTGTTGTGCTATATTTTGAATACGGTACTTGAAAAGAGAAATAGAAGTATGCAGCGATAACGGGACAGATTACGGGCTGGCCAAGCAAAATATACACCACTACCTCACAAAGCTTTACTCCAATGTAAGGTTTATTGTAAAACGTCGTATTTCACCACCGGCAAAACCTCGAAATAAAAAATAAACATCAACAATAAGTATAGTCCCTTAGCCTTAGGCTATAAAGACTTGGGATAATGGAGGAAAAAGATTGACATTGTCACATTATTAACATTCGAGTTATGAATAAAAATTAAACATTTAGCGAACTAAGGCTGAAACGATAGGAGCGTCATTGAATTAAAAATATATTTTCATGGAATGGCAGCTGTAACGGTTCACATCTGCTTATCTGTTAATAAGTGCCCCTTTCAGATGGCTAACTATAGATAATGGGGATGCCCAAGGGCTAGATCGCTTCTTTTGATACTGAGGAAAACTAGAAAAACCATCAGTCTTGATTGCATGCATGGTATGGTGGGGTAGTAATATGCTGTGTAGCACTCATGCTACCCATATTATATTTTATTTAACCCTTTTTACAAATAAGAAAAACTCGGGGAAAATCCTTACTTTTGTTTAGGCCATAAATGCTCATATCTTTTGCAGAGCTCTCACACTTCATCTCGCAAAATGAGAGACCAATTTCCGTTTTCCCGATCTTTTGTAGAGAGTTGGAACTTATTATTTTCAACGAAACGGCCGAGCACAAGCAGTGAGTAGGGTTCGATGAGAGCGCTCTCATTTCCACCATCATCATCATCATCATGAATGTTATTCATTCATTCATGCATGCATGGATTTTTTTTTTACTTATATAATATATTGTTCCTTAGTTTCTGATCAGAGGTGTGCGTACAAAATGATGTGAATACAACGCCTTGTTGTTACTTGATACTGTTAAGTGGGTGTCGTGGCACGTTATTATTTTCGTAATAATGTCATCTCAATTAAAAGGGAATAATTTTCCATAATTTTGCATAAAACCTCTTGTGTATAAGAGTAAAAGTACGACGCACATTATAACGAAAGTAAAAGTTGAGATCACACTTGACTTGAACAATAAAAGCTTCCCCTTGCCACCCACGGTTGAGCGCAGAGGCTATACAAAGAGCACCCTACCCTCTCAGCACCCACAATAGGTCTACCGGTATTACGTCAAACAAGCCGCGGCTTCATACAAGGCAGCATGTTGACATGAGAACGGGATCAAAAGAGATATTCTCTTTTTATACGGGCAGAAATCAGAGCTTTTGATCTCTATATCTGCATTACTTCCCCCACTCCTTGTGCCGGCAAAGCTTTGGTCCCGACCTCTCTTACTACATCAAAGAAAACCACCATCGCCAGCCAAACAAGCGCCTCTCCTCTCTCTCGCTCGTCGCGATTAAAAGATGGTCGCTGACGTCACCATCCGGATCCTTGCTACATTAATAACATCATCGGCTCATTGTGTGTAAACCTTTGATGCAGTGGCCAAGCCTCACTTTGCCAACTTCCTAGTGAGTTGAAAGTTTGCGGGAGAGTTCAGAGTCAAGGATGATCGTCCATCGTCGAGGAGCGGTCAGTCAGACAAGTCACGGGCGACGCGTCACGGGCGACCAGGGCTGGGAGGATAGTTAGTCGGTAGCCTTACGAAACAAGGTTGACAAAGAGGATAGTTAGGTAAAATTAAAGACAAGATGCATTGAGTTTTGGCCAACCCCAACTATTTAAGTGGCGAAGCTTTCAAAAAGGTTAGTCAGGTAAACGTAGCAAGGGTTTTATAAGATAGCGATTAATCAAGTAAAAGTGGCAAGGTTTCAGAGAGGTTAGTCAGGTAAACGTGGCAAGGTTTGAAAGGAAGAGGTTATAGTCAGGTAAAAGTGGCAAGGTTTGCCAAGAGGATAGTCAGGTAAACGTGGCAACTGGCAAGGTTAACAAAGAGGTTATATTCAGGCAAACGTGACCAAGTTTTCAAAGAGGTTACACCGGTCACACGTGGCAGTTTTTGAAAGGATAGGTATACACGTGTGAACTGTAAATGTTGTCTGGCCTGGGCCTTGGGGTTTAGTCATAGACGGTCGCACAGGATGTAAGTCATCAGAACTCGCTAAATATTGTGCAAAATAATGAGACCAATTAAGTCTTTGAAATTTCCATTAGGAATTCTTTTTCTGTAAGGTGTCGACTGAGTGAGCGAAGTAAAAGCACCTTGGAGCGAGGCACAAGTGTTGGAGTGGTGCTCAAGCTGGCTTTGATCCTCGCATGGTTGAGGCTGATGGAAGTCAAGTCCCGCGGCCGCGGTGTCCTGTGCCGTCGCGACGCCGTCGCCTCGACTTACCCACTCGAGATATACCAGAGAGAGAGTCAAGTGCAATTATGCATTGATTTTAATTACTTCTTTGTGAACAATTTAAATCAGATACATTTAGCAGTTTTCTATAATTATGGTGTTGGGAGAGAGTGTGAAACTGAGAGGGTGAGCAAAGCAGCTAACGCTCAAGAAGTTTATGGTTTCTCTTGGATTGGGTGACGGAACTCTCACAACATTGGTTAGGCCTACTTGGTACATTGTGTGGCGCCCTCGTCATCGGTACCTTGAGCAGGTTGCAGTCCGTGGCTGATGCACACTTGTCACTAACTGGTGATTTACGAAGTGTCGACAGAGTATGTTTGGTACTTTTTTTTTACAATGGTCTGGTTTTAGTCTGTATTAAGTATCAAAATATTTGGATGAGCGAAGCGAAGATTCCATTTTACTACACTGGTGAAAAAAATCCGGAATGTTTTTTTTTCTTTTCTTTTCATTTTCTTTTGTATTTTTGTGTGTCTGTTAACACGATTCCGGCTAAACCGATACTCCGATTGTGATGAAATTTTATGGAGGCCTTCGAAATCTCTGAACTTAGAACTGCCACGTTTTTGAGCGCAATCGGGAAATTTTTTCTCATAAAAAACGCAATTTTACGATTTTTATCGAATTTAAAAAAAATTTCTTCGACTTATAACTCCTACATGCTTTATCCGATTGTACTGATTTCTTCACAGAACCTTAATTTTATGAATTAAGATATTCGTGTGAAATTTGAGCGTAATCGAAAAATTATTTCTAATGAAAATCTAAATTTTACGGGTTTTTTCTTTTTTTAAACAATTCTTTGACTTATAACACCTATACATGCTTTATCCTATTGTAATGATTTTTTCACAGAAACTTAATTTTATGAATTAATATATTTGTGTTACATTTGAGCACAATCAAATAACTATTTCTTATGAAAATTGCAATTTTACGATTTTTTCTTTTTAAAAATTACGATTAATTAAAAAATTAAGTTGATTTTTTATTAAATTAAATTTATTTTTAAAAAAATTGGGCTTCGTAATGATTTTTTCACAGAACAACAGAAAATCCGCGTAACACATGGCAGCTCAATGCACCAATTACGCTCATCCAACGACGCGGCGGGACTTAAGCGTTTTCCTAGTAAATAATTACATGTTGCTTTTTTTAAATTGTGTTTAAATATGTGAATAAATAATAGTGACTAAACGCGCTTATGAAATTGTTTATTGCTTTATCAAACGTATACAATTTTTATGGCAACTGTACATTGTCCATTCCGACATTACAAGTTTTCATTTAGACCGCCTGCGGGCGGATGCCAGAATACATACAGTGGCCGCTCAGTCTCAAGACAATTTAAACATTTTAAACAAAATGAATGTTATATTTTTATAACCACTATACGTATAATGATTAATTAATGATCGGTTTATATCGACACGTAACAAAGATTTGTAAAGTGGTCAAACAGTGGCCATTATCAATATTTTACAACATTTGAATGGTCACCAATTAGTCAACTTGTGACAACTGTGCAGTGTGCATTCGGACACTAGGAATAATTGGATGAGCGAAGCGAAGATTCCATTTGACTACACTGGAGAAAAAAAAACGGAATGTTTTTTTTTCCTTTCTTTCTTTCTTTCTTTTTTGTATTTTTGTGTGTTTGTTAACACGATTCTGGCTAAACCGATACTCAAATTGCGATGAAATTTTGTGGAGGCCTTCGAAATCTCTGAACTTAGAACTGCCACGTTTTTGAACGCAATCGGAAAATTATTTCTCATGAAAATCGCAATTTTACGATTTTTTTTCGATTTTTTAAAAATTTCTTCGACTTATAACAATTACATGCTTTGTCCGATTTTGATGAATTTTGCACAGAATATTAATTTTCTGAATTAATATATTTGTGTTAAATTTGAGCGCAATCGAAAAATTATTTCTCATGAAAATCGAAATTTTATGTTTTTTTTTCTTTTTTAAAACAATTCTTTGACTATAACACCTACATGCTTTATCTTATTTTAATGATTTTTTCACAGAATCTTAATTTTATTAAAAATATATATTCGTGTTAAATTTGAGCACAATCGTATAATTATTTTTTATGAAAATCGCAATTTTGCGATTTTTTTCTTTTTTTAAAATTACGATTATTAATTTTTTTGAATATTTAAGTTAATTTTATATTTAAATTAATTTAATTTAAAAAAATCTTCAACAAAGTAATTAATTTTTTCACAGAACAACATAAAATCCGCATAACACATGGCAGCTCAATGCACCAATTACACTTATCCAACAACGCGGCGGGACTTAAGCGTTTTCCTAGTAAATATCTGTAAATGTAGATCACGCGTTCCATGCAAAACTCTCATTCGGAAGGTCGTCAGTTCGAAAACGACAACCGACAATCCACACTGAAGATATTTTCCAAGTTTCTTCTCAGTCAAAAGCGAATGAATGAATATTATACATAAATCCTTGGACATTCCCTCGCGACTATATCGTCACAGTCACACATAATAGTCGCCTGCGGAGCCGGAGGGGCAATTTATGTACAGGTGACATGGAAATTTATTCTTCGAGAGGAGAAAAATAAGGTGAAAACACGAGTACAAAGTTCATCCGTGCACTCCAGTCGCATTGATGGATAAGCTTTTATGATTGATTATCGTTGTACGATTTCTACGAGACATATATCTTTGATTGTCCCTAAAATCATAACATATCTAAGTTCAGTGATCTCAAACGTTCCCATAAAGTTTCATCAAGATCGGAGTAGCCGTTGGCTCAATCGCGCGCCAAATATCACGAAAATATCGCATTAAAAAACGAAAAATTCGTAAAAGTACGATATTGATGAGAAATATTTACTCGATTGTACCAAAAAACTTGGGAGATCTAAGTTCAGAAATTTCGAAGGTTTCCTCCAATTTTCATCAAGATCGCACATGCCGTTTGCCAGGTAGAGAGCGAAAAAACAGATGGTAAAAAAACACCCGATCTATTTTTCTCAGGGTAAGTGAAATTGAAGTCTTCGCTTCGCTCATCCATTTATGCAAAAGGAACATTTAGTGCATTTATACGTTGTTTGGTATTTTTAAATCATATTATTTCATGATGATATTATACACCCTTAGCCAACTATAAGATAAAAATCACCAATTTCAAAGCAGTACATTGGCGAGCAGCAAGTTTTTCTCGCACACTCTCACAAGTTGCAATCCTATTTGCAGTAAACATTTAAAGTCCAGATGACGCAAACACCAAAGTCTCCGTGAACTAAACCAAGTTTCGTCTTCGTTGAGTTGGAAAACGAATCTGGCTGGTTGCTCAAGTGAAACCCACCTACCGTGCAGGACGATGCATCGATGCGTGTGGGAATAGGGAAGAATGGGAGAACTGATTGCATGGGATGCGGGAAGAGTCGGAGCAAGTTCGGTGACAAGTCTTGATTGAGTTCGGCAGCGTGCCCCAGGCCCAGGAGACGGCTCCTGTTCTTGTGCAGTGGCGGTACTAGCAAACCAGGTCCAGCCCCACCGTACCATAATTACGGAAATGTAATTGGATGAGCGTAGCGAAGACTTCAATTTGACTACACTGATAAAAAACAAACTCTTTTTCCATTTTCTTTTCTGTTTGTTCGCTCTCTGGCCAAACGGCATATGCAATCTTAATAAAAATTAGAGGGATCCTTATCCTTGGAAATCTCTGAACTCATATCTGCCAAGTTTTTGGGTACAATCGAAAAAATATTTCTTGTGATTTTGATTTTGATTTTACTACTAGTTTTTTTCCCGATTTTTAATGTGATTTTTTCGAGACATTTGACCCGCTACCGGCAAACGGCTATTCCGATCTTGATGAAACTTTATAGGAACGTTCAAAATCACTAAACATAGACATGATATGATTTTGGGTACAATCGAAGAAAATATATTTCTCATAACAATCGTACTTCTAGGGTACCGAGAGATCGCGATATTATGACATCGCTGCTCCGCACCTTTTCGCGGTTAGCACGACGAGGCTCTAATAAAACACGTCAACAATGACGACACGAAACAATAATCATTGGGTAGAAATAGTCAACCAAAAAGCTCATCCATCAACGCGACTGGAATAAGCGTTCGCAAAGCGGCCTATAGCAATGATAATAATACAAACAAATTATTTTCTGACAGCGTGAGTATATTATTTGATGTGACGGAATCACAATTCGTAAGGCAAATACACACAATGTAATATTGTTGGCATACTCGCAAATGGCAATTACTGTGACTGAGAGATCAAATAAATTCATTGCGTAGTATGTAAAGTAACCGTTTGCCAACCAGAATAAGTAAACTAAAAGCATACTAGTTTAGCATCATCAATAAAGAAATACAGAATTATTACGCTTTCCTAAAGTCCAAAATTTAAAGAAATTCAATATAATATCTTTGATGGTGTAGATTTACGATTATTTCCATGTGAACGTCACAAACATATTATGAGTCAGTGGCCAGGCATTCGTGATGAGTTTGTTTGTCCGTCCTACGATTCGAGCCCACGTCCTGAGTCTGCTCCAGGACTTACCAGGGCAATGTTTTGCTTCAAAGTGAGCTAGACGTCCGATGAACTTTGCGACTTTGATCTCGTTCGTTGTTCAACAAAACCTTATACATATGAAAGCCATAAAAAGAGTTGATAATATAATTGTAATATTTTAAAATCTAAACTGAAGTATTTTGTGAGAGGTTACATCTTACATGATTGCTTTTCTTATTAGTTCCAGAGGTGGATTCAAAAGTTGTAAAAGTGAGGACTGTTGAACTCAATGCGAGCTCTCGTCCTGCAATACACACAATACATCGAGGGCTTTGTTTATTTTAATATATATATCACAGCCTTTCTTCCAACAGCATTTAGTTGGGTAAAGGGGTGTTTCCACCATTTTTCTTGGGCATCACCGAATCAGCACCGGCCTGTCAAACTCGGCACCTCTTCTTCTTCCTCATTCTCTTGTCGTAACACCAGCTCTCTCAACTTTTTCCTGTCCTCCCACCATCTTTATCTCTCTTCAACCACTACACACTCCTCTCCTCTCTCCTCCACATCTGCCTGTACTTGATCTTGCCATCTACCTCGAGGTCTTCCCACTCTTCTCCTATCATTCTTTAGCTCAAATGCTTGTCTTGGGATTCTATTCTTCTCCATTCTTCTCATATGTCCATACCATCGTATAGTCGCTCCTTAAAAAAAAAATAACAGTAAATAGTCCAATGATTGTATTTTTAACGTTAATATACCCGTTATATATTTTCATTTTTTATTACTATGGTAGTACACGTAGAACTAAAGTTCACACTGCACATCTATCACGCTAATTTATATCACGTGACTGTTCTCTCCACACTTTATATGAATACTAACAAGGGGTGTGGGTGTGAGAGTACTCGAAATTTCGAGTCGAGTATTTGGTCCTCGAAATCGAGTAGGTATAAACAAATTTTAATTTATGATTTTGGTGGAGGTGCCGGGTCGCAGGAAAGTGCACGTGAAAACGTAAAAATAAAAATCGTTATCTATTTTTGGCGCTATACCTTACCAACCCTGATAACCCATTGTAGCCACAGTCTTTTGATACAAAATTTGTATTCTTTTTGGAAGTTTTGACCTTTTTTGGCACAAATAATAAAAAATGTCACTATAATGTTTGTATCAACATTTGCATGTAATATCACTTTTTGAAATATGTCATAGCACAGATAACAGAGTACTCTATTATCTGTGGCCATAGTCTATAGCCCACATTTGTACTTGATCATTAAAAATGATCTAGAGATGTAACATTTTAAAATCAATTAGATGTTAATCTGTCTTCTATTTTGGAGCCTACAACTTAAGTATACTCGAGTTATTTTAAGTACTAGGGCTCGGACTCGGCTTGAACTCAAAATTCAAGACTCGCACACCCCTAAATTACAAACCAAACCATTCACACGTATACTAGTACTCATCTTCCCCTTTTCATCACAATACATAATGATTGATGAACAACTAGTGGTGTCATCCAAAAATAATTTGTGGGTATGCTCTTGCCGGGGAAAGTACATGCATGCTTTTGAACAATGTAGGGAGGGGGGGGGAGGGTCTTGGGCGGGGAGACCCCTTAGCAAACGTTTGCTTTCCTCCCCAGCGATGCTCTAGATATATTTTTCATGTATACGGAGGGGTATATATTTATTTTTGGGTATACGCCGTATACTCGCGTATATAATCCCCCTACAAAAGACATCCGCGCTGTGAACAACCTATTCATCGTTTCGACTACATTTAAAAACTATTACCAAATTGCCATTGTCATCCCATAGTTTTTATCATAGACTAGGAAGCTTCGAAAACGCTTTTTCAGGCGCGTTGTTGGATGAGCGTAATTTTTTTTAAACGGAAAAAAGCGTAAAATTGCGATTTTCACGAGAAATTATTTTTCGATTGCGCTCAAATTTCACATCAATATATTAATTTATAAAATAAAGGTTCTGTATAAAAATCGTTCAATCGGATAAAGCATGTAGGTGTTATAAGTCAAAGAAATGTAAAATTTAAAAATTAAAAAACGTAAAATTGCGATTTTCATGAAAAATTATTTTTTGATTGCGCTCAAATTTCACACGAATATATTAATTCATAAAATTAAGGTTCTGTGAAAAAATCATTACAATCGGATAAAGCATGTAGGTGTTATAAGTCGAAGAAAGTTGTTAAAAAAAAATCGTAAAATTGCAATTTTCATAAGAAATAATTTTTTTATTGCGCTCGAATTTCACACGAATATATAAATTCATAAAATAAAGGTTCTGTGAAACTTCATTACATTCGGATAAAGCATGTAGGTGTAATAAGTCGAAGAATTTTTTTAAAAATCGAAAAAAATCGAAAAATTACGATTTTCATGAGAAATAATTTTTCGATTGCGCTAAAAAAAAGTGGCAGTTCTTGGTTCAGAGAGTTCGAAGGCCTCCATAAAATTTCATCACAATTGGAGTATCGGTTTAGCCGGAATCGTGCAAACAGACACACAATAATACAAACAGAAAAAAAAGAAAAACATTCTGGATTTTTTCCTCCAGTGTAGTGAAATGGAATCTTCGCTTCGCTCATCCAAATATATATATATATATAACTATATGGATGATAAAAACTCATTGATAAATCAATTCAAATAATGTTTCGGAAACTAATAAGTAATAACCATTACGAAGTACGAACACATAACTTTAAAAAGAAAATGGATCTAATATATTATAAGAATACGTCAATTAGTTAATTTTTTAAACCCACAAACTGTTATCAATTATTTTTTGTTAATTAAATTATATTTTCAATTGCGATATTTCACGTTGTATTTGCTTAGTTGTTCAATTGCAACCACGACTTACCCTTCCTTCCAATAATTCTGTCCCATCCTCCTCATTACTTGCAAGGGCATACCTTCCTCTGTCGGGGAGAAGACCACCTCAGTTGAAACTCGCAAGTGGCCCCTTGAGAGTGAGAGAGACAGTAGACGTAACACAAGATGAAAAGCGTTGTTTGAGCTGATTGATGTCATTGTTTTTACCTCTCCTCCTCTCTCTAGATGAGAGAAGCAGCCTGCCTCACTCAGTTCAAAGGGCCGCCATAATATTACAAAGGCAGCAAGAAAATAAGGGAAAGGCAAAGAGAAAAGCCGGATGCACACACAAGCATCGTAAGCTTTGCTGAAAGCATTTTGACAATTCCACTAATGTGCTCTTCTATATAGGCCTAAGTGTATATAGCTGTTGTCTGGCAATTGTGTTAGCGAGAATGAACCGACCTTTCATCTTTCAACTCATATTCCGCGTATCTGTTTCTGTGCATATCCCGAGAGTTCTGTGCATTTCTCCCACAGCATTCACTCTAATACAATATCCTCAAGGTATACGGTATGTACGATAGAGCTGAGGCAAAGACCTAACCACTTTTTCAAACAGTCTGATAGTAACGTAATTTATGTATTCCGTATACGTGGTACTATTTGCAATCCATCACATATTTCTGCTGCCTCCTCTAGAACTATCCAACCACCCGAGATATTTTTTGCTTGTCACCTCCACAATGAGTCAATGGCTTACTAGTTGACTAAATATGAAGAGAAAATAAAAGCACCAGATGCATGCTCAGTTTTTGAAACTCAATGCTCGTAAATCGTGATTTATCAAAGGAAATGCAAAACGACGTTCAACCTATTCTTTACACATGTACAAGTGGCATATCCAAAGGGGGGGAAGGGGGGAGAGGGGGGAGTGCACTTGAACTTTTCAATGGAGAAGATAGAATTTAACTGTTTTATCGCAATACTAATTTTACTAAAGGCAAATTACCATCTGACCAAAAGAGGATTTTAGTAGATACAAAGTTGGTTATTGTGATGCTTTAAAAACGCACAGATTTTCACCAAAATGAACAAAAAAAAGAGAAATATTTTATAAGATTAAAACAGTATTTAAGCAGATAAACAGTTGGAAATTTTTAGCAGAAATGACCTTGAAAGACAAAATTTTTGGATTAAAAACAGGATTGTAATTTGTAGTAGATATAAAGTTGGTTATTGTGATGGTTTAAATGCACAGATTTTCACCAAAATGACCTTGAAAGAGAAAAAAAATCTGGAAGGCAAGCCCCCCGGACCCACCTCTTAGCCTTCCGTACAACTATGAATAAATTGGTTGAACCCCCCCCCCCCCTTTATGGATTTCTGGATACACCACTGCACGTGTACGGTGAATAAAATTTAAGCACTGTTATAAACTCTAACAACGTATAGAACCAGTTCTAGTGTTTTAGGTTTTAGAAAAATAATCCATTCATCGCTGATATTTCACTGTGACTTCCGAACATGTCAAAATTCTGAAATTAAATTAACGTTGACAAACTGATCGCTGATAAATAAGTAATTAGCCGTCAGTGTTTCGACATATTCAGAAACCACTGAAAAGTTCTGAACGCATGCCAGTGGTTTCACAGATTAAATTAATTCATACGTTGTACGAGTTGCCAATTTGCCCCTTAATTTAATTTCGTATTTGCGTGGGTGAAAATGTCCAAGTACGTGACAAGTGCGGTCAATCCGCTTGGCACAGATGCAAGTTGTATAACTGACTTTGCTCTCAGCGCGCGACACATTCAAATAATGAAATGTTCCGAATTAAAAAACAAATGAAAAACGTCAAAGGCTTTGATGCGGTTACGTTGTCAGTCACACAAAAATAAAAATCGCCTTAAAAGCTAATAACGTAACTTTGATAGTCCACCTGGAAAATTTCACAAACAAGAATTTACTTTGAACAAATGGGGAACAGAACAATCGCGTGCTTTAATATCATTCCTTTAACATTAATCTCAGTTCCTGCTTCTAGGCCTCTAATTAGTAACTTCTTTTATTTCAAACTTGCTTTGAATTCCCCATTGAATTCACGTTAATCAAGCACACTTTGAAAGAACAGAGTCAAAGAGAGAGAACTGAACAATGTCGCGCAACGAAATTAACTAATTCCTGACTAATTGTTGACGAACAAGTCAAGAGGATGGCTGTCTTCCATCTAGTCCAGACCAGTTTGTCGTCGTCGTCGGCTTCATAGAAGAACAGCACTGTTTCTTGCATTCTGCAGAAGTTTCGATAGCCACTTTTGCTCTATAGTGGAGGGACGAACGCTAACAAATTTGCTTTTATTTATTTGGAAACCCAACAACGCCTCCTATACCGGTACCTATCCAATCCTGCCTACACAATGGATGGTTTGGTATCAAATTAAAAGAGAGGAAACATAATATTAATACACGTGAACAGAAAAAATAGGGGGATATTTGGGGAATATAATGTGTTACGATCGAGAACTATATTATTTTGTTTATAATTTTTATAACAATTTTATATAAACTTCACGAAAAAGAGAGTTCCCAAAATAGGGAACCAAGTTACATTTTTTCAATAGATGTCGAGATTGATTTCACAAATAAAATTCGACAGTTTTGATCTGTGTTTTGGTGGAGGTGCCGGTCTAGAAAATATTCCCCTCTTGAGTGACGCTAGCCCCTTCACGAACACGGGAGTTCACAAAATAGGGAACTATGGTACCTTTTTTTCAATAGAAAGAATAGATTGTCAAAGAAGTGTATACACAAATAAATTTTGTCCTGTTTTGAATTGGTTTTTGGTAGAGGTGTCAGGCTAAAAAATAACCCCGCGTAGCCCCGGCGGTTCAATACTAAACTTGCTGTATTATCCTGGTAAATTAAAGTCAATTTCAACCAAAAACGCATGCTAATCATGAGTCATGTTCGGTTTTTATCGTGTGACGAGAATAACACATAGCTAGACTGGACGAACGGATAGAAAAGTGATGCATATTCTATACCGGTACCTACAACTTTAGTTCCAATCGCCAAATTCCTTTTTCAAATTTTTTTATAAAAAAAATGATATGAAGTAAACTTACAGAAATATGTAACTCTTTCATTTCCACTTATAAACTAAATAAAGTGACACAATACAAGCACACAAAGATTCAAGGTAGAAATGGTGATGAAATAAATCTGTCAGAAGTGGCCCGCGCCACTGTGTGACTCTGAACTGGACAACTTTGTCGGGAAAATCAAAGAAAAAAGGCGGAGACTTAATCTCTGCCACTTTCACACTAAACTGACTGCATGAGTAAAGACACCGTTATTATACTAGGACGGCGGCACACATGAAAGAGAATCCACAACAGTTGTGCGCCGGGGCGGCCAGGGAAGTGATTCCCCATGGCCTTACATATATAATTAGTTTTCTTTATAAATATAGCACGTATAGATAGTGCTTTTTGTTTTGAATAAACTATTGAGTCCTTAGGCCAAGCAAGCATCATCACATACGGGGAGAGCTTGCCTACTGCGGGAGGTTCGCCAACCAGCCTACGCTATCAAACCATGGGTGAAAAACAACACAACAAAAGATCACTTTGAGAGCGTTACACCCTGTAGAAGAGATCAAGACAAAACATGCGCGAGGGAGAGGGAGAGGGAGAGAGAGAGAGAGAGAGAGAGAGAGAGAGATGATTTGGTGGCGGCGCCCTTTGATGTGTCCTTTTTACGCGGTTCACCATTGTAACCTCTTTGGTTGCAAACAAAGACTTCAAAAGGTTCTTTTGGCAAGCTGCTTGCCGAGCGCGTGGCGCTCTCTGGGAAAGGGTAGAGCTAGCATCATTCATCCGCCACAGGGCAGAACCAGCAGATGTTACAAAACCTACCATTAAAATCAAAATACAAATTAATGCAAACGCGAATGGGAGCACTACTTAAAAGAAAGTTGTCAACTAACAAAGTTAACTTGTTTGTGTTAGGTACGGTGATTTTTTTTATTTTAGATCAGGATGAACGACGATTCCAAAATAGCTCCTAATGAGGGTTTTGAACACACGCCAAGCCATTTGATTTTATACATTTTGAAGTTGAATTTGTAACTGCAAAGAAACAGTACGTTCGTAAGTAAGCAAGTATGTCGAATAAAAACGTTATCAATAACTAGCGAGTTGTGATTGGCATTCTTGATTGGATGAGCGAAGCGAAGACTTCAATTTCACTGACCCCTCAAAAAATTCCTCACAGGGGACCTTCGAAATCTCTGAACTTAGACCTGCCACGTTTTTGGGTACAATCGAAGAAATATTTCTCATGAATATCGTACTTTTACGATTTTTTTCGATTTTAAGTGCGATATTTTCGTGACAATTTGGCCGATTCTGACCAAACGGGTGGGGCTACAACGTTCATATTGTACATGGACATTAAGGTAATGGTGATGTATTGCTTTCTGTAAGAAAAAGTTGAAAAAGTTAGCCAGAATCCATAGAATAAAGGTTTTAATATGATTTTTTTTAGGTTTGTAATAACAATTAACTAGGAAAACGCTTTAGTCCCGCCGCGTTGATGGATGAGCGTTTTTGTAAGTTTTTAGTTTTTGTAGGATCACTTTTCCTTTGCAAGGGCTTTTTGAATGCATTGTAGGTGATTGTTGTCAAGTTTCTATTGTTACTTGTTAATTGTTATTATAAACCTAAAAAACTCATATTAAAACCTTTTTTTCTATGGATTCTGGCTAACTTTTTCAACTTTTTCTTTCAAAAAGCAATACATCACCATTACCTTAATGTCCATGTGAAAATATGAACGTTGTAGCCCCACCCGTTTGGTCAGAATCGGCCCAAATGTCACGAAAATATCGCACTAAAAATAGTAAAAAATCGTGAAAATACGATATGAATGAGAAATATTTCTTCGATTGTACCCAAAAACGTGCCAGGTCTAAGTTTAAAGATTTCAAAGGTCTCCAGAAAATTTCATCGCAATTGGAGTATCGGTTTAGCCGGAATCGTGTTAACAAACACACAAAAATACAAACAGAAAAAACAAGAAAAACGAAAAAAAATCGTAAAATTGCGATTTTCATAAGAAATAATTTTTCGATTGCGCTCAAAAAGGTGGCAGTTCTAAGTTCAAAGATTTCAAAGGGCTCCAGAAAATTTCATCGCAATTGGAGTATCCGTTTAGCCGGAATCGTGTTAACAAACACACAAAAATACAAAAAACAAAAACAAATAAGAAAAACGAAAAAAATCGTAAAATTTCGATTTTCAAGAGAAATAATTTTTTGATCAATTTTTCGTACGGTGCAGTTCTAAGTTCAGAGATTTCGAAGGTCTCCATAAAATTTCATCGCAATCGGAGTATCGGTTTAGCCGGAATCGTATTCACAGACACACAAAAATACAAAAAAAAATAAAAGAAAAGAAAGAAAGAAAAAAAAACATTCCGGATTTTTTCTCCAGTGAAGTAGAATGAAATCTTTGCTTCGCTCGCTACGCTCATCCAACAAGTAACAATATAAACTTGATAACAATCGCCTACAATGCATTCAAAAAGCACTTGCAAAGGAAAAGTGGTCCTACGCAAACTAAAAACTTACAAAAAAACTCATCCATCAACGCGGAGGGACTTAAGCGTTTTCCTAGTATAGAAAACAAATTGTGAACTGATCGAGTCTACTGGTTACGGCACACCGTACAATACTTGGGTTACAGCACAGCAAAAATAGAAATAAGTTACGCAAGAAGTGAAATCAAATTCGATTCTCTGGCAAGGTTTTACAACAATTGTTTGTAAAATATTGTATATTTGATGCGTCGACACAATAATTCGTGAATATTAACGGCTCATCATAACATTAGTTTGAGACGAGGAAAAGAAACGAAATTAATTTCAGGTTTGGTCCAAGTTCATAAACTGGGATTCGAGTCCGATCACAAAAACTAATCACTTGCTGAACCCGAACCAGTAGTAATATTGTTCTGAACCCAAACCTACATTATGGAAGAAAAAGTAAGAACGTACGGTGCATTACTTTTTAAGTACCTGTAGGGATAATCATTGCAATTATTGCATTATTTTTTCAGAATAATTTACTCAAGGCTGATGAAAAGTAAATTCGTCGTGAGAGTTTATTTTATCTATATATAGGCCTTATACAATACACAGTACACACCTTAGGTTTATACTCCCGAGCTCAGCTACTTTCAGAGCGAATGTACAAGAGTGGTCCTGAAGGGATGCAGAGGAAATACTTTCAGCCAGCAGTGTCAGCTTTGTGTTGTCATATTTCGTCTTTTGTTACGAAGATCAAAGTGACTCTATAAGGACTCGAGGCCGTTTTTCGCATATTACTATTGCTGTGGCTTGAGTCAAACGAAATAAAGTCACTATAATACATCCCTGAGGGAAATTAACACAACCCTTCCCACCGCGCCAGATATTACCCACAAGCACACCACACTCGCAGTGCAGGGCAGGTGATACACAACACAGTGCAACTAGGGTTATCGAGACGGTGTGACGGTGATGGGCAAAGTGTTGATTATGCCAAATATTGATATGTAAGAATTCGAATGTCTATAGTAAAATATAACATTTAAAAAATTATATTTCTACTTTTCTGGTTTGGCGTATTTCAAATGGGAATTGTTAATTGTTATTTTTATCAATAATGTTTTCTTATATTATATGAACAGTAAAGACAAATAAAGTGTACTTCAGATAGACAGTTCCACGGACATATTAATCACATCTGTAATACTATTACGTTTTGGAACTCTTTCCGACACAGTGGTTATAGCGATGTTGACCACCAACTAGCTGATTTTGTGTAAATTAATCCATGGTGGAACGGAAAACAAATAAATAAAAATAAATAAATTGTATTTAGAGTTTATACCCACTCAGTTATATAACTGATTTTCTGTGGGGGACAGTAAATCAAAGCGACCAAGCCAACCCTGTAGGCCCCGACGCAATCGACGAGTGAGCGATAACCAACCAAAGATCGATATTTTTAATAGAAAATATAGCAATCAGTGGTATGGACAGTGCGAACAACCGCGGATCAACGCCAGCAACAAGGCCGATTCAGAACACCTCTGAATTTATTATGTGCTTCGTTGCTAGGACGGCTCCAAAGTCACCGTTTACAAACTCCTAAGACAACAACTGAAGGACATAAGTCCAAATCAGAAGTTCAAAAACTTCTGACTTTAATGGGAATAGAACCGTGGACCTTCTGCATTGGAAGCAGATGACGCTTACCACAAGACCAACGAGCCTCGATACTACAGTTTTTTCCCCAAACTTATGCAGTGCCATAAAGAATTTTATGGACAATGCAAAATAGCAAATTGTAGAAAATGATAAAAACGGGCAGTTTTCTTAATTAAATGTCCCGGAACTTTGGTTAATTCATAGCTAGAGACAAAATCACAAAACAAAATGTAACCAAAAGAGAGAAAAATAGACTTTTAACCCTTTATAGGGCAAGAGACTGAGACCCAAAATTTTGCTTTCTACCATAACTAGGAAGCTTCGCAAACGCTTTTTCAGGCGCGTTGTTGGATGAGCGTAATTTTAAACGAAAAAAAGCGTAAAATTGCGATTTCTATGAGAAATAATTTTTCGATTTCGCTCAAATTTCACACGAATATATTAATTCATAAAATTAAGGTTATGTGAAAAAATAATTACAATCGGATAAAGCATGTGGGTGTTATAAGTCGAAGAATTTTTTTTTAAATAAAAAAAAAATCGTAAAATTGCGATTTTTATGAGAAATAATTTTTCGATTGCGCTCAAAAACGTGGCAGTTCTAAGTTCAGAGATTTCGAAGGCCTCCAGAACATTTCATCGCAATTGGAGTATCGGTTTAGCCGGAATCGTGTTAACAAACACACAAAAATACAGAAAGAAAAAAAGAAAGAAAGAAAAAAAACATTCCGGATTTTTTTCTCCAGTGTAGTGAAATGGAATCTTCTCTTCGCTCGCTACGCTCATCCAACAATGTGAAATTCGTGATTTTTTTAAAGGAATTTTAGATTTTTTTTAGATTTTTTTCCTTGATCTTTTAGGAATAAAATGCTGATTTTGGATTCCAAATTGACATCAAAGTTGAAAAAATAATCTAAAATTTTATTTTAATTTCCAAAATTAGTATTTTTTGCAATTTTTAATATTTTTCCATTTTTTCCCATGTTCATATTGAATCTTCTACAGGCAAACAAAATATCCGAGACAACCCGAAAATTTGTGTTTTTGAGTGTTTTTATACAAAATTGGATTTTTGAACCATTCCAAAAATCCTTCTTATCATTAGAATTCATAAGGAAAAATTCTTCCAATTCCGAACAAAACAAAGCAGCTTATTACCCGGGTTAAAAGTATGATAAACAGGCGGATTTAATTGTATAGATTTTGAAAAGTGGTAGCCTATTCAACTATTATACCAATACCCTATATATTTTTTTTATTTATTTAGTAAAAAAAGTTGCCACTGCTAATTTCGAGTGAACATTCATTCCAAAATTTAGCAAAAGTTTCCTAAAATTTTGCCCAAAATCGAAAAAAAATATCGAAATTATTTTTTTTAAACAAGGAATTTTATCAAATGATTAATTTTGAGAAACAATTAACAATGAAATTCCGTGTCTGAAAGAGTTAATAACATGCATGCAAGGCACTATCAACGACCCATCGGCCCCCTCATCCACCTACAATAGAACAAGCACGGAGTACCAACTATATACCGGTACTAGCACTAGACTTTGTAGCAGATTCATATGCAGATGCTTGTAAGCAGGGTTGCTCATGCTGCTCAGTGCTCAACTTTGTGGTAGTTATCCGTTTTCCGTATACATCACAAAATATATTATTACAACCCAGAATTTCAACTTTTATTACTTTCCACGAAACCTTTTGATGTGCGTTACGTATGAAAGCTCAACTCCTTGTTACTTTTTAAAAGCGACTTTGAACTTTGAAGAGAGGTCCTACTCCAAACTGATGGGTATAGATAAGCTCACCTTGTGCCGCACTTCACAGGGAGCGCTTTGTTTCTTACTAAAAGAGCCGAGGATGAAAGGCGTACTGATGTAACCTTACCCTTTGAAGTTTTCAAAGTCTTGACACACAAAGTTCTTCTCCTCCTTGAATTGATAATAAAACGAAAAGTGCGAGCCTTTGCGTTGCGGCTTCTTCTCCACTTACTGAATAACATAAAGCAATGTTCTCAGTATTATTAGAATATGATATCAGCTAGAACGGTTCTCCCTCGTCTCCCAGTGTGCGTGTGGCGTGGGTGTAATTCGGTTACTTTCTCTAGCGGAATAAGCAAGAGAGGGTGTCGAGACTCACAAGGGGCGGTTGGTTGAAAGTTAAAAGAAAACAGTATAAAATAGCTCGAAGATATAAATAATTCGTCACATTATAACTTATAGCGACACGTTTAAACGGTAAGAATTCTCGACCCAATCGAAATATGATTGTGGCTTAGTAATTATTGTAAAGCTTACTATAAAAATTATGAAAGCATGGCTACATAATCTACAGATTGTTCAAGAAGAAATCGTTGGTGGAGGTGCCACTGCCGGGTACAGCAAATTGTAACTTACAAAATTATTGCCCCACCCCTTGACCCCAAAGGTCACCAAAACATTCCGTATCAGGTCATGATTAAATGCCATCGTAACATGAGCTTTACACCATACAAAACGCATTGTATTTTGAAGCTTACTCAAAATTATTTAGTACACATCCAAAGTACAAATTCCAATAGAAACATATACTTGTATGCAAGTGATAAGTTTATTTCAGAAAGTTATACAAAGCTTTTTGATCCTACAATTTGTGAAATGATCGAGCGTTTCGGTGAATTTCTTAAATCAGATTTACCGGTACCTGCTTATTTTTTATTCAAGAATCTTAATAAACTACAAAAAAATTATATCTTGAAATTGAAATTGTGCACAATAATCAAATATACAACCAATCATGCAAAAATACGCATATTTAAATACATCAACATATTTGACGGAATCACCTGCCCAAAAACGAAACGTAGGGTATGAACAAAGATAGACAAGTACATCAATAATGACTCAATGAGCAATATATTCTATTCTTACCATATTTAAAAAAGGAAAAATACAAAAAAAGTCACAACGATATTTCTTATTGAACATTTACATTTTTACTGATAAGACAGATAGGTCGAAAATGACCCAAGTATGATAATTTCTTCATGGGTCATAGACTAATATAGTGGACGCAATATATTTTCATTAATTCGGTTGATTTGTAACTAATTATAATGAATTAAATATCGTAGTGATTGCAAACTTCTATTAAAAATGTTATATTTCTCCTGGGAAACCTGCAATGCATGTCCCGCTGTGGCAAACTAGGTATTTTGGGGTTAGGACAAATAATATTAAAGAAAACCTCGGAAAAACTTTCAATCGCGATTGGCGCCCTGCCGGTGGCGGGATTCGAACCCGTGACCTCCAGAAACAACGGTAGTGTTTCCCCGATGAATGAAATCGAGAAGTCCCGAATCAGAGTCTCTCACATTACGCATGAGCCACCACCCACAATCGGCCAACAGATGTGTTTCAAATATTCAACACACACACAAACCTGAGGACACTCGATATTGAGACGAATGAACTAAAAATAACTTTTCTGTCCGGCCATCCGTCTGTGCGCGTCACGTCTCAGTCTCACGATAAAAACATAACAAGACGTCAGGTTGAGATGTCTTTTTCTGTTGGCATTGCCATACAACGATTATAGAGAATGCATTATGGTGGTAGTGGTGACTCTCCCCCCCCCCCACAGAAAATTTGAATATCCATTAACGTGAGCCTAGCACCTCCACCATTAGTGAAGACTATAGTATAATATAGTGAGTATTTTTCGTTTTCGTATTTCTTTGGTTCAATCGTTCAAGGGTGCGTCAGTCAACCGTTAGGTTAAAATGCAATGTTTGCACCGATAAGTAGCTATAGTTAGTTACTGAGCGGTAATTACTAATTAGTGTTCGTTCTATTTGTCGCGCCCATGGTGGTCGCGCCTATTAAAATTTGACACGTTCAGTTCTAATTTTTTGTTGTTCCCTTGTTGTCGTTGTGTGTTGTTTTTTGTACTTATGAGGAAATGATGAACCGATATACAAAACAACAAACAGTTTTCAAAACAAATTCTCCCGAAGATTTTTGTTTTGAATTTGGACACAGTAGCTTGTGTTCACACTTCCACCATAGTGAAACATGTTACTTCTAAATGTAGAAACAAAGTAACGTAGCCTATAGGGAAGCCTCACGTGACGTCACAGCTCGCCGGCAAGTGGCCGCGAATCGAACTGATGGACAAGTATTCTCATTTCGCAAGTTGACGCCTGGTGAACGGCTCAACAATGATCACGCTCTAACTTTTGTCCTATTCATTATTTGGACAAAACTTAAGAAAAATAATATTTAGCAAACATATCATTTCTTCTAATGGCGATTATCTCGAATTTTTTAACAGAACCGTTAGCTTGTTATAACAAGTTACGCATTATAAATGACAAAAATATCAACAACTTTTTTAAGTCTTCTCAACTTCAATTGATAAAAAACTACTGATATTATTTACTACAATTCAGAAATTAAAAAAGTCCGCCCCAACCGGGAATCGAACCACGGATCTCCCGCATTCCAGACAGGCGTCTTAACCACTAGACCATCAGGACGGGAACATTTTAAGCTCTGAATTGTAGTTGCATTATACATCTGAATGGATTCAGAGCTTAAAATGTACCCGTCCTGATGGTCTAGTGGTTTAGACGCCTGTCTGGAATGCGGAAGATCCGTGGTTCGATTCCCGGTTGGGGCGGACTTTTTTAATTTCTGAATTGTAGTAAATAATATCAATTACACTACGGGAGTTTTTCCCGACTAAACAAATCGAGAAAAAAAACTACTGATCGGATTTCAACAAGAATTCTCTCTAAATATGCATCCAACTAATAAGACAAGAAATAAGTTAACTTTCTCGATAGAAAAAGCACTGAACGAAATTTTACAGCATAGCGTGCAGTTTTTCACGGCTCATCCGCACGTCAAAAGCGCGTATTTTAGATGAAAAAACATACCATGCATATTACCCTATGCTATAAATTTTCGTTCTGTGCACTTTCTATCTAGAAAGTTTATTTATTTCTTGTCTAAATAGTCCGATGAATTTTTTGAAAGAGGTCTTGTCAAAATCCGATCACTAGGTTTTTGTCAATTGAAGTTGTTTTATTTAATTTCATAAAAAAACAAGTAAAGTCTTAAATGTTATTTCAATACGTACATCGATGTAAC
This sequence comes from Sweltsa coloradensis, assembly GCA_024449915.1. NCBI lineage: Eukaryota > Metazoa > Arthropoda > Insecta > Plecoptera > Chloroperlidae > Sweltsa > Sweltsa coloradensis. Next base: position 214,488 of record JAMZAV010000700.1, read on the forward strand.
ACGTTAACGTCCGTCTAAAAATTTAAAATAATCGCTATTAGAAGGAATGATATATTTGCTAAATATTATTCCTCTTAAGTTTTTTCCCAATAATGAATAGGGTAAAAGTTGGAGCGTGATAAGTTGTGCGACTTTCAGCACGCGTCCACTTGCGAAACGATGGTTGCTTGTCAATCAGTTGGGCTCAAAGCGGAGAATACCCCTCATTTTCCTCGATTTGTGACGTAGTTGCTATAGAAGCCTTATTCAAACAAAAATATCCGTTTTACTCTTCGAGTGGGTTGCCCACTCCAAAAGTTTTTTAGATTAACTAGTCTTATCGAATCAATCACGTGATTACACCTTTTTTTTACCCCGCTGGGATGGATTTTGTAATTTCTGGATTGATTTACATAAAAAATTTCAAATAATGTTTCACAATTGGAAACTCAGCAGGCAAATTATTTGCAAAGTTAAATTACCCATCAACAGGTTCATGGTTCTTCTCTTTCGGTTGGATTATGGTTACATTTTATATACGCGATACAAATTCACATGTTTTGAGATTCTTTTATATCACTGGCCATTTTTTAAAACTACATGTACACCACCAAAAAAATTTTTTTTAGTTGTTTGACTTTACTACAAAAATTGTCAGGGGAAAGAATATACACCAATTAAATGGCTAGCTAGAGCTTACGGCCAAATTAAGTACAGATCTGAGCTTACATTATTTTGTTAACATATTCTATTAATTACTAGATTATTTCAAGCCTTCAAGATGAACTAACAAATTAATGCCAAATGTGAAATGATACTGCTCGAGGACGGAAAACCAAGATATCTTATGGGGGTGACGAGGTGAGGGTACACAAAGCAAGATGTTTCGTATTACTGCGTCTTAAATTTATTTGTATCATTGTTTTGTTTACAGCTTTGATTTATCAACAGTTGATGGATTGCATTTACCAACTGGAATTCGATTTCTTGGAGAGATTTGAACTCACCCCTTCGGACGGGATCCATATGATTAGTTGCTGTAAGCCAATCCATACGAGCCCCCAATGGATATGTATATAGTCAAATATATTTAATCGATAGCTGTTGTGAATATTGGAAGAGGTTAACAAAAAGCATTATTTTGTTGAAGGGGCTTTGAGAAAATGTGCTAACCATTTTAGGGATATGAATTTTCCATTTGATTGATTGATGCACTGATGCAGGCGACACGCAGTGACAGGTGATGGGGGAGTGACAGGTTAAGTGTCTACCTAGGGGGATGAAGTGGGATGAACATACATCACAAACTGGGGGTGGGGTGGGTGGGCATTGGACACATCTGGTGTAAAGTAAGTAGACATGGATTTATGCAATCATGGTATTATAGCAGACACAACAAATAAACCTCTACGACCAAATTAAGTTGGTGAAAGTCACCTTCCAACAGTCTAAACATAAAGCTATTTCTAAAAACAATAGTTTAGCAATTTCTAATCATAAGCATCATAATAAAAAAATTATTTTCAAAAGAAAACTCTCGAGTTCAGTAACTTTTTTTCACCTTGGTTTTGCAGTTTGTAAAATGATAACGTATTAGAAAATAAAAATTATCATCAAATTTGCAAGTTGCCTTTGGCACAATTAAATCTTTTGATTTACACGATGTTTATTTAAATGAAAGGTAGGCCTACGTAGGCTATATGGGTGGTAAATTTGTATGGGATATACTAGCAACAAAACACAAATGTTATGTAAACACATTGGAAATTTACATTGATGTAACTAAGAAGCTTCGCACACGATTTTTCAGGCGCGTTGTTGGATGAGCGTAATTTTTTTTGACAAAAAAGCGTAACATTGCGATTGCTATGAGAAATAATTTTTCGATTGCGCTCAAATTTCACACGAATATATTAATTCATAAAGTAAAGGTTCTGTGAAAAAATCATTACAATCGGATTGAGCATGTAGGTGTTATATTAGTCGAAGAAATTCGTTAAAAATCGTAAAAAAATCGTAAAATTGCGATTTTCATGATAAATAATTTTTCGATTGCGCTCAAAAACGTGGCAGTTCTAAGTTCAGAGATTCCGAAGGCCCCCAGAAAATTTCATCGCAATTGGAGTATCGGTTTAGCCGAAATCGTGTTAACAAACACAAAAATACAACAAAAAGAGAAAAAAAGAAAAACATTCCGGATTTTTTTCTCCAGTTTAGTAGAATGGAATCTTCGCTTCGCTCGCTACGCTCATCCAGCTAGCTATAAGTTGCACGTGAAGACAAATGCTATGCGATTTTAAACTCATAAAATGTTCTTTTTGTTAGTTACCTGCTTCAAATTGTATGCAATCAAGTAACACAGCCTAAATCATGTATAAACAACATGATAATTTCCAAATCGTATTCAGATAAGATTGGAACTATATTGTTACCAATATTGTAAACATCTTGGCTTCACATCAGCCAATAAAACACATATTTTGTACAAGAGTCCAATAAGGTGCAGTGAGATTCAGCAAAATTACTTTTAAGAAAAAATCAGAATTTTCTAATCAGCTAAAATTATCACTTGCATAATTAAGAAGCTGCTGAACTTGAGAAACTTAATTAATATTTATTAACCTTGATTTTGCAATTTGAAAACAATTATTGGCAAATTGTCAGTATGGCGATGCAGTGTGATACTTTCTTATGCACGCACATCTTGGTGTTTGATGCATTTTTGTTTATGTATTATACTATACATTTTTACTTTTTCTGCAATATACCTGAAACAAAAACATTTATATAATATAATACAACACAAATAAGTTACACATAAGTTATGGGGAAACAGCATGGCAAGGGATTTTAACAGGGTTGCCGTTTTTACGGATTTTGAGGGTGCAAAACGGATCGCCGAATTTTTATTCCAATTTACGGATTTAAAAAAATAAACATTTTTTAAGTTCTTTGTTTTACACTGTTTTTAACTAGGGCTGGGCAAAAATCTATATTTTAATGCAATATCGATGAGTGAGAATACTTTTGATATATAAATATGAAAATTTACACAAAAATGCTAAATTTCGCAATTTTGGTGGAGGTGCCGGGTCATAAAACGCGATTGTGAGATCGTAAAAATCGTTAAAAATGCATTTATGGTGATACCTTATCAACCCTATTTGGCCTCAAATCATTAAAAATAGGCCTACTCGTTCAAATTTTTACCAATTACATTTTGATACATGGATATATCGAAATTGGTACATACAGGCATTAAAAGGATTTTTTAAGGATTTGAGTGTTTCATTTAAGGATTTCTAAGGATTTTTGATTTGCTCAAACAGGATTTTTATTTTTTCTTGGTGGCAACCCTGATCTATAACAAATGTGTTTTTATAACGGTACTTCTTGTTCTTTGTTACTGCTTCAAATTGTGATCAATCAAGAACCACACATCACATCAAACATTCAATGCCATCTTATAATTTTGCAAGATATACCATTCCATTGTACAAGAACCAAAGTATTTCTTAAGTTTATCATACATTTTATTAGCATCCAATGGTAAAATTATAATTAATTATGTACAGTACCAATTGTTACAGCTTCCAATATGCAATCTGCATTTAATTTTAATTAGCAAGTGAAATAACCACTTGCTGGAGAAGACACCAACTCCGGAACCTCCACCTTTGAAAGGCGGCGAGGAAGATCGTGCCCATCACAGGGGGCGTCAAGAAGCCCCACAGGTATCGCCCTGGTACCGTCGCTTCCAAAAGAGCACAGCGCTTCACATCAGGAAGCTGCCCTTCCAGCGCCTGGTTAGCAACTGTACAGGATATCATCCGAGGAACAGTTTACCTGAAGTGGAGTGACTAGGCCGCAACATATATAACACTAACACAAAGACAAAAACAAAATGATATTAACAAAACGTTTTCGGGCCACGAGACCTTCCTTCGACTGGCATTCTTTACACTAATGACTAATGCTTGTTTTGTATCAGTATTGTATTTTATTTTCAGCTGTTGAATAACTGTACAATAAGTGATGTTGTGGCAAGCACGAGCATCGTAACATAAGCATAGTGTATAATAGTGCTGTGTCAAGGCGGTATCTTCTATTTCAAGTTGTTGGAATTTTAGTAAGGGGACATGGGAAGAGATTGTGGCGGGTACCTATTGAGATTATTTATTTATTGATATTTACCTGCTCAAAGGGGAGGAAGGCCAATGTAGGGCATGTTTGGTCAGCTTTAGCCTACAACAAGTACATTTTTATTTTTTATGTCAGCGACTGGAAAGTCGTTCAATCAATCGACGGACAGTGAGAGGCAGAGAGAACAAATATGACAGTCAGAGTCAAATGAAGTGGAGAGTACTCTAAAAAAATACAAACAAAATAATAATCTGCAGCTGGAAGATAAACATGATGGCAGATCACTAGTAACAAAATGTAACTAAACTGTAGACAATGTCAATGAGATATAATTGGAGCTGGTTTTAAGTTGAAACACAAAAGGCAAGATTTTATATAAAGTACACTAGCACAAGAAAAATCATTAAATAATCCATTTGGTGGAGGTGCCGGGTTAGTTGCACAGTCATCTCATTTTGTGTCAGCCATGCACCTAACCTGCACAATTTGTAATTAATCCAGACTTCAAAAACACTGACTAAATACCTAAAACAACTAAAGGAAAGGGCATCAGATGGTCAAAATGTACTATATTGTCATCGGGCGACTATATTAAATTGACAGGAATATTTTCAGGATGGTTGCTAGACTATGTCAATTAATTCATAAAGAAGCCCAGGAAACCATAATTTATTTAATTAATGGTGCTAATTACATTATTAACAAGTGCTTTCAGGTGTATTACTAGTACCCAACCAAGACTAAATGTGCATTATATTCTAGGTATAACGAAATAAGTTCAAATAACACAGCCTCATTGATCCGTGAAATAATAAAGAGTTGTACAACAAATTACACAATACAATCACTGTGCAATGTTGTACTAGAGATACAAGCCACCTCACACGACTTTTTAATCTTCACATCACATCATTACCTTGATGTCAATAATGGAATCAAATCAACCCTATAGTGACTTTTAATAAGGGTGAATGTTGAGTACCAGTACTAACATTTTAGTAAGCTACAATCACCTCTCAGTTAAAAAACTTCAGTTTACCCAGTTACACATTTTGTACATTGAGCTACATTTATTAAGTGGTTCAGTAGCAAATACATAATTGTGTGCTATTTAGTATTTGTTATCTGTTATATTTAGTTTCCAATGATGTAAATATTATTTACATCATAGGAAACTGGTTTCTGAAAAACAAATAGGTACACCCTAAGAGTGTGGACTGCATACTAATAAATGAATACATTAATTACATTTTACTATTACTAATATATATTTTTAAATTGGGGGAAATGTCTTGTCTATGCAGTAAATTGTGCAGAGGGAATAGATCAGAACTGATGACAAAAAACAATATGAACATGAAAACTTTAATTAATAAAAACAAGATTTCCTGACTTATATAACAACATAATAGCTTATAAAAGTAAGCAATGTTGGAGAAGGGTTGACAGGCTGGGAAAGCAAAGATAACATAAAGTCCAGCCTGAAGGGCTGGGAACGACAAACTTTTCACCCGCTGATGACAACTGCAGCTAATTTAAAGTTGTTACCTTAAGCCACGACACGTTTCGTCCTTCTGGGACTTGTCAGGCGGATGGTGGCCACTAAAAATCAGCTAACTACATGCAAACAAAACTCACAACACATAACCAAACCTGTGGTAGGGCCATGCAAGAAGTAAATTCTGCATGCATGTTGTCATCATTAGCAAGGTTACTTCACACACCATTCATACTGGGCCACACCGTCAGCACATCTAGTAAGGGGGCTTCCCTCGTAACTCTGGTGCTCGGGAGACAAAAAATCCATGACTTACTCTGAATTCAAACCAGGACCTTTGGCAACAAGAGAAAAGCTGCCCCTCCTGATGTTGCTGGGCAAGGGTGCCTCTTCAGTCTTCATTCATTTTAAGGGAATGGGTTAGAGATAGTAAGGGTGCAAAGTCATAAAACCGCACAACCAGTGAGGGGGCTTCCCTCCTAGACTCTGGTGCTTGGACGACAAAAGAACCATGTCTTACCCGCCAACATATAGATGGGAGTTGCCAAATAATATTCTTGCTAGTGAAATAAAAATTAATTTGAAAAGAAAAGTAGGTAGACCCCTATGGGTGTGGAATGTAAAAGGGACATTTAAGCTCAGTAACAAACAAAATAAATACCGTACTACCTACCTAAGTGTTCATACATATATTACCTATATTTACAACCTTCATCCAAAACAAATTAAATTACATTCGAGCAACAATAGGACCAAATGAAAAATCCATTCAACAAGTGCATTGTACAAGACTGTAATTCAGAAGTTGCAACTAATCTGTCTTGTTTCCACCAGTGAAGCTGTGCTAAACCTAGAATAACCTAAGCCCTAACACCAACAATGTAAATCAGTACTGAACATGTTGAGGCCTGGTCACGATTCACATCTGTTAGCTCTTCATCAGCTACTTAACCGATACCTAGAGCTATGAAAAAATAGCATTTATATTCTGAATATTTAGCATTAATTTTTCAAAATTTAGCATTTTGTAGCATTAATTTCATTCTTTCCACCAAAACCCCAAATGTGGGGAGTTTCTTGTATTTTTAATGAGGAATGAATTCAAATTATGCTTTATATGAACATTTCAATTAAATGTAGTCACTTTAAAGGTTAGAATTCAATGCTAAACCAATTCTCAATTGGTATTGGTAAACCTTATTTTCAGTAAATTTAGCATTTTGTAGCGTTTTTAAGAATTTATTCACACTGATTTAGCATCAATAACCTAAAACGCTAAATTTTCATGCCTCTAACCGTACCTACCGTACCTAAAAGATCAGTGCATTGAGCACCGTTATTTAAGGATTTTTTAACAAACACACTGTATACTTTATCTATACATAACAACAAAACAAGGCACTCCAATATGGTTGCATAGTCACTAAGAAAAAGTTAGAGGTACATTCTTTGATTCTGATGTGCATGGTTGTCTCTATTTTCCAATAGTAGGCCCTACACACTACTCAAACCCATGCTAGGTTCTCCGTCACTAGGTGCTCGAAACTCTTTCATTGTTTATTACTGTGCGATTACCAGTTGACTGCTGAGTTACAGATGAAAGTGGGGAACCTCGTATGGGTTTGAGTATAAAGCATTCTTTCAAAAAGCTTGTGTGCATCACAATACAAAATTGAATGTCATGATCTACTTTCATGATCTTCCAGAAAGAATAATATACCAACTGTTTCAAAATTAAATCCAATACATATTCTGTTATTAACCCATCGGCGTTATCGCCGGTCGAATCGACGAGCTGGTTCAAGATGCGCGCCGACAGACATGGCCATCGGATCGACGGGCTGGAACAGCAAGGGAACAGCGCGCTACATTATCAGTCGTTGTATGAGAATGGTTCGTCCAATCACCAAGAGATCGCGCTCAATGTACTCTACGCACTTCGCTGCATCCAACGATGTGTTTGGCTCGTCACTCGGTCAAGTTTTAGCCTGTCTATGCTTGAAGGAAAGATTATGTTTGCATTCGTAGGTGGTATGGCGGAGCGCGCGCTATGGCGGCTACAGCTTATTGCAATATTTTGAAGGATATGACGAAGATCAGGGGTGTGATATTTTGACACCAAGAAAAATCGAAGGAAAGATCATACACCCTAGACATTTATTTAGGCTACATTTTAGTTTTTATTTCAAGTAAATCGGGTTATTTTTGTTGTTACAGTGAATGTTTTGCTGAGGTGCGCTCCGCAACCCCATTTCGAAAAAAATAAATGGAATTCAGGGGCCAGGCGGCGAGATTTTAAATAGAACGCCGATGGGTTAAATAGTACCTAGATACGAAAGTCAATTAGGGAATTATCACAATTCCACTAAGTCTTAGGTAGTGTGGTATATTCCAACGACTAGACGTGACATATATATTTAGTATTTACACGGGGGTCTCCCAGTACACACACGAAGGTGGCTGGGCAGGCTGACTTTGGTCCTCTCCAGAATGCTACCATCATGTGCTCACACCTACACCAGAGGTTTTGGGCTCGTGGAAACACAACAGCTGGAGTCTCATGCGGACACGGAAGCCCGCAAGAACACTGTCCACCACCCTGGCAAAGAGAAGACATTTGAGTGAACACTTTCATGCAGTAGCACAGTAATCAAGGTAAACATGAACAAGTTGGAGGGTGGTGGCCTGATGACCAGGGGTAAACATCTGTTTGTAAATATTTTGAGTGGTGTAGTGTTAAGACGGAATTGAAAAAAAAATTAAAAAATTATCGTCATGATTGGTTCGGAGCCACCGTTTTAATTTTAGTCCCCCACTGAAAATCCAGTATTGTAACTGTGTGGATAGACTCAAAATGACAATGTTTTACTTAATTGATTTTAATCCAGCATTTGGTTGGATTTCGGAATAGACTAGTTAAGACGAGTTAGAGCAGCGAATGTGTCTTACAATGCAGGTACGGGTCTTGGTACGGGTCTTGATCGTGATTAATTTGCCTGTAAAATGTTTGTCTATTTGTTTGTTTGGTCCCAGAACGACCAAACAGATTGAGCTGAAATTTTAAACAGACATCCGTGACCAGTTAACTGAGAACTGCTAACAAAATTAGCAAAATCCGTTGCGATTTAAATCTACAAGAAATAATAAATTGAAAAATAGTCTGCAAGTGTGTAGGATTTAATTTGATGATAATGCTTTTGTTTTGAGAACATCGTTTTTATCAAATATTTTTTTAATGTCAGGCGGTGACCAAGGTGTATCGAATCTTGGACGCTCAAGGTAACCCAAAATTCCGCTCGGAGAAACGTTACAATCTTTACTTGTATTATTTCGTACTGGCTATGTTTTCCATAGTACTGTATAAAGTACCGTATAATATGCATTTCAAAATACGTTCTTTAATTTTCCAGAAATTACAAAAATAATCCAGAAATAACAAAATCTATCCCGAGTGTTGTTTGAACCTCGGTCTCCCACATTCCGGGTATAAATGCGCCTTAGCCGACTAAAGACTAGGAAAAGCCAGGGGCGTAGGAACGGGCAACAATTTCTAAGATTAAATCCTTAGAATAAAACCCAGCCAAAAAGGGTATACCACATAAAGCCAAATTAGACAAATTGAAACAAGATGAAGTTAACGGTATCTGATTAACAAGACCCCCCCCCCCTGGGGGGGTCAAGCCAGATATGGGTGTCATTTTCTAACTTTTAACTTGTTGGGTGATTTTTAGGATTTTTATTACAGTTGGGCTTGCAAACAAAAAGGCAGTAAGAGACGTGATTTGCGAGACTAGACTAGCCATCTGATTTTAGACTTTCATTAGGGACTATATTGCAATGCATGTTTTCACTCCCAAGCAGACTGTCGACCGATTTTAGTCAGGTAATCAATCTTAAATGAAATATTAGCTTCAAAATGTAACCCTTATTCATAATTAAAATTCGCCTGAAGACGTGTTTTAGGCCACCAATCAAGGGCACCTTTTGAAAAAAATCTTGCCTACGGCGAAAATGCCTCCGGCGGCTGGGGAGACCCCGGTTTGCCCACCCAACCTCGTAGTCAACTTGAGTGTGACCCCCCCACTAAGAAAATAGTTCCTATGCCACTGGGAAAAGCTAAAGTTGTTGTTAGATGAGTGAGCAAGTCATGTGTTGAATACCCAGGAACATTTGTATTTAAGTTGATCGATATATACGTTACTAGGAAAACGCCAAAGTCGTTGTTAGACGAGTGAGTGAGCCATGTCTTGAGTACCCGGGAACATTCCCTTTCTTCCCCCTACCTAAGACCTCTCTAGTCATCATAGGCTAGAGTGGCGCATTATGGCCTTACAGTTGACTTGCCCTTATACCAACTAAACTCAAATCCCCTATTAATTATACAAACTTAAATGCAAATGTTCCAGGGTACTCAACACATGACTCGATCACTCGTCTAACAACGACTTGGGCGTTTTCCTAGTCTAGTTGTCTAAGGCGTCATTGTACCAGAAATGTGGAAGACCTAGATTTAAAAAGAAAGATGTTTTAATTTCTGGATTGTATTAAAAAAATTATAAAACAAGTTTTGAAATGCATACAATATACTACTATGGAAAACATAGCCAGTACGAAATACGAGTAAAGATTGCAAGGTTTACTCAATGTCCCAGCGGAATTTAGAGGAACCTTGGTCACTGCTATGCATGTTATCACAGCCTGCAAAAATTATTCGATAAAAATTACTTCTTCAAGAACAAAAGAATTGTTGTTAAAATAAATCCTACACATTCAAGCCCAAAATTTCAATTTATTATTTCTTTTAAGGTCTAAATCGCATCGGATTGTGCTCATTTTGTTAGCAGTTCTTAGTTACCTGGTCACGGATGTCTGTTTAAAATTTCAGCTCAATCTATTTGGCCGTTCGGCCGTATGGGACCGGACAAACAAAAAGACAGACATTTAACATTTAACATACAGACTAATTCACGACCAAGGCCCGTTCGACTTGCGTTGAGACTACGTTCGCTGCGCTCACTTGTCTAATAAGGTATAAATGATAAAGAGTTTTGAGTTTAGTTGGTATAAGCGCGCGTCAACTGTACTGTAAGGTCATAATGCGCCACTCTAGCTTAGGCTAGGGAGGAACTACAAGGCCGCTAGCCGCGCCCTAAAAACCCATGCTGAATCCAGCCTTAAGTAGGTAGGGGGAGAAAATGAAATGTTACTGGATACTCAACACATGACTCGCTCACTCATCTAACAACAACTTTGGTATTATCTCAATGTGGTACTAGTATTAACTATTAACTTGGAAAATAAAATGCCAAAGTTGTTGTTAGATGAGTGAGCGAGTCATGTGTTGAATATCTAGTAACATTTCATTTTCTCCCCCTACCTAAGGCTGGATTCAGCATGGGTTTTTAGGGCGCGGCTAGCGGCCTTGTAGTTCCTCCCTAGCCTAAGCTAGAGTGGCGCATTATGACCTTACAGTACAGTTGACGCGAGCTTATACCAACTAAACTCAAAACTCCTTATCATTTATACCTTATTAGACGAGTGATTATCTCAATGTGGTACTAGTATAAACTATTAACTAGGAAAATAAAATGCCAAAGATTAGTCATTCATGTACTAATCTTTGATAATACTACCTAAACTGATTGATTGGAAATTAATAGTAGTACATATAATTATTTAGGCCCCTAAGTAGAATAGTGAGTTAAATTGTTTAACTTTAGGAAAATGAAAGAAAAATACTGATACAATTATTAAATTATTAATTATCGATTAATTGAGTACCGGTACAGAATACATTACACCACTACAACATTAAACTTAAAATATAAGTATGTATAACATTTCAAAATGCATTTCTAAATAGATAAACATGGGTACCTGTGGTAACAAAAATGAAATAGTATAGGCCTAGGTGAACAAATTAATGCCTGCTGCAAGCACACAATAATTAACCATGTACTATAGTTAGCGGGGATCTAGTTTTACAAAGTCAAGGTCAACAAGGGTAAGTAAATAATGTACGCCTACGTCACAGATAATAGACTACACTCTACGTACTTCCAAATCAAGAATTAACACATGCAGTACCTAGTCATTAACACCTCAACAGTCAACATACATTGCCAGTCTGTAATTGTGTAACTACTTGTTAGTTATTGGTATTTGCTCGATAACAAGCTGTGTGTCGCTTGTTGGTCTTGTGGTTAGAGGCTCTGCTTGAAGGTCCAGGGTTTGATTCCCACTCTAAACAGAAGTTTTTAAACTTCTGATTTGGACTTAAATCTATCAGTTCTTGGCTTAGGAATGTGTAAACGGTGACTTTGGAGCCCTCCTAGCAACAAGTCACATAAATTATAAGGTTGTTCTGAATTAGCCTTGTTGATTGATCACTGTGTGCGAGTGGAATCGTGTCCATCTTGATTGATCGGTGTTTCATACTTAAATATGCCGCTCTCTAGTTGGTCATTGTTCGCTCTTTGATGGTGTCGGCGCCTACAGGGTTGCCCGGGTTGGCTTTAAATTTTATGACCCCCACTGAAAATCAGTTCTGTGACTGAGTGGGTAGACTCTAAATACATAAAAACATAGTTGGAACTGAGTTAAGATTATTAAGCGAGCGTTTCCATTTGACTCTGCCGGAAAAATAGTCACTGGTTTTGTTTTTTTGTTTGTTTGTTTGTTTGTATGTCTTGCCATAACGTATGAACGGAGGATCGGATCGAGTTGAAATTTGGACCATCCGCAAGCTTCGTACTGGATTGAATGCCATTAGTTTTGTGGCAAAATCGTTCAAAAAGTTACAAAGTTACATTAAAGTTAATCGAAAGTTTTTTTCAAACTAAACGGCACCAAAATCTGAGGTGGCCAAATCATTTAGAATGTCCGTCCGGTCACGAATATGTTAATTTTATTTTGATCCGATAAGAGTGTAGATGGAAATTACATTTTAACAAAAGTAACGTTACCATGGCAACGAAAAGTCGCACGAGCCATAACGTATGAACGGAGGATCGGATCGAGTTGAAATTTGGACCATCCGCAAGCTTCGAACTAGATTGAATGCCATTAGTTTTGTGGCAAATCGTTCAAAAAGTTACAAAGTTACATTAAAGTTAAAATCGAAAGTTTTTTTTTCAAGCTTAATGGCGACAAAATCTGAGGTGGCCAAATCATTTAGAATGTCCGTCCGGTCACGAATATGTTCATTTTATTTTGATACGATAAGTAGTGTAGATGGAAATAACATTTTAACAAAAGTAACGTTACCATGGCAACGAAAAGTCGCACGAGGTTTCTGGCCACTATGCACTGCCACCTAGAAGTAATCAAAATACTATCGAGGAAGCAGTGTATTATTTGTTACCAAAGAGTTAAAATAGTTTTCCCAAGGAAATGATGTCAAGGTCCTCTAGATGGCGGTGGATTTTATCCATAAAATAAAGGTTTACCCAAATACCTTGGCAATAATAAATAGGCCTAATATTGGAAACATGGTCCCGTGGACAGCGAACGTCGCAAATTTTAAAATTAAAAAAATGTGCAATGTGGGTCTAGCTATAGCACGTGCTCGCTTATCAACGCATCCAACTGAGCGTTTCCTAGTTATTATTATTATTTATTTACACCAAATGCAAGCCTACATCTGATAATATATTCGTAAATTAATATTATACAAAAGTACTATAGGCCTTATGGTTTCATATAAGAATGCCACGGTCAAGGGATCGCAGCACTGTCGCCTTCCAACTACCTTTGCACTGTGGCCACTGGTTAAGAAATAACAACAATTGACAGCTCTCCACAAGAACCAACGATAATCGGCATTCAACTGCTTCCGAAAATGAAAACAACTTACGGTATTTTAAGTAAAACATTCGATGAACATTTTTGTAAGATTTCTTGTCGTGTGAAATGTAAATGTATGATCATTGATCACCCACCCATACACTGGCATGAGATTGGCAGCAATAGTGTGTTGAATTTGAAATGAACAATAGTCAATAGAAAAAAAAACTAAAATAAACTTTCTCAACTAATTTATTAACCATTCCCTTTTATACTTATACCCCAGGTGGTATAAACTTATTGTGTGTCATTAAAATAATAGTTTTTGATCATGAAATATAAAAATAAGAATTAAACTAACAAATTATAGTTACTTTGGGTTCATGTTAATTTTTAATGTTGGCATGCATTCTTTTCTATTTCCGCTTCGATTGGTAATCTAAACTGACACCATGCATATAGTACCTGTACACATGCTGAGCTGAGGTGCATTTTAAAACGGCAGAAACATATAAAAACAGAAAAAGATAGGATTCAACAATCAAAAATGCAGGAAGCAAAGCAAACTTACTTTCTGTCGGCCAGGTTGGTTAACGGTGGGATCGCTTCCAAAGACTCATCAAAGAAGCTCTTTGCCCTGGGCGTTGTGTACAGTTGGACAGCCTCTTGGATTGCCCGTATGTCAGCCTGCGCCTGTTGGTTGCCTTCCAGACTAAACCTAGAAACGCACGACATCAGCCGAGACAACTCTTCTGCAACAGTCTCCACTATCTGGTTCACGAACAAACAGAAACCACAGTTAGGTTGTTATTGTTACCAGTATATTATTATATTAACTAAGTAGAAATTTTTTCAAATATGAGGATAATGATGACATAAATATGGAATACTATTTAAAAATACAGTCCATTAAATATTATCAAAATCTAGCTTACAGTGTCACAAACTTATTGGTTCAAACAACTTCTAACCAATAACTGCATTGGGTTAGTTGCAATAAGCCTTTAAACTAATAACATGGATTTAATAGTTTACTGCTTTTAAAAAACAATTAATAGAACTATTTTGCTCCAATATTGTTAATAAATTAGCAATGTTCAACAACATTGTGTGATTACTGATTACAGTGATTAGGCCTAGGAACTTGTGGTATAATTAATTTGTATGGATTGATAGCTGCCTTAAAATAAAGGGCAACATTTTCCCTAAAATACAATAATAATAATTAGAATAACCTAACAATGATGTTCAATACCATTTAAGGAAATAATTAGTACAGGAACATTCTCTTTGGTAAAGATTGGAAAATTAGAAAAATCCTGAATATAGAAAATCTCACCCCAAATGAGACTTAACACACCTGCTTCAAGACTCTTGGGAACTAGACTGGGAGAAACCCGATGAACTTCCGCATGGACACCGATCATGTTTGCTATGATCTCCTTTGCATACGGCCTCACATCTGTTGGTTTCCGTCGAGTGTCCCAATCGAATCGTCCCAGGTACATCGACGGTTCAATCGTTCCGACCAGAGGATCACTCTTGTGTTCAAGGTACTCTTCAAGGATGCGTTTGTCTAAAGCGTTGAGAGCAGTCGACGCCGTGTTGATGGCTAGCGTGGGAGAGGGATATCCGTGACGGATGAAGAGCTCCGAGAGGCGAGGTAATACCGTGTTCAACGTATACTGACAGTTGCTGAGTGTAGTAAGTAGTCGTTGCTCCCACCCTGGTTGGCTATCTTCCTTGTCCTTGTCGCGGTAAGCAACCGGAGAGCCAATCAACTGCGAAACAGCCGAGGAATGATCGTCTTCCATACTCTCTTCGTTGCTGAACGCGAGTTTGTCCAGAGATTGTGTGAAACTCAACAAGAGCGCCTGAACGAGAGCAGTGAGGTCTCGTTGTGTACTTGCGTTGTCAAGGAGACGGGCTTCTCTTTGTTCGCCAATCAACACAGATTCCTTTACAAGCTGGATCACTTCTTGAACTTTACTTTCAAACTGTGATGGCAGATCAGTTATGCCCCCATGTCTGCTGTCGAACTCACTTTTCCAGTTCTCTTTCTTATGTAAGACCTTGATATGTTCCGCTGCTTGCAGGAACAACGTGCTCATGCAATGTAGTCTAGAAGAAATGCAAAACAAATAGGTATAAATAAATAGGTAAGTAGGCCTACTGATACGATCGGGCTACCTAATTTAAATAAGATGCAAAAAATAACTAACCAAACTTATTTTTACCAATGTATTGGATAGAAAGAAATATTTAATATTTATGACTGAATGATGGATCCTGAAGGTGGAAGGCATTATATAGGCCTATACTGTAATGTAGGCATACCAGAAAAAGAGGTTTGATAAGAGTGGAGTTGGGGCTTTTACTATGGGCAGAATTCTGATGGGACTCGATCCGTTTTTGTATGTTTGTTGCACATTACGTCAAACTGTTGAACTGATTTTTCTGAAATTTAAAATCAACATCCAAGACCAATATGTGGGGTGCTGCTCACACGTACAGCAAAATTCTCAGTTTCTAGAAAAGATTTTTTCGTCTGAAAAATTTGCTGTAGGCCTATTTACTGAGCTGATGACATCTTTTGTCTTCAAATAATAGTGGATAAAGAAAAAGGAGAACTTTCTTTATTGACTGAAACAATAACCATCAACTTTGTACAATGGTGTTTACTTTATGCTGTCACAAGAACTATGAACAAAAGACAAAACCAATCGGTATATCTCGTAGGCTCCCTTCATACAGTTTTAATTTGGTTTGTTCATTTTGATGAATTACCTTTTCTTAAAATTACATTGAATTTTATAAGTAAAACTATAATTTTAGGAGGCCTTCCGGTAATGTAAAATTCATTAACGTTGAAAATATGAACATAAAACGAGGCAAACTTTACATGGCACATATGGGCACATTGTCAAGCTCAATCACTAGTCAACGTCATTTGGCAATTGGCATTTTCCTACATTGTATTATAGGCAACCAGAAACCCATTCACATCAAAACTTGTTCATGTTGAAAAAGCGAAAAGTCATTTCACAAGTTACTAGGTACCAATCTGAAGAAAATTCTTCCAAATTAGGAATTAGGATGCGTTTGTGTCAGGATTTTAATATTTACAAATCAAATTATTTTCTATCTTCACCTAGAGCAGACATAGGCCTATTTTTCATTTTCTCTTGCAAGGAAAGTAAGTAAGTAAGCATTGTTTATTTAGCATAATGCTATTGTATACATTGTTAGATACATTACATCAATTATATTATTCAATATATTGCTACCCACTCACTACATAGGCATACTTAAAATATATTTAGTACATTTACGTTTGAACAACGACAGGTTATTTATACATTTTATGGCCTTTGGTAATTCATCAAATATTCTTAGACCAAAGAAAAACACAGATTTCTGCGTTGATTTTTTGTTTTTGTGTCCTAGATTAAAATTATCTTTGTTTCTAGTGTCGTAATTATGTACATCATTATTATACAACATGAAATTTAAAAAAAACCGGTAAATTATTGTTTTTTAGTTTGTACACAAAAATTAATGTATTATATTCTAGTCGTTTACGTACACACATCCATTTTAGAACTTCCAGCATCAACTCAATCTTAGTGTATCTATTACACTTTAGTATCACTCTCATACCTTTATTTTGTAAATACTGTAAGGCTGATTTGTCAGCCTCCTTGATCCCATACATGACCGTACTACAGTAATCAAAGTGGGGTTGGATTATGGTTTTATATACAAGTTCCAGTGACCATGATGATAAGTGTTTGCCAATTCTAGTTAGAAATCCTATTTTTTTACTTATTTTTTTTCTTATATATGCTATATGGTTAGAGAAAGTTAGCTTATTGTCTAAAATTACACCCAAGTATTTCATTTCATCAACTATGCCAATAGTCTCGCCATTTATAGTTACATTAGCCATATTTTGTTGATCATAGCGTTCATTTTTATTACCTACAATAATCATGCATTTCGATTTGGCAGTATTCAGCATGAGTTTATTTACAGTCAGCCACCTAAACAGTTTTGATAATTCGCGGTTTAAAACAGTAACTAAATCTTCTAAATTATAACATGAAAATGAGATTATTGTATCGTCAGCAAACAGGTTTTATAAATATGTCTACACTATTACAGATATCATTGATATAAATAATGAACAATAATGGGCCAAGGACTGAACCCTGAGGTACACCATTTTCATTGTTTATTTTCTCCGACGATTTACCATTAAATGAAGTTTTTTGTTTTCGATTTTTTAAATAACTTTTAAACCATTTGAGTGCTGAGTCTTCAATGCCGTAGTGATTTAGTTTATTTATTAGTCGTTTCCTGTTTATTGTTTCAAACGCTCTTTTAAAATCTAAAAATGCTATAATAGTGTGTTTCTTCTTGTCCCTGTCATTCAACCACTTGTTAATTACTAATTGAAGAGCCGTTTCACACGAATGGTTGCCCTCGGAACCCAGATTGGTTCGAGTGAAATATGTTGTTTTCTTCACAATATGTCAATAGTTGTTTGTGAACAACAATTTCTAATACTTTTTCATAGATTGGTAATAAATTAATAGGACGATAATCACTACAGACATGAGAATTATTGATTTTCTGGACCGGTATCACTGTAGAGATCTTCCATTGATCTGGAAATGTTCCAGTTTTCCAGTGACGTATTAATTACATGCAGGAGTCCGAATCCCACTGTTGAAAATGTTTCTTTTAAAACTTCTGTCGATATCCCTTCTTCGGTGCCTTTCTTTGTACTTAATCCCATAACTATTTTCTTAAGTTCATGTATATTTAAAGATACTAATTGCTTCATCGCACTTTGGGTTTTTTGTGGCATCATCTCTATATCTATATTACAGTCACTGTCCACATTTCCAATACCTGTTATATTTTATCTACACTATTTACAAAATATGAATTAAAACTCGTTGCCTCATTAACAAATGGTGCTTCAGACTTTTCAAACTGTATACTTTTAACAATAGAATTACAGTTGTTTGTATTACTATTTACAATTTTTTTAATATTTTTCCACATTTTACTTGTGTCATATTTACATTTATCTATTATCTCTTCATAATATTTACTTTTTTCTTGTCTCATGACTGAGGTAAAAACATTTCGTAACTTTTTATATTCAGACCAGTCGCTTACACTTTTTGTATATTTGGCTTTCTTATAACTATCATCCCTATTTTTTTGGGCATTTAACACTGCCTCGTTAAACCATGGATTATCTATATTTATACTAGGAACTTTTACCGTTTTTACGGGTACCATTTCATTGAGACCATTTACCATATTATTTACAAAATTATTAGCAACTTGGTTCACATCAGTCCACATTGTATAACCAGTCCTGTTCAAGTAAATATGTATTTAAATTATGTTTAGAGTCATCGGTAAATTTTCTTCTCTGTATAGTTTTTTTCATCTTTGTGAAGGTATTGTTTTAGATCTAGGTTAACTGTTAATATTTCATGATCTGTGATACAAGGTTGAGTTAATGTATTTTGCTATTAGATTATGGTTATTTGATATAATGAGATCTATCAGAGTTCTACTTGAATCCGTTATTCTAGTTGGGGAGGTATTACATTGTTTTAGTCCATGAATTAAAATGCTTTGTCGAAGTCTATCACTATACGTCCCTTGTTTGAGAAGATCTATATTAAAATCTCCAGTTATTAGCACTTGGCCCTTCGCTGATAGGAGGTCATCACAAATTTCCTCGAAGAAATCTAAGAATACATTGTTTGCTGAACTAGGGGAATGATATATACAAGCTATAGTTAAGTTCTTGACTGTCTTGTTTCCACTTGTTACTTTAATAATTAGGCACCAATAGTTTGGGTTAACACTATAGCGATTTACCACTTTATATTTAATTTTAGAGTCTATGTACATAATAACACCTCCTGTTCTTCGGCTTATCGAATCGCATCTAATTGTGTTGTATCCGTTTATATGAATTTCACTATGGTTAATATCTTCCGTGACTCTAGTTTCTGACAAACATACGATTAATGGTTTGTAGCGTAACATCACTTCACTTAGTTCATCTTTGTTTTTTATAAGACTTTGAATGTTTAAATACATTATAAGCCCATCTTTTTTTGATTGCTACGCAAAGCTATTATAATCTACTTTATTCATCTGGTTTTCGTGAATCCATATCAGGGAAGCACAGTCTTTATCATACGCAGTGTGTGTGTTGTGTTTATATTTATATTATATCTTTTGTTTGCTTGGATACAATTCGCACAGTTTACATGCTCAGCACAACACTGCTGGTAAGTGTGTTGACCAGCACAGTAGGAACAGGTTACACTATTTTTACAATCATACGCGTAATGACCGAAACCTTGGCACTTTAGGCACTTTATTATGTGAACATAGTCCTCGACGTCAAATCTTTTTCCATCCACATATTAATTTTTCTGTCACTCATCAAGGTATTTCTTGTTTTTAAATCTACTTCAATGACCACGTTTGTTAGCATATGACCCACTTTTTTTTTATAAATTACTTTCATGTGGAAGTTGTCGTCTTTGTCGTTTAGTCTATTTTGCGAAATAATTTTTCTTATCATTTCTTCATTATCAATGTCTTCCTCGTCTACTGCATGTATTAGCATTCTTGGTTTCTTCTTTTTGTGGCTTTTAACTACATAATCTTCTCCTAGTTCTTGTGTGGCACTCATTTTTAATTTTCACTATCCCCTTCACTTTCGCACTCAATTATTATTCCACCTTCCTGAGATGCTCGCATTTTGTTGACTCCAATTTTTATGTTTGAAGGATCTACTTTTTGTTTGATGATTTTTTTGGTTTGGAAGCTATTTTGAGATTTTATTTTAGGCGTTATCACAATTGTTTGTTTGTATGTTTGGCCTATATTTCTGACCTTTGGTCCTATCGCTGGATCTGGAAGTGGCTGCAGGTGTTGGGGAGGTTTAGGCCTACTCATGACAGCGTCAGTGAACGTCATGCAGGGAGGCGTGGCCGACATACCACTGTTGTGGGAGTTCCTCGTAACAGCTGCAGCTTGGCCTTGGTCTGCTCCCTGCCGGTGGTGTTGGTTACCACTAGCCGCTCCCCTCGACATCCCCTGTCACTTCTGCAATCTGGCGGCCAGTCTCGAACTTCCGTTTTTTTTCTATCTCTGAGTTTTCATTAATTTTCTTTTTTAGCTCTTCTATCTCTAGGATAAATCGATTACCTTTTTCTTCTTCCATTTTCATTCTCTTTTCCATTTCACAAACTAACTTTCTTGCCATTTCTATTTCTCCTTCACTAGCTTTTACCACTCTTTCCCACGCACTACACTTTTTACATTCCGACGGGTTTAGGCCTAGGCCTCCTTTTCTCATGTCAAACAAATACTTATCGAAGTCCTCTCCTTCATCGGTTAGGATAGTTTTCAATTTTTCTATCAGAACACTTTTATTACCCGACTTATCTTCACCCCTCTTTTCTAATTCACTACGTAGTTCTTGTACATTTAACTCTTTTATTGTCTTATATTCGTCGCCTTTACTATCACTTTCCGCCATCTTTCAGCACAGAGTAAGACAAATGTTTAAAACTAGGAAAACGCTAAAGTCCCGCCGCGTTGATGGATGAGCTTCTTAAAGTTTTTAGTTTGCGTGGGATATCTTTACTTTTGCAAGTGCTTTGTTTTGTTGCCTACGCATTGTAGGTGATTGTTGTCAAGTTTCTATTGTTTCTTGTCAATTTGGTATTATTTACCGTAAAAAACTTATATTAAAAGCTTTATTTCTATGGATTCTGGCTAACTTTTTCAACTTTTTCTTTCAAAAGGTACTACATCACCATAACCTTAATGTCCATGTTTAATATGAACGTTGTTTGTAGCCCCACCCGTTTGGTCAGAATTGGCCCAAACGGCACGAGAATATTGTACAAAAAATCAAAAACTTATATATTAAAAGCTTTATTTCTATAGATTCTGGCTAACTTTTTAACTTTTTCTTTCAAAATGTACTACATCACCATAACCTTAATGTCCATGTATAATATGAACGTTGTAGCCTAACCCGTTTGGTCAGAATTGGCCCAAATGTCACGAAAATATCGCGAAAAAAATCGAAAAAAATCGTAAAAGTACGATATTCATGAGAAATATTTCTTCGATTGTACCCAAAAACGTGGCAAGTCTAAGTTCAGAGATTTCGAAGGTCCTGTCAAATTTTCATCAAGATCGCATATTATGCCGTTTGCCCGGTAGAGAGCGAACAAACAGACGGAAAAACAAACAAACAAAAAAACAAAAAAAACAAAAAAACACCCGAGCTAAATTTTTTGGGGGGTCAGTGAAATTGAAGTCTTCGCTTCGCTCGCTACGCTCATCCAATAAGGCGAGTTTGGTAGCCCTACGCAGTGAAATTGGCCATAACTTTTTGTTGCATTTTTAAAATTAACCATCAACTAATCAGAATAATGTACAGTATTGACCACTATTCTAAACTGGCTCTTATAGAACACAATGTTTGCTTCTGATAAGTTGGTTAACCCTTTCAGGCCTGAATTAATCCGTGAAAATTAGGCGATTTTAAGCAAAAAATTTGAGTTTTGCATTTTTTCATATATTTTATCATGAATTTTAATGAACAAAAGGAAATTTCAGAATTTGAATAAAAGCTTCAATTTAAGTAAAATTCAAATTTGAAATACATTCCAAAAACTAGATTTTTCCACGATTTTGTTTTTGTTTTTGCATATTTTGAATTTTTTGTATCTCAAATAATAGCAATATACTAGAGATTTATTAGCCTACATTTCCGGAACAACCTTTTTTCCCCCTTTTCCATTTTTAACGTTTTTTGCAGATGTGTATTTTTAATCTTCTCTAAAAAAATCACTTTTGGTCCTATTGGAATGTGAAAAAAATGTATTAATTTACAATAGTATTTAAAAATAAAAAAAATGGGGTCAAATTGGAATTATTTACCCAGATTAAAATTTAAAAACGTTGTGGGTCCATATGGTACCGTTGGGCCGGAACGGGTTAATGGATCCTCAGGCCTCTCATACCTACCGCAAGTCAAATATGAGCGAAGCCACAATGTCCAGAGCTTCGCTGGGAAGGTCAAGTCGGATGAGCGACGTGTATGTAGACCGGACGTAACGCAGGCAATGAGGCAGCCATGGGCCGATGACATCCATGCTGGCAGCCGGCCAAGTACCGTAGTTCTGTCTCTGTACTGACATGCGGTCTAATGTGTGTGGAAGTATTGCAGCTCGGAGTAGTAAGGAGAACACTTCGATAGCAGCTAGTACCATACGCTATGTGAAAAGAAAAGAAAAGTCACATCAATGTTCAAAAAGATATTGGCCTCCCTACTATATTTGATTGATTTATTGATTATTGCTTAACGTCTCATATTAATCCACTTTGGCTATTTGAGACGATGAGTGGTGATAGATGAGGATGAAGTATGAACAGAAGGGAGGAGGGGAAACCCGGTACCGGCACGTAGCCTACTCCTTTCGAAAAGTACCAAGGGGACCAACGGCTTAACGTCCCATCCGAAAGGACGGTGTAACTTTGACAGTCATGTAGGATTCCTCCACTAACCCGGACTGCCGAGCAGACGTCGAGGAGAACGAAGCCGATACACTAGCTCTCAAACTCTCCATCTGCTCTAACCAGCGGTATACGTGAGTTTCAGGGCAGTGCAGACACCCACTCTAACCCTGACTTCGCCCGATTCTGCTTAACTTCGGTGTTCGAGTGGGAACCGGTTAAACGACCTCGGCTAAACCGCTGGCTTGCCTACTGTATTTAAGCAAAAATAGGTCGCAAGTATGAATTTAAATTAAAAATAATTTATTTATCCAAAACAGAAGTATTTATCATCGGAATTTTATATCAACTTGTACCAAAGTGGCAAGCGGCCAGCATGCAAAGCCATTTTATTTATCATGCTGTTTAAAATATGAATAATTTAAATAGGGCTGCAGTCATTACTAAATTACTTAATGGCAGCCTATAATCGAGAAAATACGGTAGACCTATTATTTTCTGGACTTGGTAGGTGTACTATTCTTGAGTTCTCCTAAATGCATTACTTTGACACAATACGCCTATTATTAATTCAAACAAAGAATTTCAACCCGCCAATTCGGAATGTCAACAACATAGGCTTAGGCTACAGAAATGTAATTTACTGGGTCCTATAAGTCACTAGGTAGGCCTATACTCCTGTTCACCAGCTGAATTCAGTAAAATACATTTTGAAAAAAAGTTTTTAAATGGCAAACTACTGAAGTCTCGGAACAGATCAGTTTGGTAGACAGTATAACTAGCCTACAGCTAGCAATGCATTAATTAACAATTAGCCTAATGTCAAGGGTATGCCTACCTTAAATTGGACTTGTTTTCCACTTTCCACTTTCACATTCAACTCTCCGATAAAATACGACTGACCTAGTTTCCACAGATCAGGAAACCTATTTGCCACTACTTCCGTCAGTTCTTCCACAAAAAGGACTCGTTGTGGTATCGCATTTCCCCAGTCTTGTGCAGAATTTACATTGCTAGCCGGTTTTACAACCTTTTGTGGTGAAGGTGCAGCCTGTGAACCAGACTTTGAGGATTTTGACTGGTCTTCAGAGCCCGTACTTGCTAATTCTGCTGCTATATGTTCATCCTTGCAAGCATGCAATTGCTGAGTAATGTAAGTCGAGTGGTAGGTTATCCCATCCCATGCTGGGTCACCAGCGGCTTCAAGATTCCCAAGGTTGCGGATAATCTTTTTCTGCTCTTCAAGAGTAATTGGCATGTCTTGTAATTTGGCCCGCAAAATCTCTCTTAATTTGCAGATTCGTTGCTCAACTTCAACCAGAACCTTCTTAAAGATTGGTATGTCAGTCTTACTAAAAAGGTTTTTTGCTCGTGCATAATCGTTGATAACAACATCGTAATCACCCTTACGTATGTTCCTTTCAATGCTGACTGGCAAACCGAACAGGAACTTGAACCTTTGCAAGACTCCAAGGGCATTACGAGTAGCATCTGCTCTGTCACGTCGAGATAGAACCTCTTCAAACAGTTTGTTTGCTTCTAAAATTGACTCTTTTATACATCGCTCAACCTTGATTGTAGGGTCACTGCCATGTTCGGCAACATCGGCTTCGAATCGTTCTTTGAGGGTGATCAAAGTATCCAATTGGTCCATAACAGAACTGACATTAGCTTTAAGAAAAGACAGTTGACCCTCTTTCTGTCCTTCTACTTTGCGTCGCAGGAAAGAGAGGCCAGCCCGAAGGTCATCAAATGTTGTTGCATGATGATGCTCAAGCAAAAACCATCCAGCAACAAACTGTTCAGATGCCAGATCTCCAGTGCCTTCTGCAAATAACTCTAGTAGATCATCATCTGGAAACTTCTTCCTGAAAAACAAATGTCCTATATTTTAGTAAAATAGGTAGGATGCGTATTGAGTAGTGTACGTTTTTGTACCCTATTACAATAAGCTAAGAGTAGGCCTACTAGCCTAATAGGCCTATAGGGCCAAAGCCAATAAATAATTAATATAGGCCTAAATAAGAAAGTGTAGAAACAAAAACAAAACACAAGTTTATGATGATGAAAAACTTAAGGATCTGAACTGAACAGATTGGCTGAGAGAACTCAATTTAGCAGTTCCTTAGTAGTTTCTTGACTAAGATCGTACATTAGCCTGTTACGCTTAAGAAGATAACACATCTTATTGAAGCTAGTTAACTTACTCATTGCCCTCCACAGAGAGCCCAAGAGGGTCCTCCTGCTGGTAGCTAGTCGGTGAAAGTGACCTGCGACCCCACACAAGACTCTGCAAAGGAGCTTCTTCTACCCATACGGCACTTTCTTTCATTGGACCAATCGTCTCGTGATAGCCTCTGAATTGAATTGTTGATGTTCCCATCCCTCCAGAACGTGTAGTTATGACAACATCGCCTCGACCTTTCCCTGGCCCCGATCGGGCAATTATTTTGTTTGGTGACTTCCATTCCGCCGACAACAAACAATCACAATCGCAAATGTTCAAGCCAACAAGATCATTTGGCACTTTACCAAGAAATTCACCACGAAGAGTAACACGAGTGCCTGGGGGACCTTCTTTAGGTGAAATGCCTGTGACGATAGGTGGTGGCATTGTAATGGCTCAGTGCAGCAATAACTTAGTGAAGAACTTTGTGAAGAATATAAACAAGAAAGTTCAAGAAAGTTTTAGGCCTACAGCCCTTAGGCTAGGCCTAGGCTGTACGTTGGTCCAGTTTAGATTAAAAAGAAAATTAGGCCTAGCCTAGTCCTAGACTTTAGCAAAGGCCTTTTCTGCAAGGCCCTCTTTACCGAGGCCTACCCTATCTGTTGGGGCATAGGGCCTAACCTAGGCCACGCCAGAGGGTTTAGGGTAGTAGGCCCTAGGCCTAGGCCAGTCTACCTAACCCAGCACGTAGGCCTAGCCTACAAGACGGTCATAGGCTAGAACCTTGGGCCTAGAGCTAGAAGCCTAGGCCTGGGTATGTAGGGCTAGGCCACAAATCGTTAAATACAGATACACTGGTTTCCTATAGAATGCAAATATGCTAGCTAGGCCTAAGTAGGCTAAGCCTAGCCTAGATCTAGGCGTATACAGACACACCCTGTAGATAAATCATAACCTCATAAATTCCTGGATGCAACAAGTTGGTTAGGCCTAGGCTCTAGCCCTAGGTCTTTAGCCTTTGTTCCAAAAAGTTAATGTTTGGATACAAAATGTTTACCACAATCACGTAATCTACTTGTTTAACACTTAAAACAGCAATAAAGGCCCTTGAACTAGGTTAATGCTTGATAAATATGTTCGTTACACACGATCTGTCAACTTAACAAATTCACAACAGTCACAGGGGGGCGGAACCGGGGAGGGGCGGAACCGGTTCCGAACACCGCCTTTGTGCGTGCTTTGTGCCTTGTCGATTTGAAGATGTGGCGGTGAGAGCAATAAACTTACAAGTTGGCGCTAAATTTAAAACAATACGAAAGTGGCATAAGCCACTTTCACGGCACGGTGCACGGTTCACGGAGGAGATAATCATCAACATCAACGAAATTGATTGGGTCCTGGGAAGTTGAGCGTGTGATGATTGGATTGGAAGCCTATGCTTTTCCCTTAGAATCAATTAACAAATAAAGGTAAAACGAGAAGATAGATATCTAAATGTGTTTATGTGTAATTACTTTTTTCATTACATACAAGTATTTTTTTTTAAATCATGCCAATCAATCAGACGTCGTGTTCGGTTGAGACGTGACACACGCACTGATAGACAGATGGACGGACGGACATACAGAAAAGTGTTGCTCATTCACTCCCTACAAACATTAATTTCGTAAAATTCTTGTTCAATATTAATAAACAATAACTTTTCTTCTGCAATGCAAATGGTTAAACTGCCAGATTTAGTTTAGATCAATTAGATTACGGGAGCGCCAACCGTTAGGCCATTTTGCACCGCTCTAGCCTAGATCCAGACAAACCTTTCTGGACAGATCCAGGTAAGGGTAGGGGAGAGAGTCTCACGTCGACGACCAGAGCTCACCTGTAGTTTCGGGAAGAAAAATACTCCCCTACTTAATAGCTGATACTACGATAACTATGGAGTTGTTCTAAAAGTTATGTTTAAGCCTCATCCGGTCTGCACACACATAAATAATTAAAGAAGTCTAACTATGGTATAACTGAATTCTAACCAGCCAGAAGAGAGCGGTCACCTATCCAACCATACCACCCTCAATCATGTTGTTTAACTTTCTTTCTGTCGTACGAATGAAAGTCTACGCGACAAGATTAGGTTCCCTAAATTACACCTACATAGTACAGTTGTGTGCTGCTGGGTCATCAAAGTATTACAAGTACTAACTAGCGTAATTAACCGTTATGAATTAATGCGTCTTCAAAGCACTCTCGTCTCGTAAGTAAGTCACACAGTGAATTCAGTTACAGAGCACGCACACCGCAAACGCATCCACCAACGCACACTGAAGCTTGCTAAGTAACAAACCATTACACTTTTACAATTGCTATGCTGACAGTGGGAGTAGTAGAGGGAAGAGGTGGTGGATTATCAAGCATTTTAGCAACCAATGATGTTAGTTATCTAAAGAATCCAATTACATAAAATACAGTAAAAAACAGTACCGCTGTATAATGTGTGCCTTTGAGGCTTTGATTATAACAAACATGAATTCATTGGCACAAAATTGCAAAATTGAGGTATTTAGGTGCTTAGAATTGTCTTTCTTTGTGTAGTGCACATATAAAACATAGCGGGTTTGAACCCCTCAATTAGTAATTTCTTATACCCTTCGAGCATATACAAACAAATACCCTCTATTTCATTAAATCTTGGCTACGCATATGGGGCGAGTCATAGGGGTACCAAATCTAAATGCTTTCCATTAAATTATATAATCGGAAATCTGCCTAGGGTAACGCCCCTTTTAGGTATATTGGAGTTAAGACAATGTGAACCGATGTCCGAGAGAACTCAATCCCTTGCACTCGACTGAGGAAAACCTCGGTAAAAAATTCAGCCAGGATTGTTGGTCTCTACGGGATTCGAACCTTGGACCTTCCGAATCAGAGTCTCGCGCTTACCTATTTAATAGCTATTGTTCGATCGGATATCTGATTACAAGTTTACACACAACACAATAGCGTAGGTGGCGGTACTGACATTGGACGGGCGATTGCGCAACTTGGGCACGCGAGTACACTGTGAGTGTGTGAGTGTGAGTCAGTCAGTCCACCGAGTCCACCCGCGCAAGTAGAAGGAGTTGGTTTATCCGTGTATCCGTTCTCTAGGCACAAGTGAAATTAATGTCTTCACAGTTGGACGTAAAATACATCTGCGACGTGATGTGCATTCGTTTGCCAATTTTAATTAACGTTTATTAGTCTAGCATTGAGCGAATTGTACTAGGTCGCGTGTTCGACGTAGTGGTCGAGAGGTTTAATTTGTTAAAGTTTCTTGTTGGTTTGTGTCTGTTGACTTGAGTCCAACAACTCATTCATCTGTGCGGAATGCGAGATCGTTGCACCACAACAACGCACGGTTTGTGTCGAGTGCAACGAGGCGGGGTGTTTAGTCTGGCCGGACTGGACAGAGGTCAGTCGATGTGAAGTGCGAGGGCGAGCAAATAGCCGACTTCCTTTTAATTGTCTGTGAATGACTTGGTCTACGATGAGCCGGAGGTACACTTGCAACTCCGACGACTACCCGGAACACTTGAACCCGTTTCGTGAAGATAACGAGGGGGATGATGCAAGAAAGAACAAGTTTGATACAATAGGACGGAGAAAATTGAAAACTGTTCTGAGTCTCACATCTTGGTAATTATTAATTTTTTACTTATCTCAAGTGATTAGTTGATAAGAGAATGACTGATTAAAAAATGTAATGACGTTTAATTGATCATGATCTCCTTGAATGTACCTGGTAATTGCTTATCTTTGCTATTGTAAAACTCGGACAATCCTTGACATTTGGTGTAGTTGTAATGAATACTAAGTTAACCTTGCTACGTGTCTTAACAGTAACATTAACCGAACCAGCACTGATAGCGTAGGCTTACAGGTGATGAAATGTTGTTACATAATCGATTTCCATTTTACAGGACCCCGTTTCCGACGAAAAAAACAAAACCAGCCGACAAGGACACCACAGTATTTCAAAGATCAAAATTCTTAACAATGACGCCGAAAATCAGCCGCGGTTTGATGGAGAGGTTGTCTCAGAGAACGAATCGTAGTAAGAGTAGCGCGCCGGCGTCGAACCCAGTACCCAGAGATCAAATCCCGTCGTATTCTGATTTCAAGATAATGCCGAGGTCTAGTCGCGAGAAGTTTGCAATGAAGGTTGAGAGAGACGAAAGATACGACGCAGAAACTGCGAGTTATTTGTGGAGTGTCGAGAGTAGCTCGCCGACATCACCGGGAGCCGATGTGGAGGGTCGAGAGCAGCTGATAGTGACGTCACCGGGAGCCGATGTGGCCTCGTCTTCGACGTCCACGACGCCAGTAAGCGAAGGTAAATGCATTCATGTGCCACATTGCTTGCCCCCGTGGAACTTCTTCGGTAGAGGGGGAGGGGGGGGGGAAGGGAAGTCCAAAATAAAATCATCTTGTTTTTCTGTTTTTAAACGAGGGAGCGGAGTTACTGAGTGTCTCCATTCAACTCAAACGGCTCTCATTCTGTGATTCTGTGTGTCTGTCTGTCTGTACGTCGAAAATCAGCCGAACCGCTGAACAGATTTCGCCGAAATTTTAAACAGACATCCGGTACGAGTTTACTGAGAACTGTTAACAAAATCAGCTAGATCAATTGCGATTTTATCCTACAATAAATACAAATGTGATTTAAAAAAATATAAATAGCATTTGTTTAGTAGCAGCTAGCGGGAAAAAATCAGCGTGGCTGGCATGGGAAAGTGGTAACCATTTAGCCTACCGCACGGAGGGTCGGGGTTCGATGCCCATTGGTTAGAACTTTTTTATACGTTAACACCCACATATCATTTTTTAGGTGTTTAAATGGAAATTAAAAATTCGTTTCACGATAATACATTTTGAACACGATTCGCATTTTTAATGTTTAATTTAAACTAGGGAAACGCCAAAGTCATTGTTAAACGAGTGAGTGAGCCAAGTTTTGAGTACCCGGGAACATCCCCTTTCCTCCCATATACCTAAGGCTGGATCTAGCCCAGTATGTGGAATGATACTGAATACTATACACATGGCTCACTCACTCGTTTAACAACGACTTTGGCGTTTCCCTAGTATTAACAACAACAAAGTACAAAACCTTTAACTAATGAACTATTTTTGTCGATACTCCTTTTCGGTTGTATTTTGGAGAAGTCTATTTCAGTGAAAAAACGTCGATTTTATTTTGGACGGTGGACCTACCCCCAACCGAAGAAGTTCCGCCCCCGTTACCTCGTGCAAGGTGCCCACGTAGCATTATTCGAATAAAGGACTCCTGCCAACGGTGGTGGGGGGGGGGGGGGGGGGGGGGGGGGGGGGGGGGGGGGGGAGGGCATAACATCCTGGTCTGAGCCTCAAATTTCAATGACAAATTTTGAAACATGTCTACATTTGAAAAAAATCTTGAAGACTATTCATAACATCTTTATTAAAAAAATTATGCAGGTAAAGTTAAAATGATTACCAATTGGCCAATTATTTTCAATTTAAATGCATAGCATTAGAATGCAAACTATTGGCAATACAAGCATTGATACACAAGTGGTTCCTGAATATTTCTTCTAAAAAAATTCTTCATTTACATTAATTTAATTTGAGGTGAGTGCGTACTACTCGAAACCTGCACAATGCACACACTTGACGGGGAGCCAAAAGCCACTGCGACCTTGCCATACAATCACCAAGTGGCAAACAGCAACAATGTTGTATAGATTATTGTCACAAGACAGACAGTCTTCAAGTCTTGACACCGGAAGCTATCTATCTCTTGTCCAAGTGACACTGCCGGCTACTACTTAGGCCTACCATCATTATTAATACGGTACCCCATACTTTTCAGTTTCACAGTAATTTTGCTATATCTCTATTCGTTGAATCGTCCGGCCCATGGCCAAATCATGTTCATTTTGTTAGTATTTTCTGAAATTTAATGACGTGAGAACTCAAAACGCACTTTTTGTGGACTTTAGATGTTATGTTAAAACTTGTAGGTTACGTGGGTGGGTGGGAGGAGGAGGAGGAGGAGGAGAGAGTCCTGATAACGTGCTGTATTTTTTCTTCATATCCGTCACAATACCACGCCCACGCATATGCATAGCATAGTACATTGTTCTGATCATTGATTGAAATCTCTTCTAGTTAACGAGGATCACGACCCATCAGAGGAATCAAAACCCGCGAAACAGGGGGCGAGGACGAGGAAGAAGCGGCGAGCGCCTCTACCCCCACCACAACCAGTGTCAGAAACCCAAGCTGTTGATAAACAAGACAATACATCAGCAGTAAGTGCTCTCAATAGGATTATACAATAACAGTCGTCATATATATTCAGACGTCGTTATTGATGTAGCAAATTGCCACTTGGAAGCACTTGCTATGGGGTATGGTTTAGCACATAATATATTACACCTTGCTAGTACAACGTCACTCATAGCAATATATAGCATAATTGTGGTGGCTCATGCAGTTCATCGACTACTCGATCTATGATGCAGTTGGGGCGCAGGGTTTGAATCTTGCAAGAGGCATGCAGTTTTGTACATTTTCTTCGTCTATCAACACTCATAAAAACAAACGATTTTATAGAAAAATCACTCAATACCATAGAACATGCTACTTAGTATGTACTTGTTATCACACTCGTTACTATATAAACATGAGTGACAGTTAATCCGAGAAAAATACTTAACAGGGCATGATAAATAATTAATGTTGCATTTGCGTTTGTCCCTATAGTCAAAACTAATTGATTATATTATATACCATCACGTAGACGTATTCTATTGACCAACGGTAACTGTTAAATAATTGTCACTATCATCCAATGAAATGTGATTTTCATACAATATCTTGGAGCCGTTTCGAGTAAATAATATCTTGAAGGGCTTGTCAATAGTTAACAAGTTATAGTTATTGATAATATTATTGATATTACAGGAGAGGGAAGATCCACCGGTCTCGTCGGTACCCGAATCAGCAGAACTGCCACTGTCACTGACTGTATCCAAATCAACAGAACCGCCACAGTCACAGTCGTCTGTATTTGAATCAGCAGAACCGCCACTGACACTGCCGTCTGTATCCGAATCACCAGAACCACCACTGTCACTGTCGTCTATTTCTAAATTATCAGAACAGCCACAGTCACAGTCGTTGGTAGGTCTTCCCGAATCACCAGAACCACCACTGTGTTCTGTGCCCGACTCGTCGCCAGAATCGAACGGAAACATCAATCTTACAACTGAAACTCAACCGGAAACTGGCATTGGCATCCAGGGAGAAGAAACCTTGCCAACTTCAAGATGTTAATGCGATATATACATATATAAACCTCATTTTAACCGGTATACCAGGAGGTATACCATCTAATACACTCAATGATATTGTAAGTGATTATCAACTCATATTATAGGAAGAGCTAGATCTATACTAGACTCACAGGCGTTGCGTTATAGTGTGTGCTGATGGGAGAAGGGGGGAGGGGGGGGAGAGATGGACACCTGTTTTGAAGTCTCAATCAATTGGAAACCTTTTGCAATAGAGTGCAAATTGATAATGTAGGAAATTGAGAGTTCTGTTTCTGGCGCCATCTCGCCCCCCCCCCCCCCTAATATATCAGAGCAGAGCTGAGCTAGACTGGCACAAAATGACCTAGTGCTTGAAATCAACTAATCAATAATATTCTATTTGTATCTTGTACAAGTAATATCTCCATTTTCTCAACAATTCCCTATCAAATCTTTGGACCTCAAAAAGCAGTCAAATAAAAAAATCTACTTTGCAACTCCACCGATTGTCTTACTTCCAAACAAATTGTGAAATGTGTATTATAAATTTGTGTAAATATGTATTATATTGATAGAAATAGACTTGTAAAATATGTTAATCGCCATCATCATCATCATCATCATCATCATCATCATCATCATCATCATATTCCAAAAACAATACAAAATGATATTAGAAACCAATATCTACATGTAAATATTGTATTTTAAATTTTAAAATAAAATTGAAGTAGTAATGAAAGAAAAATAATGTAAAATGTAATAATTTACTTTTGTCTTCATTTAGTATTTGGGGCATGTGGACACAAAAGTGGCGTTTCACTTGTTTGCGACCGTTCTACGGTACCATATACCGGTACCACCAGCGTACCACCATGGTGAAATGGCGTAACAATAGTATCCCATACATAAGATCACATGTAAAAACACTTCATAACATTCCTGCGACACACCAGACCTTGGTTCGTGACGCGTGAGAAAATAAAGTTTAAATGCGTTCGTTTCAACCGATTTTATAAATTTCTGAACATTTAATTTCTAGTATTGCCATTCAATGAATGTAATATCGATATTTGGTTTAGGTTTGTTACTCGAATAGATATGCTTGGCAGTTGGCACACACACTTTATCGTAAGAATTCCCACTGTAGAGTATACACATCTCACAGCTAACCGATGTGACCTCTTCAGATGAATTACTTGGTATATTGGAGTTAGGACAAATTGTGAAGGGATGTCCGACGGCTATTTAAGAGGACTCAATACTTTGCCTCCGCATTAATGGAGGAAAACCTTGGAAAAACCTTCAGTCATGATAGTCGGTCTCGACGGGATTCGAGCCCGGGACCTCCTGCATCAGATTCTCGCGCTTCACGCTTGAGCTACCCCTGTCGGTGATAAGGTTGCCGTGGCCTGGACCGGTATACGAATCACTTGTTTCGAAAGATTATTTGCCGTGTACAGTCATTGACATGGTCATAAATATCAGTAGTGTGATGTTTTGTTTATATTTGTTTATTTATATAATACTTTTGTTGTTTTATTGATTTTTGTTTAATACCCATATTCTCTTGAAAATAGAAACCTAGACTAGGAATAAATATTAATTTTTATAAACATTATGCGAAGATATTATCCATAAAGTTAGCATTACATAATTTAAGCTTCGCAAACCCTTTTTCAAGAGCATTGTTGGATGAGCGTAATTATTGTTATGCAGATGGTGTTTAAATTGATTTCGTTTTCCCATTGCTATGACCTGCGAGACACACTTTGTAATATTGTTTTAATTTTTACGACGACGACATGAGGATCAGGGGCGCACATTACATTACATACTACATTACAATCGAATAAAGCATGTAAGGTAGTCGGTAGGTGTTATAAAGTCGAAGAAATTGTTTTTTAAACGAAAAAAGCGTAATTTTCGATTGCGCTCAAAAACGTGGCAGTTCTAAGTTCAGAGATTTCGAAGGCCTCCAGAAAATTTCATCGCAATTGGACTATCGGTTTAACCGGAATCGTGTTAACAAACACACAAAAATACAAACAGAAAGGAAGAAAGAGAAAAAAATAACATTCCAGATTTTTTTTCCAGTGTAGTAGAATGGAATCTTCGCTTCGCTCATCCAATAATATATTGTTGTAGGCTTTCGTTAACAACGGTCAGACATCAAACTAATTTCTTAACAACTCGCCTGCAAGTAACCTGTTGTTGTATTAAATAATTAAACAAGCAAAATATTATATAAACATCAACAACAATCGAAAATTATGGTGTATATATTGAAGAGCTAGAGAAAGCGAAACCTACACGATTTCATTTCACGAAATAATTTATGACCTATTCTTAGTATTTTTGTCCCCGCCTTTTTTGATCAGTTCAGTAGTAAATAAGTAAGATAGAAGTTAATAATTAAGTCGCATTATTTTATTTTCATGGTCTGAACAAGCAGCTGCAGAACGATCCATCGGGAGACCGGGGCTCAATCCCAGGTTGTGAATGAAGTTTCCTATTGCAGCTGTGTACTTTTTTTACGCCATTACTTGCCATTAAGATTAATCTGACAGGATGATAGACACCAAGTTGAAAGAACACCATTGTGCTGGAATAAATTCCGAAAGATAGTCTAATTATAATATCACTGTATGAAGAAATCTTTTCATCACAGTAGTGACATAACAAAACCTACTGTGGAGTCATTTGGACGTCTTCGGAGAAGCCTTTGTTTGCTGGGCTATGTAGGGTACACCCTCGACCAGAAGTAAATCAAGGGCTGGGTATAGTAGAGACTCCTTGATTTACTCATGGTCTATGGTGTGCATGACCAATGTGAAGTGTTTGAAACCGACCGAGTAGATCATGAGTAGCGCGCGAGACTGGGATTCTGGAGGTCGTCGGCTCGATACCCGATACCAGTCCTGACAAAGTTCTCCTAACGCTTCGTTCATTCGTTTTTACTCGACCATGCGATTGCGAATACTAGAGATTGAGACATTCCATTCACAACTACCCTAAATTACCTCAACCATGCACACAGGGTGCACATATATGAAAAAAGGTATTTTAAATGTGAGATAGAGTAACGCAATGTTTTCGGGTATAGCAAGAGAACGTGACGCAAAGTTCAACAGAATTATAAGGTAGGCAGGTGAAGTATGTCTTGCTAGTTACTTGTGATGTGTGTCGAATATGCTAGAACATTCTTAGTCTTCCAAATGTCATAATATTAATCATCTTGCTTACTGAGTACGTGTAACAAACAAGACTTTGGTTGTCTTCCTAGTCACGAGCAACATAGTCATCATCACGGGATAGTTGTACGGAGACGGAGGGGGACAAGATAAGGGAGGGGACAGTGTCTTCTTTCTGAACAGGACATTTTTCAAATGACAGAACGACTTGGGTTCACTCTTGGGTTTCGCGCAGCATCACTAGCCCCGCTCTCTGGCAGTGGCGGATCTAGGACATAATCATGGGGGGGGGGGCGATTTGCGTGTGCATGTACAGTCGTGGGAAAGGGACAAAGTGCGGACGCACGGGGAGTAGGGGGGCGGAGCCCCCCATTAATAGCGCCGCAGGTGAAGATTTTACAAATCAGATTTTTAGAGTGTATTTGGTGCACTTTAGAGAAAAAGTAATGGGCGGAATGCAATACCGAAACAATGTAGTTTGTGTCAGTGACGGATCCACGGGGGGGGGTAGGGGCGATCGTCTTCCCCTTGATCTCTGAAAAGCTAAATTTTATTCCATAATGAATATGTTCAGACACCAGAAATATCAATGTTTTCTTGCGATTATGATATCTTTTTTAAAGTTTATTGCTTTTAGTCAATTCCTCACAGTTACACGATATTATTTTCTTTAGTTTTACCCAAAATCGTAACACATCTATAACTTCATAGGTTTTGAAGGTCCCATGAAAATTTCAGCACGATCAAGTAGCCATTTGACCGGTAGAGCGCAAGCAGACAGAAAAAAAACACTTCAGCTATTTTTCTCAAGGGAGCGAAATTAAAGTCTTAACTACTCTCATCCAATAACATTAATTTTAACACTGATTTTGAAAATGTGAGGGTATAGAAACACATGAGCGATAGCGATTATAAAGGGACTTAATTCAGTTTGTTGTTACTTGTTGGGCTTGGGCCTTGTTTTTTTTATTTTGTCGGTTTTACTTTCCTCCAGGGCCTATTTTAGTGAGCAACTGCATATAAAATATATTGAAATATACCCTCTCTAAAGCCATTAAAATTTGTTTTTGAAAAAAGGCCTCAAAAAATATTTCCCTGCGGGGCTAAGCTGGGGGGCTACGCCCCCCAGGCCCCTCCTGTGGTGCGAGCTCAGTCGCCCCCCCCTTTGAGAGGTCCTGGATCCGCCCCTGGTTTGTGTACGTCAATTTGTTTTGTCGTCATGTCGAGCTTACAATTTACAGCAATGGCCTACATTGCAACATAATTATTAACGTTTGATCTTATTTTCAATTTAGCATTTTATTTATTTATTAAACGTCTATCCTATTCAGTTAAAAAACGATTTACATAGGAGGACAACTTAATAAATCGAATTCGAATTATACACTGATGCAGACACATTTCAGAGGCAAACTGATGATTTCTGACAGCATAAAGGAAAGTTGTTTTTTACTGGGAGTTTTAAATAAATAGTGTCGCAGGCGAAAATTTTGAAAATCAAGTTTTTAGAGTGCATTTGGTGCGTGCACAATAAAATAATAGAATACATTTTTTTTTTAATTTTAAAGAATCATGGGGGGAGGGCGATCGCCCCACGCCCCCTGTATCCGCCACTGCTCTCTGGTTGGTTATAACTATATTCAGCGTTCTCTAATATCATTGTACCGATGGTTATAGCCTTGGTATGGTAATATGGAAATCATGAATAAGTTCTATCAGTCAGACTAATAAACTGTTAAACCATAACTGCGTAGTTAAGCTTATTTGGAATATCCGATCAAACCTTACCTTGGTAAAGTAAATTATCTTTGATTTCTCCAATATTCTTATGCCTAGATGTTATACTGCCTTAGGTGTATTTGTTGAAGTCTCGAATATAATAGGATAGGCCTATAGCATAAGTCAGTTTCCTTTGTCATATAAAATATTATCTTGAGATCAGAATAAAGTAATAATTATAAACCCAAATCATAATGGTTAAACTCAACGTATAATTAACATAGTAAAAGTCAGTGACTATTTGTGATCTGTATCTTCGCACCAATGAAACAAGTAAGTAAAATGTTTCATTATTAAGGAGTTGAGCCGAGTAAGGCTATAGGATATAATATAATATGAATCACCCAGAGAGGGGACATAACATGTCCCTGTTATTATTATTAGTTATATACACTAATAAAATGGGATATTTAATCTGAAGTACATTTCATTCTTGCACCCCTATTGGGTCTCACATTAGGTTCCAAGACCTTCACCCCTTCACGCGCCTTAGAAGCATCTCCACCAGTGATCAGGTTTCTCACGCAAGTGAGTGGTGGGCACTAAGAGCATTCTAAGAGTGGCCTCATAACACTTGTGACTTGTGGGAAACCTGCCCAGCAGGATGTAATGCATGCACCTGTTCAAAGGTCTAACTATAGGAATATTGGAATTAGGACATGTGAAGGGATGACCGAGTGCTGCCTAAGAGGACTTAATCCCTTGCATTCACATTATTGAGGAAAACCTTGGAAAAAAGCTTCAGCCAGGATTGCCGGCCTCGATGGGATTTGAACCCGAGACTTCACGAATCGCGCGCCCAACGCTCGAGTCAACATTGTCTCTTGAGAAGATATTCATTTATTCAATTAAAAACAAAAAACTGATCGGGTCAGGTTCACTGGACGTTATTTTTAAACCATAGACACTTGAACCATGTTTAAATGGCCCGCGCATTCTTCTACGATATCCATGGAAACGCAAAGCATTTCCGACCAATCGCCGAGCAAGAATATCAGCTGTGCAGACGTATTTTTTGTTGTCGCCTCGTTGGCTCATTCGCTTGTCTTGTTGACAAACTATTTTGAGGTTATTCCTATTTGTATAGTTAACTTCTTTAACGCGTTTGATAAGAATCAACACGTAAACAGATGGTAGCAATTGTGACAATTCTAGCACACAAACATGTTATACCATTGGTTATAGGCCTACTGTTAGTAAGCTCAGACCTAATCAGCCCAAGAGAACAAACGCAACTAGAGGATTCACTTGAAATGGCAGGGACATTTATGTACTTTGCTTATGGCAGTAATTTGTTGACAAAACGAATTCACATCAACAACCCTTCAGCAGTACGGAAAGCAATTGGCAAATTGAAGGTAAACTAGGGCAACTTTGGCTAGTTCAGGGTTTACAGCAATTACAAAAGTTGCTGTGTAGCCCTAGGCCACGGTACCTAGATAGAATTATGTAGAGGGCCTAACACATGTTGACCTATCCCTATAATCTACGTGACGAACGGTTAGGCTATCAGTTATCACGAAGTTAGGCCTAGTCCTAGTGGGCTAGCCTACTTGACACATATAGGGCCTAGCTGCTCCATCGGAAGTTTGCAGATGGTGAAGTCACCAGCGGGCTAGTACTAGCCAATCAGCGGCCCCTAATGCCCAGTTCACATAAAGTCGTAGTCTAAAGGCCGATGCACAATTGCCCGGTAACGACAACGAGAACGACAATCGAGAACGGGAAGAAAGAAGTTGAATCACACGTTAACTTACGACACGATGCACAATAAAGCTTCCGTTGCCGGTCGTTCCCGTATCCCGCAACGACAACGGGAAATTCACCAAGTTTTAACTTTCGTAACGTTCCCGTTCCGTACGTTACCGGAACAATCGGAATCAAGATGTGCACGTCCTAAAAACTATTTATCAACTGATTGATGGTTTATACGCGAGTAATATGCGCAATAAATTGAATAACATGAGCGGAATAACAAAACAACAAAATATAATTACACACTTATTATTTGATTTGTTCCCGTCGGCTTGCTCACGGGCTATTGTGCATCGAAGCCCTTAACGTTAGCGTCTTCCCGTTCTCGTTCTCGTTCCCGTTCTCGTTACCGGGCAATGTGCATCGCCTTTAAGGGCGTATTTGATAATGAAAGTCGACAGAGAGACAGAGTGGGCGCGGTCACGAGACTGGAGAGAACAGACAGCGCTGTTAAAGCTGGCATTATCAAACGAGATTTGAAGTAGCAACGCGCTTTTTTCAAATAAATATAACCTTGCCAGAACATAGAAGATGAAAGGGATGCACGGGTAGGCCTACGACAAGCAATATAAGCTATCCCCTTTATTGTACACAGCCGTGATAATAAAAATGATAATGTGCACTCAAGCTTATTAAACGTATTGAAAAATTTCAACTCAAAATTTACATGCTATTTCCTTATGTACGACGTCGACGTGTTTAACCATGTTTAACTACCCCATCTAAGATTTTGAATGTGTATCCGCACATCGGTCACCACGGGATAGGCTGCTGAGATGGTGTAGCTAATTTGAAAATTTGAATTTCGTGTCTTGAACGGAGAGGACACCATCGCTCGCTCAAATTTCACCTTGCGATTGGAGAGCTCTCCGAGCGCATCGCTCCGGCAATATCAAACACGACGGAGCGCGCTCGGAAGCCATTATCAAACGCGCTAGAGGCTCGGCGGAGCGATCGGAGAGAACGGATTGCATTATCAAATGCCCCCCTAGTCATAGTCGTAGTATTTTTCTGCCTACATTGTGTGGTTGCCAGTGGGCGACTGGTGGAGCTTGCTACTCACTCGAGTTAGGTGTCCTGTATCATTGCTGTGATCAGTTTTTGACTTAAACATTTTAAAATAATTATTGGATGAGCGTAGCGAGCGAAGCGAAGATTCCATTTCACTACACTGGAGAAAAAAATCCGGAATGTTTTTTTTTTTTTTGTTTGTTAACACGATTCCGGCAAACCCGATACTCCGATTGCGATGAAATTTTTATGGAGGCCTTCGAAATCTCTGAACTTAGAACTGCCACGTTTTTGAGCGCAATCGGGAAATTTTTTCTTATAAAAAACGCAATTTTTACGATTTTTTCGATTTTTTAAAAATTTCTTCGACTATAACACCTACACGCTTTATCCGATTGTAATGATTTTTCACAGAACCTTAATTTTATGAATTAAAATATTCGAGTGAAATTTTAGCGTAATCGAAAAATTATTTTCTCATTTAAAAACGAAATTTTACGGGTTTTTTTTTTTTTAAACAATTTTTGACTTATAACACCTACAGCTTTATCCTATTGTAATGATTTTTTCACAGAACCTTAATTTCATTTAATTTATATACTCGTGTTAAATTTGAGCGCAATCAAATAATTTATCTATGAAAATTGCAATTTTTCGATTTTTAATTTTTTTTTAAAATACGATTTATTAAAAAAATTAAGGTTAATTTTTTATTTTATTTAATTTAGGCCCAATTAAAAAAATCTTCGACAAGCAATAATTTTTTCACAGAACAACAGAAAATCCGCGTTACACATGGCAGCTCAATGCACCAATTACGCTCATCCAACCCAAAGCGGCGGGACTTAAGCGTTTTCCTAGTAAAAATAATTATTGGATGAGCGTAGCGAGCGAAAGCGAAGATTCCATTTCATACACTGGAGAAAAAAATCCGGAATGTTTTTTTTTCTTTCTTCTTTTTTGTTTTTTTGTGTGTTTGTTAACACGATTCGGCTAAACCGATATTTCCCAATTGCGACGAAATTCTAGGGGGGCCTTCGAAATCTCTGAACTTAAAAAACTGCCACGTTTTGAGCGCAATGGGAAAATTATTTCTCATAAAAATCGTAATTTTACGATTTTTTTCGATGTTTTAAAATTTCTTCGACTTATAACACTTCATGCTTTTCCACAATAAAAACAGCTAACGAGGATAACTGATAAGAAACAGATGGGTTGGAACAGCGGCTGTGCGTCAGCGGCGGTATTCCTTAACGTCTCAAGGCATTTGATCGTGTGTGGCATGTAAAACTCATTCACAAACTAGTAGGCTACACTTTCAGTCCCTGATTATCTAGTCCTGCTTATTCAATCCTTCCTCACTGAGCGTACTTTTACGTATCAAAAAATTCTGTCTCCTCCTCACAGCGCCAATTCTTGCCGGAGTACCTCAGGTTCGGTGCTGAGCCCTGCTCTTTTTAATGTCTTCACAGCCGACATGCCACCTCCGCCGAAAGGTGTTACCTCGGCAATGTTTGCTGATGACTTCGTGGCTCTGTCAACTAATCGTCGCCCATGGATCGCAGTTCGCGTTGGACAACGTTACCTTGACACTATTTCAGATGGTACGCAATCACGCATGGCCCTCAATGTGGAGAAGACTTCAAGTACTCTCTTCTCATGGTCTAGAAACGGCCTCCTCCTCGGTTTCGTCTCAATGATGTCGCCATACCATGGGCACCGACCAAAAAGATGCCCGGGCATAACTTTAGACCGTAAACTTACGTGGGGCCCACATATCCGGTCAGCAACTCAGAAGGCAACCGGTAAACTCGTCTCTCTGTACCCCCTTCTGCGGAATGCACAAACTCTCGGTAACGGCCAAGCTCCGCCTCTACACGTCTGTAATCCGTTAAGCGGCGTTATACGCATCTCTGTCTGGGGAGGATGTGCAGCATCCCACCGCAACCGACTACAAGTGGTGCAAAACAAGATTCTTCGTGTGTCCCTTTCTCTCCCTCGCTGGACACGAATGTCTGAGGTTCACGCTGACCTCGGTCTGCAAACCGTCAACCAATGCATTGCTGCACAAGCTGCCAGATTTTACGCATCTCTAGAAGCGGTACCAAATCCCCAGGTTTCTGCACTTGCCACACTTATTCCGAGAAGAAGCGACGTATTCCTGCGCCCCATTGCAGCTCTTGGACCTCGTTTCTTGCCTCCACGTCGTCAGGCACGGCTTCTGCGGGCTCGTCTACGTCTCATCGCCGGTCGTCGTCGAGTGGGTGTAGTGGACCCACGACTAAGACCTCCGTGACGATAAAAATAACTCTCCTTGGATGTCTCTTGTGGGACTTTTCTGCCACGGATGCAAATCCTAGAAGTTTGTTGCCATTTTCAAGTTCCGGCGGTATTTTACCGAAATCAACGGTGCCTGTCACCAATTACCATGCAGCGCAAGGACGCTGTCCATTGCCCAACTCTGGCACACATCAGATTTTTAGTTATAGGTGTTTCGCACCAGGCACTAAAACTACCAGGGGAGAGGCTTCGAGCCCCACGACCATTCCCCAAAACAGAAGAAGATTGATTGATTGACTACATGCTTTAAATCCGATTTTAATGATTTTTTCACATGACCTTAATTTTATGAATTAAGATATTCGTGTGAAATTTGAGCGTCATCAAAAAATTATTTTTTATGAAAATCGAATTTGTACGTGTTTTTTCTTTTTTAAAACAATTCTTTGACAATAACACGTAGGCCTACATGCTTTATCCTATTGTTAGTTAGGTCATAATCTTGAATTCCGTGACCACTTTTCGCAAGGATGGTTTGACGATTGATTTGACTACTATGGTCCATTTAGAAAAAAATAAGCCCCCATGTCCCTCCCAAAAATCCCGGCAATTTTTACTAGAGGCCAAAATCCAATATGGCTGCCGGGCACACTCTTGAAAAATTAAATTTTGAACCAGAGTAAAAAAAAAAAAAGGTCAATCAGAGACTCTCTGCAATCAGTAGATCTGCAGGAACGTTACACCGCTCTCATCGACATGGGCATGCTGTGGAGGATTGCAACTCCATCAGCACAAGACCGACAGACGCAATATGGCGCCCCATACAAGTGGTCGGATTACGTCCATATGGTGTCATCCATCATCCTTGCCGGCCATAGAGATGTTGAGTGTACCATCTGTGTGAATGACCATCTAAAGATATTGCACCGAGAATGGGACCTACGGGTACAGGGTAAGGCATATATCCCCAATATGTAGGTACATGGAATTCAGCGACCCTTTCCCATCTGCCCGAGCATTCAAAACGCTGCTGTGTTTAGCGACGGCAACAAGAGGCCGCTGTAAAAACTGATATGCGACTATCTGACAGACCTTTCATTGAGATAGTTGATACAAAGATTGTCTATCTATACTCTGTTAGTTCCTACTGCACCAACTGGTCAATCAAACAACTAATGGGAACTACAGCTTTGACCAGTCAGAGGCCGACACGATCATCTTTTCGATTTACGCTGCTCTGCGAGAGTCCGGCTACACTGGCCTGTTATCATTGACACTGTCGATACTGATGTATGTCGCGGCAGCTGAACGGAATGCTCTGTTTCAAGAAGAAGCAGAAGAAAATCTGATGTCGTTCCTGGTAAAATGACGAGATGGCAGATTGTATTGTGCAGCTAACTGCATGGTAAGTTGTGAAGCCAACTCCGGCTTCTACAGCAAAAGTAGGAAATCGGTGTTTTACCGAATGACTAAAATTCCTGTGGCCCGACAACAGATCTCGAGGTGCGGAGATAGACTCGACCTTCAGGACGAGGTACTAGAGAAGCTCTTCCAGTTCACACGACATGTCATATATGGCGACATAAAGAGTACCAACATGGCTGAAGCCCATTTAGCAAAGTGGAGAACACTGAAAAGAACAAAATCATTCATCCTTCTCCCTCCAGATGCAGATAGCTGACGCCAACACTGCCTCCGTGCAAACTACTTGGCGTATCTTGTGCGCCACCGTTCCAAGAAGGACCACCTCTCACCACTTGGGCATGGTTGGGAACTTGTGGGTGGTCGTTGTCCACCACAGGCGACCTGCTCTCCTAGCTCATCTACCTGCACTAGGGCCAGTTGAAGAGAGCGAGGATGATGGCAGCAACCTGTTGGAGGATATTTTACTGAAGAAAATGGGGTATTGCACAGATTCGTCTGATCCTGAATATAGTATGGCAGGATGCC
Organism: Sweltsa coloradensis; assembly: GCA_024449915.1. Classification (NCBI taxonomy): domain Eukaryota; kingdom Metazoa; phylum Arthropoda; class Insecta; order Plecoptera; family Chloroperlidae; genus Sweltsa; species Sweltsa coloradensis. The sequence goes on from JAMZAV010000700.1 coordinate 258,945, forward strand.
TCAATTAGATTGATCACACCACTCGGGGCAACATTATTGTCTTAATTACCAAGTCAAAACAGTGTTTTAGTGGTAAAAAAACGTTAATTTTCAACGAAAGACAATTTGTGACCTCTTAAGTTCGGTTTTTATTTACGTTGCGGTCAAGGTTGCGGTGTCATTTGTAATAGAAAATTAACTGAAATACCGTATCATGGTAAAATAATGGTACTTTACAGCAAGAGATCCTTGTGGGGGTAGTTGCTTAAGTACAAACGTAAAATGTTTGCTACACTGAATGGCGGCCATTTTGGATTTATGTGTCGAAATGATATCGTACGTCAAATTAACGTCATATTCTGAATCCTTGTGGTCAATTTACAAGAAAAAGTGTATTTGTACTTGATTCTAGGTGCTCTGGTTCGAAACTTAATTTGTCACAATGGCGCCGGTGGCCATCTTGTATTTCTGGTACAAAACGGCGCGTAGCGTCAAACTTATATTATATTCTGAATCCTTGTGGCAGTTTAATCGAAAAAATGTCTTTGTACATGATTCTACTTGCTCTGGTTCAAAATTAATTTTTCAAGAGTGTGCCCGCCAGCCATATTGGATTTTGGCCTCAAGTAAAAATTGACGGGATTTTTGGGAGGGACATGGGGGCTTATTTTTTTCTAAATGGTCCAAAGTAGTCAAATCAATCGTCAAACCATCCTTGCGAAAAAGTGGTCACGGAATTCAAGATTATGACCTAACTATGTAATGATTTTTTCACAGAACCTTAATTTTATGAATTAATGTATTCGTGTTAAATTTGAGCGCAATCGAATAATTATTTCTTATGAAAATAGCAATTTTACAATTTTTTCTTTTATTAGCCTACGAATAATTAAAAAATTTAAGTTAATTTATTAAAAAAATTCTTCGACTTAGTTATGATTTTTTCACAGAACAACAGAAAATCCACATAACACAACATGGCAGCTCAATGCACCAATTACGCTCATCCAACAACGCGGCGGGACTTTAGCGTTTTCCTAGTATATTAGATAATTAGAGTCTAAGATCTTTTTGGATGAGCGTAGCGAGCGAAGAGAAGATTCCATTTCACAACACTGGAGAAAAAAATCCGGAATGTTTTTTTTTTTTTTTTTTTTTTTAGCACGATTCCGGCTAAACCAATACTCCAATTGCGATGAAATTTTCTGGAGGCCTTCGAAATCTCTGAACTTAGAACTGCCACGTTTTTGAGCGCAATCGAAAAAAAAATTTCTCATTAAAATGGCAATTTTACAATTTTTTTTTATTTAAAAAAAAATTCTTCTACTTGTTACACCTACATGTTTTATCCGATTGTAATGATTTTTTTATTGAACCTTAATTTTACGAATTAATATATTCGGGTGAAATTTGAGCGCAATCGAAATATTATTTCTTATGACTAGGAAAACGCTTAAGTCCCGCCGCGTTGTTGGGTGAGCGTAATTGGTGCATTGAGCTGCCATGTGTTATGCGGATTTTCTGTTGTTCTGTGAAAAAATTATTACTTGGTCGAAGATTTTTTTTAAAGTAAATTAAATTAAATTACAAATTTACTTTATTTATTTTTATTAATCGTAATTTAAAAAAAAGAAAAAAATCGTAAAATTTCAATTTTCATAAGAAATAATTATTCGATTGTGCTCAAATTTTACACGAATATATTAATTCATAAAATTAAAGTTCTGTGAAAAAATCATTACAATAGGATAAAGCATGTAGGTGTTATAAGTAGAAGAATTTTTTTTAAAATAAAAAAAATCGTAAAATTGCCATTTTAATGAGAAATTTTTTTTTCGATTGCGCTCAAATTTCACAAGAATATCTTAATTCATGAAATTAAGGTTCTGTGAAAAAATCATTAAAATCGGATTAAGCATGTAAGTGTTATAAGTCGAAGACTTTTTTTTAAATAAAAAAAAATCGTAAAATTGCGATTTTCATGAGAAATAATTTTTCGATTGCGCTCAAAAACGTGGCAGTTCTAAGTTCAGAGATTTCGAAGGCCTCCATAAAATTTCATAGCAATCGGAGTATCGGTTTAGCCGGAATCGTGTTAACAAACACACAATAATACAAACAGAAAAAAAAGAAAGAAAAACATTCCAGATTTTTTTCTCCAGTGTAGTGAAATGGAATCTTCGCTACGCTCATCCAAAAATCGCAATTTTACGATTTTTTATTGAAAAAAAAAACATTCTTTGACTTATAACACCTTTATGCTTTATCGGATTGTAATGATTTTTTCACAGAACCTTAATTCTATGAATTAATATATTGTTGTGAAATTTGAGCACGATCGAAAAAATAATTTTTCATGAAAATCAAAATTTTACTCTTTTTTTCGTTAAAAAAAAAAAATCTTCGACAACACCTACGGTATACATGCTTTATTTGATTGTAATGATATTTTCACAGAACCTTAATTTTATGAATTTATATATTTGTGTGAAATTTAAGCGCAATCGAAAAATAATTTCTGATGAAAATCGCAATTTTACGCTTTAAAAAAAAAAAAAAAAACATACGCTCATCCAACAACGCGCTTGAAAAAGCGTTTGCGATGCTTCCTAGTGTAGGGGAGAGTGGTGTACCTTGGAACATGTTGTACCTCGGAACAGGCCATGAAATGCCCTCTAGCAGGGGTATGGTGAAACTTTTACTTGTTAGCTTATAAATGTACCACCAGAGTGGAGCACTGCTCTTCAATTCAGCGTCCGACTTGGCAAACCTTCCCACACCTCCGCGCGTTCACGGCTCGCTTGTGATGCCACTATACACGTTTATAGGCGGGCAATGTTCACAGTGCGCTGTAGCAGGGTGGTGACGGATGGAATTGCTAAGGGAGGGTTCGCTCGTCGCTGGTTCAAACCTCTGACAATGTGTTTTTTTTTTCCCCTTTTTGGAAGGAAGTCAATTATCTGTGCCATTATATTTTACATAGAAACGCTAAAGGTTTTGAAGGTATTTTTTGTTTATTTTTGAATAATAATAAATAGAACTCCTTTCCTGGTAAAAGTTTTTTATATTTTAAATAGTTTTTTTACCTCACGTCCACTCTAATGAATATTATTTACCTAATATTACAATGTCCCGCTTGTAACTCTTGTAGTTGGGAGGTTCCAACTTGTTATTAACACTGCTATATTGCCTTGTTACTACTTATGTTAAAGGTGTACTTTCGTTAGGTTAGTCGAACTTTCCGCCTAGTTGTAGTACGCCGCGCTAGTTCAAGGATATAATCGATAAGAGCGCACCCGAAATCCTTTCCGTTTGCAAGAGTACCAAATTAATTAGGGTTAACTATTTCTTTGAACTGCGCGGCAGACATTATGTGATGCGCGCGCATTTTTTCGTTTGGCGGTACAAATCGGTACAAAATATTGCCAAACGAAAAAATTCGCAGGAAAGACAATTGTTTAAAACTAGGAAAACGCTCAGTTGGACGCGTTGTTGAGCGAGCACCGGTACGTGCAACATGACCCGAGTACGACATTCCCATAAGGCCCACCACACAGTGTAGGCCTAACTGGATATTGACATTGTTTCACTTTATGCTATTCCAACATCTTTGCATTGTTCTAATTCACGTCATGCCTTCTAAAGTGTATCTTCGTATCTTCACTGCCTCCTTCATTTTTAACATCATTTTTCGAAATATGATTACCAATAAGTCTTTAAGGTCTTGACCGATTTAGCTGAAAATTTGGAAAATAAGAGAGAATGTTGTACTTATTGACCCTGCAAAATTTCATAACGATCGGTACATTTTTTTTTTTTTTTATAACCAACGATCGGATTTTGTTCAAAAACTATACAGCAACCCGCCTAGGTGGTATGTACATGTGTGCAAAATTTCAGGTCGATCAGAGAAACGGTGCGACCTGTATCGAAGCAGTAACAGGAAAAAAAAACAAAAAAAAAACAGACATTCGAGCCATAAGAGTCAAGTGGAGACGCTCGCTTCGCTCGCTCAAAAACGCTCAGTTGGACGCGTTGTTGAGCGAGCACCGGTACGTGCAACATGACCCGAGTACGACATTCCCATAAGGCCCACCACACAGTGTAGGCCTAACTGGATATTGACATTGTACACTGTATACTATTCCAACATCTTTGCATTGTACTAATTCACGTCATGCCTTCTAAAGTGTATCTTTGTATCTTCACTGCCTCCTTCATTTTTAAGCATCATTTTTCGAATTATGATTACCAATAAGTCTTTAACGTCTTGACCGATTTAGCATAAAATTTAAAAAATAGGAGAGAATGGTGTACTTATTGACCCTGCAAAATTTCAAACCGATCGGAACATTTTTTTTTTTTTTTTATTTTTTTATTTTTTTTTTTTTATAACCAACGATCGGATTTTGTTCAAAAACTATACAGCAACCCGCCTAGGTGGTATGTATATGTGTGAAAAATTTCAGGTCGATCAGAGAAACGGTGCGACCTGTATCGAAGCAGTAACAGAAAAAAAAAAAAAAAAAAAAAAAAAAACAGACATTCGAGCCATAAGAGTCAAGTGGAGACGCTCGCTTCGCTCGCTCAATAAAAAACTTTTTTCTCTCAGTCAGTCTATAGAAAACCAGTTGAAAATGAATGTCACAAAAGCACAACACCCTACGCTGAATGGTGTGTCCTGGCGAATTGAAGTTTGAAATTATTTTGAGGTGGCAATATTGGCCGTGTACCGGATCAGAAAAATTTGAAAAAAATAGTTTTGATTTTCTAAAATAGCCAGGTTTCAAAGCCATTCACTACATTTTGACTTGATAGCATATATATATATAATAATATCTTGACCCCTTTTCCAACATTAAATCGGGTTGGGGAGAGCAGTATCACACTACTCCGTTTCTTGGGCTAACATCTTCGTTGTCGGCTAGCCAGGCCTGACACAATCATGTCCTCAGCTTCTTCTTTGCTCGCCTCCTCCACTACCAGAGGTCTGTTTAAAAGCTCCCTCCATCTCTCCCGGTTTTCCCACAGTCTTCCTGCTTCCACTTCGTTCCATGCCATTCCTCTCTTCTCAACACTGTCTTTAATCTGCTCCACCCACTTCTCTCTCGGTCTGCCCACTTTCTTCTTAAACCCTTTTTGCTTTAGAAAATAGAAAAACGCGGTCGAATAGCCTTAAGTAGCCAGTCATTAGGCCCTAGTGCCCTTACTTAACTGTAAAAACTATTTACCGGTACTTTGAATTGTTTGTTACCTTATATTTGTGTCATTACATGAACTGTTCCATGGTACAAGTATACATGTTCCAAGGTACAACAACACGTTGTACCTTGGAACACGTTGCAGAGTCCTCTAGATTTTAAATCATGTGGCTTCCAATTATCCATCATTATTGTTCAGGCTATATTTGTTAGGGCCTACATGCAGAAAACCATAATTATTCAAACAAAAAAAAACATTTGCAATTATATGGTAAACCACAGTCACAAAAAACAAACACTGAAAACTGTTCCAAGGTACACCACTCTCCCCTACTAAATTGTTATCAAGATTTGAACACAAGAATGAAGATTCGCGTTCGGTGGTTTCTTCTGCGAAAGATTGATTACTCTCTGATTTGCTGTTCCTGATTTTTGGCAAATCTCATATTCGTTTGAGTGGGATCGTCTAATAAATCAGTTTTTTCTTTTTGTTTTTCTTTTATTTATTTTTATTTTGTTTTCTTTTTTCTTTCTTTTTCTCATTTCCTTTTCTTTTCTTTTTTCTTTTCTTCTCATTCCCCACCCTTTTTTATATTTGATTCATTCATTAATTGCATTAAATATCCTTTTTATTTGTTATCAAATTTGTTGAGTTTTTAATGCATTGTTGTAATATTACTATTTCAAATATTTACTTAAATGTAGTTCATTGTTGTGTCTGCATCTATGTAGTAATTAGATTTATTTAGTTGTCCTCCTTTGTAAATCAGTTTTTATAACTGAATAGGATAGACGTTAAATAAATGAATAAAATAAATAAAAAAGTCACAAGCAATGGTTTTAACAAAGAACTTTGCGTAAAGATGCATAATTTGTTGTCGAAGCTCTTTGGCATTTGGATGTGACGTCATCCACGTAAAACCGGTACTCTTTCACCGTTCGGTTGGTATGGCGAGTTTTTTAACACTGATTTATTTCACTATTAACAACGTAAAACAACCTACAATGAATAATTAATGTAAATCAACACATTTTAAAAGATTATTAATGTAATTTACAAAACGACATGAAAATATACAAATTTATCCCTTTTTAAAACAAACAATCTGCGATTTCACTGATCAATGTACGCCATTAACATTTTTACGAAGACAGATGCTCAATTCACTCCTCTACATCGTACCAACCTACAAAAAGTACAAAGTTGAAAATGAAAACTTCAACGCATCGAAATATAAAGTACCTACAAAACCTTTTACGTCGCTATTAGGATGAGCGAAGCGAAGATTCCATTCTACTACACTGAAGAAAATAATCCTGATTGTTTTGTTTTTTTTTCTGTATTTTTCTGTGTTTGCTGTTTGTCTACACGATTTCGGCTAAACCGACACTCCAATTGCGATGAAATTTTCTGGAGGACTTCGAAATCTCTGAACTTAGAACTGCCACGTTTTTGAGCGCAATCAAAAAATTATTTCTTATTAAAATTGCAATTTTACGATTTTTTTTTTTATTTTTTTAAAGTTCTTCGACTTATAACACCTACATGCTTTATCCCATTGTATTGATTTTTTCACACAACCTTAATATTATGAATCAATATATTCGTGTGAAATTTGAGCGCAATCGAAAAATTATTTCTTATGAAAATCGCAATTTTACGATTTTTTTAATTGGATGAGTGTAGCGAGCGAAGCGAAGATTCCATTTCACTGCACCGGAGAAAAATATCCGGAATGTTTTTTTTTTTTTCTTTTTGTATTTTTGTCTGTTAGCACGATTCCGGCTAAACCGATACTCCAATTGCGGTGAAATTTTCTGGAGACCTTCTAAATCTCTGAACTTAGAACTGCCACGTTTTTTAGTTTTTGAGCGCAGATCGGAAAATTATTTCTTATGAAAATCGCAATTTTACGTTTTTTTTTAAATTTTTAAAAAATTTCTTCGACTTATAACACCTACATGATATATCCGAATGTAATGATTTTTTCACAGAACCTTACTTTTATGAATTAATATATTCGTGTGAAATTTGAGCGCAATCAAAAAATTATTTCTTATGAAAATCGCAACTTTACGATTTTTTTAACATTCTTCGACTAATAACACCTACACGCTTTATCCGATTGTAATGATTTTTTCACAGAACCTTAGTTCTATAAATAAATATATTGGTGTGAAATTTGAGCACGATCGAAAACTAATTTCTCTTGAAAATCGAAATTATACTCTTTTTTTCGTTAAAAAAAAAAAAAAAACTTCGAGTTATAACACCTAGGGCCTACATGCTTTATCCGATTGTAATGATATTTTCACATGACCTTAATTTTATGAATTTATATATTTGTGTGAAATTTAAGCGCAATCGAAAATAATTTCTGATGAAAATCACAATTTTACGCTTTTTTCGTTTAAAACAACAACAACAAACATCCAACAACGCGCCCGACTGAAAAAGCGTTTGCGAAGCTTCCTAGTTTTTAAAACATTCTTTGACTTACAACACCTACATGCTTTATCCGATTGTGATGATTTTTTCACAGAACCTTAATTTTATGAATTAATATATTCGTGTGAAATTTGAGCGCAATCAAACAATTATCTCTCATAATAATTGCAATTTTACAATCTTTTACAATATTCATAAGTGAAAGGTGTTTTAGATTAAAAAACAATACATCTAAACATTCACCAGACAGATTTTATAATTTTTCCTTTGCATTGTTGGAAAATGTATGTTTTTTGTAACAAATCTATATTTCCCATATTTTAATTGCAAAACTATAAATCTCATCAAAAAAAGTGTCTGGTGAATTTGTCAGGATAAGACTTGTGAGTATATTTAAAAAGAAATCCTTTCATCTTAAAAAACTGTAGAAGAAGTAGTAAAAAATGTTAGCAAATGTGCTAGAATATAAGTTTTGAGATAATAGCATTCAAAGGTTATTTATGTTGTTTTTTTGGTAAATTTGAGTGTAACATAGCCTAAAGTTTCAGTTTATTTATTTTACATGAATTCACTGGGCCTTTTTAACCTATAAATCTAGGCTTCTTTAAAATTGACTAAAATTGTTACGAATAACACTCTATACAGCCCTAGATTAGGCCTAGGCCTAATATCAGTACCGGTAAGGCATTTGCCCATGCAAAATAGCATGCAGCGCTCAAGAAAAAAATATATTTAATGCTTCCAGCATTAGGCCTATATCAGCATAAAATAAATTTATGTAGTCAATAAATAAAAAAGTAAACTTAAAAGACAATTAAAACAATAAATAATGCAAAATTGCTGGTTTTTCTTACATTTTCAGTGAAATAACCCCTTAAATAATTACGCTCATCCAACAACGCTCCTGAAAAAGCGTTTGCGAAGTTTCGTAGTTTAAATATAAAGTACCTACAAAACCTTTAACGTCGCTATTTTAAATATAAAGTACCTACAAAACCTTCAACGTCGCTATTTTAAATTTAACTATTAGCGGAAAAGCACTTTCGCTTCAAATAGCGACGTTGAAGGTTTTGAAGTTTTTTTTATGTGACTATAACAGCAAAATTGTGATGATTCTATTTTGGATTTTGTAAATTATTATATTGCAAGGTTACTTGCATGGAGTATAACATTCTCAACACGGCATACCTAAAAGATGGCGGCCCAAAAACAGTGAAATATGTGTGTGATTTGCAAGAGTAATTAACTTATATAAATGTATATTTTCCGAGTGATTAGTGTTGATAAATCGTTAATAATGAGTTATTCTTTATTTATTTCTCATTTGAAGTTGTTTTTTTATGTTTTTATGAAAAAAACAAGTGTTAAAAAACTGGCCATACCAACCGAAAGAGTGCCGTAAAACCTTGATAGAAACGGGTACCGGAAGTAGTCTCTCAATTGACTCTCACCATAGTAGCTCAACTGACTCGAGTAGGTATCATCTCATTGGTCTGTTGTAAGTGACGTTTCAAGCTCTGATTCGCTCGTTGTAAGAATTTGTGGAAATCATGCGGCATGATCCCTATATTTTACCATTGCTTGCGACTAGGACTACGACTACGACTTTATGTGAACTGGGCATAATTCAAAATACTGATCGCTCAATGGCTGGCCGATGCCGCTAGTACCTGCATTCTTCTGACGGAGCTATCTAGTTCCCATTCCCACAAGTTGAAATAATTGCGACTTGGCATACCTACCTACCAAAATTAGACAGAAGAGAACATAGTTGTACACTTGGTGGTTATTACAGTATGCAAGAAAGGTGTGACAATTACACACCTGATCATTCAGGAAAAAATCCCCACAAACCCAAATTTAAATAGAAGGCTAAAGGGCCATTCACAACCAACTTAGTAGCTAACTTAGCCTCTAACTTAAAGGTTTGTCTTATGGAAAACCACATGTGTGTTCATGACAAAACTTAGCCTTTAACTTACACTTATCAGCAACCGAAAGTTTGCAAACTCCAAACTTTTACTTAGCAGCTAACTTAACATTAAGCTTTTAACCAATCAGAGAGAGACTCGAGCCGACAATTTCCGGTCATATCCGATTGAAAACGTAAACAAATAGCAAAAATGGATCCCAAGGAACATCAGCTATTGTTCGATGAAAAGCTATTGAACGAATTCATGAAAAGGCCACTACTATATGTAAAATCTTCGTCTTTATACAAAAATAAGAATATAAAAGAAAACATGTGGCTATCGATTGGGGCAGAAATGTCAACTGACCGTAATTATTATTAACGTTTTGTGAGGTTATGTAGGGCTTACGTCACGTTGTCCTAAATAAATACATTATTTTTACCATCAATTATTGTTTAATAAACTGTACAGTGTATAGTCAATCAATTCTATAATGCTCCCTAAGTAGGGCTAGGCTAGGCCTACTTACTGAATGCTGAACTGAATGTTATTGTATGCCAAGCATTGGCGCGATAAAAGTAAACACTGCAAATCTGTGTTGTGATTGGTTTAAAAACATCTATCATGCACAGCCACCTAAAGTTAGAGGCTACGGTAGCTGTAAAGCACTGTCTCCTGTGGCTCGCCACGAGCAACGTCTAGGAGGCAGTGGCTGTTAAGTTAGCGGCCTAAATATCTATCATGAACAGCCACCTAAAGTTAGAGGCTAAGTTAGCTGTTAAGTTAGAGGCCTAAGTTGGTTATGAATGAGCCATTAGCTCTATGAGTGAAACCATTAGGCCTAAGGAAAAAAACGACTTTTAGAAAATGTATGGAGAGCCCATATCATGCAAGTAAATTATTTTCTAGTTTAGAGTACCTACCTACCCTACGTATCTTCCATGAAGTATAGGTATTTTAAACTTACCCTTAAGTAGTTCATCCAATGCTGCAGTTACAAGAACGCTGATTAGCCTACTTGGGGGGGTATTCCGGGAAAGTATAAAAAATGGTGTTACGTAACTATGATTGCTCCAAGTAACATGCAAGTGACAGTGCAGCGTCCATATAGGCTTAGCCGACACGACATCTTTGGTCCGCATTTTTGGATTACTAAGCCATCATGCATTTTCTGGTTTCCCTGTTTCTTAATTCTTCTTTTCTTTCTTCCCTGTTTCCCTTTTCCTCATGCTATAGTAATTTTAAATTTTCAATCATTGGCCAGAAGCATCACTCTCAGCCATTGAAATACTATAGCGGAATAGTCAATGAATTGCTATTGTTTGGAGTACAATTAAAAAGAATGAACTGTTAGTTACTACCCAAATAATATATCACTTGTCACTATCAGTAGTGTGGACGTGGCTTATTATAGTTAAGAGGTACTCTTCTTCTCTTCTTTCAAACACCCAGAGTTGGAACTAATGCCATTCTTTGCCTAGTTGCCAAGTAAAGGTTTGCTACATTTTTTTTCTTGTTCATAACTTTATTCCCGATAAGTTCATAGAATCTACCGGTAATTAATTAAAAACATGCACACAGTACCCGATGATAACTTATGTTTCTCCCACAGGGTTTTCGGCTTGATTTCAATGGCTGGTCTAGCTCATGGGGTGGGTGCTCGGCAACTATAGTTCCAGACAAGACCAAATACGTTTGGGGTGCAGTTTGGGAAATCAATAATTCTCACTTAGAGGACCTCGATCGTCAAGAAGGAGTGCCCTCCGGTTGGTACATTCCCATTGAAGTGGTGGTTGAAACACCCACTGGAGACAGTATCACCTGTAGATGCTACCAGATGGGTGAGCTGCCTCCACCATTACCAGAAGGAGAAGTGCTTCCAGAAATCAGAAGACCATCACCAATTTATAGAGAAGTCATTATACAGGGAGCATATGAATCTGGAATACCGGCTGATTACATAACTGAGCTAAAAGCAATTCCACATAATGGTTACAAAGGAAAAATTAAGATTGATATTGATATCCCTATCACCACTAATAATTAACCTAAAGTACCGGTAACAATTAATTTAAAATTAATTTGCAGCCTACGCATAGTAGGCCATTGTATTAATTGAAGTATTAAGTTTTATGCAGAATTTTAGTGGTATGAATTATGAATGTTGAAATTAATAATCAATATATTTTATATAAATTAGGGATGTCAAACGATTAGTTGATTAGTAATCCCCGATTGATATCTAGTCCAGACCAGTCAATGACGAATCAAAATTACACAATTTTGATCTATCTATTGAGATAGCATTGATAAAATAATCAACATGCATTTTTACGTGTTCTTTCTATTATAAAAGTAAAAGTAAAAATTAATTAGGCCCTACTAACAGTAATTTTTATTACACATTTTTCTTTAACCAATCCAAGTATCATTACGGTACAAAGTATTGGTTTGGTAACATAATCAAATGTTACCAAACTGTACCAGATCTGTACCAGATCTATTCTTTACCAAGGCAATGGGCAGAGGCAGGTATTTATGGTAAAAACGAAATTTTCACCGCTAAAAACAGTAAATTATCAATCGTTTTCAACACCAATTCACCGCTTTTGGTCACAACAAAACCAAATATGCAGATTAGTTCCACAAATACCTGCTGCTGAATTCTCATAACTACAATTTATTGTAATCTGCTAGTCTTTTCCAAGATCCCACACCCCAAATTTAAAAAAAAAATTCAGGGGGGAGAGAGATATAGAGCTTTCAACTAAATGTTGAATTATTTTCACCACCATTCACTGCTTTTGGGTATAATAAAAACAAAAATTGACTTTTATTTTTACCCCAAATACCTGCCTCTGGCAATGGGCAATGATTTGAAAACTGACTAAATTGCAATTGATGAATGATTATATTTTACTGTCCAATATCAAATTATTTGCAATAATCAATCAATAATTAATAAATGTTTGACACCCCTAATATTAAATAATACAAATGTTATTAGGCAGGGCCTATCTACCTATCTATAGATCGAGTTTAGTTTGCTTACCAATGGCAGTAGTAGCTTTAAAAAAGTGCATAACATTAATGTGATTGCTACCTGTGGACACGTCCATTCCATTTTACTGATCTCCATTAAAAACAAAATCCTTTGGGAATTAGTTTTATTCATCCATCTAGTCACGGTTGAGAAAAACCCAGCCTGGATTTTTTTGGGGATGTTGGTTTTTAGCCAGAGAAAGCAACGGAACTTGATAAAGTCTCGAGAATAACAGAGTCTTCATGTTGATTCTCATTCAAATCCAAAATCCAATGAATTATATTCTTTGTTATATTATAGAACCCCTAGAGATTTTAACAACTTAGAAAGTACAAGTACATAATGTTTATCATAATAAAATGAAATATCATGAAATACGTGCCAGTACAGCTCTTGAAAATGTTTATTTACTGCTTGGTTTGCGACTTGTAGTGCGCATCAAAGATGACACTCACTGCAAAATAACTTAATTACTCAACGCAGTAATTCACTGGCCAGCGAGGTATAGGCCCTATACTACGAAATAATAGTAAGGTCTTTTACGTAGGTCTAGACTTCACTACAAGATAACGTTTGGTTGGATTATAATCATTCCGACGACTACAAAAACTTGTAAAAAGCCAATCAAGCATTTTGCATCCAAAATGATTGGGATGTAAAAACAGGCCAAGCCTTAAACACCTAGAAGTGTTCAGATATACTTGAAGAGCCAAGCGACGTTCCATCCAGTAGTTGTGCCCTACAAAGTTATGATATCATTTCGCCCCGTGACTAACGCCAAGCGATAGATTTCAACGTTGTGTATACCTGTACAAAACATGATGAATCAAACATAAATTACAGTCAATTTATATTAATCAAAGCATTTAAATATATAATAAATAACACTAGGTAATAAAAGCTTGGAGCATTGGAAGAAGGTTCTACCCTTTCTGTATGCTCTCCGTTGCATAGCCATTAGTCACCCCCTCTCCCCCCCCCACACTCCTCGACAGATATCAATTACCGATAAGCCACATATTTTATTAGCTGTTGTAGCCTAAGTCAATTTAAATTATTGTACTTGTCAAACAGTCGTTAGTGACCACCACCTCTTTTTAGGTGGTTCTACCCTTGCTGCACGCTCTCCGTTGTCAATGCAACAACAATTATTTATGTACAAGTATTAATATGAAATTGTCAATTTTCATGACTCCCCGTTAACTTTTTACACTTTTTTCCTAAAGGTTTTCGAAGAACTAGTAGTTCAATACTCAATAGCCATGCAAAGTTTGAATGTTGTAGATTCATCTGTTCGTGCACAATCGCTGTTTTTGTTAAATTGACGAATTAGGCAATAGTAGTAGTAGTAGTAGTAGTAGTAGTAGTAGTAGTAGTAGTAGTAGTAACTAACATCCTGAAAGTGATTTTAAGCGTGTTTCAACCCACATTTTTGCCAAGAAAGGATGGTCTCCTCACTTCAACCAAATTTAATGTGTTGTCAGGTACCCAAACCCCCACGATTAAGACAATTTTTAACTTCATGTCACATCCCGTGTTGCCTGTGCGATGCGTCGAAAATGGCCCAACTCTGCTTGCAGTATAAGGTGCCTGAGTGTTCAAGCGCACGGCTGCTTGGCTGCGGTGCGCTAGCGCGCACCTAAATAATGGATTGAATAACCCTATTTTAACAAAAAACAGAGGATAACAAATAATAATAGTTTTGTGTTTTTTCATATGTTGTTTATATTTATAAATTAGAACACAGCTCATAATATAGGTATGATATTAAATATTATATTACTAGTTATATCAATGGTTGTGTATATATATATATATAACGTCGAAACGTCGGCCCAATGAAAATATACAGGCATTGGCATTGAAACCGAAAAACCGATTACATATACTATATTATATATATATATTAGTACATAACAAACAGTACAGTACAAACAAACAGCGTCATAGTCATATATATGTCATAGTCATATATATATAATATATGAAAGGATCTTGGGTAAAACCGCGTCGAAAATAAGATGAACCAGGGCAGAACCTGGGTTCATCTTATTTTCGACGCGGTTTTACCCAAGATCCTTGTTTTTATCCTATGACGGGCCGCGAAAACCTACAACAATCCATATATATATATATATATTAGTACTTTAGACAGAAATTTAAAAAGTGACTACGGGGAAAGTACTAACATAACAGCGTCATAGTCGCCTACTATAAAGCCAAGTTTAAACAATATATATATGTTAGTACTTTAGACAGAAATTAAAAAAGTGACTACACCGGGGTTTGAACCCGGGACCTTAGCTTACCGGGCTATGCTCTTACCAACTGAGCTATGCGGCCACCAATTTAAAACTATCTAATTTTTGGTCTGTTTTGTACATTGTTTAATTTCTGTCTAAAGTACTAACATAACAGCGTCATAGTCGCCTACTATAAAGCCAAGGTTAAACATTATTATATATTGATTCCATAGCAGTTGTCGAAAAAGTTTGCCCCGACTGGGGTTCTGGGTTCGAACCCCAGTCGGGGCAAACTTTTTCGACAACTGCTATGAATCAATAACTATGTCCTTCAAGCGGGCTTATGCTTAAAAACCTAATATTCATTTCACACACATATATATATATATATTGTTTAAACTTGGCTTTATAGTAGGCGACTATGACGCTGTTATGTTAGTACTTTAGACAGAAATTGTAGTGTAGTCACTTTTTTAATTTCTGTCTAAAGTACTAACATAAATATATATATATATATCCATTACAAAAATTGTAGTGGGTAGTCCTTGTACAAAACAACACAACAGCCTCCCTACACCAACTGTTAGGAGTGTTGATCAAGACATAGGCCTGTACATAGATATTCGCGGTTAAAACCTAACCAGGTAGCAGCACGGTCGTATGCCAACATGGCCGTCCGAAGGCAGATAAAAACACGGGCTGCATAGGGAGCAAGTGTGCTTTTCATGCTTTAAAGCATAATATATTTTATTGTAAGCGTCAGTTCTCGGAAGTATTTCCACTTTCCAGTAGTTGGGTACGATGGGGTAGGACAATCACTATATTTTGTAACCCTCAGCTGCAAAATAACTAGCAAAATAAGGAATTTTATCTCGTAATTTGGAGACGTGTATTTTCAGTAATTTTAACTTGATGGCAATACCGCAAATTTCTTATGATTATTGGCCTTTACTTAGGCCTATATGATAATATGTAATATAATATTTCACAAATTATTTATTCTCCCCCCCCCCCCCCCCCCCCCACCCATGCCCCCCGGAAGTAATCTTTTGCGGGTTCCTCGCGAATAAATTATCAAATTCTCGATTTGTTATTAAATTTGTGTTTCGTCACGCCTTGAAACCTCATAAAACATTGTCTCACATTTAAAAAGCCCCCCCCCCCCTCCTCCCCCCTAATGCGGCTAAAAATTTTAAGTAAGTTATATGGATGGCACCGGCCTTCACTAAACTTCATATATAGGCCTACTATTATTAATACGCATAATTAACTAATATTACGACTAGTTAAGTTCTAGAATTGTTTTGTTGTTGTTTTGGTTGAGATTATGAATAATATGAGCCCATAAATAATTAAGTCTACGCATAATTATTTACTGTTCACGGCAGCAGTTGGTACAAATCTCTTGGCATATAAGAATAAAAAATCAAGTTAGGATAGTTTACATTCAATGCGCTGCACAAATTTAAAAACTATAATTATGGACTTATATTATTAATAATAAATAATAATTACAAAAATTCCATATTATATCTATACCAATTATCAATAATTATACCATTAATGAGACTTGAATAATATATACTATGGTTCACAGTATCTTTGGGTTTAGAATGTTGAACCCAAAGACGGCATACAGCTCTTTAGCCCGTTTTGGCCCTATACCGCCTACAGCACATCATTGTAATAAATGAATTACCATTAAGGTTTATCGTTTATCGGTTGGTGGTATCCATGAAACTGATGAAAGTTGTGAAAAATGTGTCTCAAGGTATAGGAATAGAACTCCCACCTAACCCACAGTATTGCACGGAATAATATACACATTCAGACTTTTTGTTTCATTACACATCACAAAAATGTGTGTTACTAATTTTATGACCTTTCTTGCTTGCTAAATAATAAACATGATCGAGTAAATTAATTCTGGAGTTGACCGTGACGCTACAACATTGCATTGGTTTAACATTGAATGCCGCCATGCAGCCGCCCGGTATCTGCCTTGGAGCAGTTCTCCACTTGACCGCCAGATGTCAGCCACTTTGCTTTTAAACGCGAATACAGTGGGGCCCACTTATAACAAACTTGACAAAAACTGACTTTTACTTTGTTAAAAAAGAACTTTGTTAAAACAGAGTCACTTTACAATTTACATCAAGCTTGAAAATTACTTTGTTAAATCCAGAACTTTGTTAAAAGAGAGTTCTTTATAAGTGGGCTCGACTAGTATTCAAGGAAATTACAGGTACCGGTACAATGCTAAATGCTGTTCCAGTGAAGAACCCCATGGCAACCATTTGCAGCACCATCGTCATTGCACTATGATTACCGACTCTGGATTTTAAAATAACACACAAACCCTCTAAATCCAATAAAATAAGTTTGTAATTTAGAATGTACCCAGTCAGTCACATAACCGATTTTCAGCGGGGGACTTTAAAATTAAAGCAGACCAAGCCAAGCCAGTTTACGTTAACACCATCGAAGAGCAAACAATGGCCAACCAGAGACTGGTATTTTTAAACAGGGAACACCAACCCAACTCGGTAGTCGTTTCAGTCATTGTACCAAATCAATACAAATTTGGTACCAGTAAGTCTCACTAGTATGCAGTATGCAACAGAAAAATATGGGGTAGGCCATACATGGATTTTAATCAAGTTGGAATTGAAAATATAACACTGACCGTCTCTAGCCCAATCACATTGTTATTTAATATGGGATATAATCAAACATTTTGACGTTCATGGCTGTTAAACGTTTCAACTTTCAAGATATACGGAAAAACAAATAATTTTTTAAGAAAACAAGTCATTTGAAAAAAAAATCTTGATCATTTACATCGAGTTGAGAGCCTAAAGTTCAAGATCGGAACTGCGATGGTATGGATACATGAGAAGAATGGAAAGAATTGAATCCCACAACAATCAATTCAGGTAAGATTAAAGGGGCTAAAAATCCCAAAAAATTATTTTTTACCACGTGATCTATAGCACAATACTACACTTAAATGACTGTTTTAAAAATTATATCTTGTAACTGTGATTTAACACGAATTTTTTAATTTTTTTGATCCAGAAATTGGCGAAAATTGGTGTTTTGGAAAATTTCCTAAATCGGCTTTAACCTGCTTCTCTTTTGGTCCACATAGATACTAGAGCATAGTACCAATCTCAAATGCCCCTTTATAACATCGTGTATTGAAACTGTGCCCAAATATACCCTCAAACACGCAAAAATATGCATTCCAAAATCACACCCCGTCTTGGTAATCAGCATAGTATTTTGACCGAACTACTTGCCCAAATTACAAAACAAAATTTAGAGAATTTACAGAAAAGGCTGTCGAGTACGTCAATAATGGCCAATATTTTTTTGGATCAAAATCCTCCAAGGTCACGGAGCATAAAGATCGTCCCCATGTTATTTCTTATGGGAGATTTTTGCCGATGGGACCTAGCTCGAAAAATGTCATGTTTGACAATTTTTTGGGAGGTCATGGTGGCCTCAATAATTTTTCTGTAAATTGCTAAATTCATTACTAGTTAGCCTGAATGAAATATATTTTTTGAGTTTAGCGGTTAAATACCCCTTTAAGAGGACAGTGAGAAGGTGTCGAGAGATATGGTAAGGCAAGACCAACTGCAGGCAGATAGACAGTACAGAGCTGAGTTACTCACCCTTAATAGTAACTAGGAAAACACCAAGGTCGTTGTTAGACGAGTGAATGAGCCATGTGTTGAGTACCTGGTAACATTCCCTTTCCTCCCCCTACCTAAGGCTGGATTCAGCATGGGTCTTTCCTCCCTAGCCTATCATAGGCTAGAGTGGCGCATTATGGTCTTACAGTTGACTTATACCACGACTAAACTCAAAAGTCTGAAGTCTAAACCCTTTAATTTGGTACCTAAAGAAAAAATGTATAACTGTCAAGTGTTCTTCCTAGGGAAAAAGAATCAATGGTTATTCCAAAAACATTGACGGGTATTGTAATCACAGGGTAGGGACAAAAAAAGAAATACAATTTTGAAGTGTTTAAAAAAAACTTATCTTGCAAGTTTTTTATTGTGTTTGGGCAAATTTCATTGTGTTACAATAATTATTGTAATACGTAAGCCCAACGGGTAAAAAAGGGGGGGAGTTAAGTTATGTCGGGTGGCAATGCATTTTTGCCAGGCACGGCCCGGCTAACCGGCTCTGGGGATATGTGATTTATTGTTTTAATGACCCTCCTCCAAGAAATTGTTCACAGAAAAATAGGCTTTGCCAGGTGTTATTATATTTTTACTTTGTTAGGCCTAGGCCTATATCAATCAACTTAAATGAAAATGTTCCCGAGTACTCAACACATGGCTCACTCACTTGTCTAGCAACGATTTTGGCGTTTTCCTAGTCTGTAGTTGGCATCCGGAATGTGGGAGACCCGGGTTCAAACAACGGTCGGGGTAGATTTTTTTATTTCTGGAATGTATGTAAAAAATTTAGAGCTTGTTTTGAAATGCAATTTATACAGTACCTACTATGGAAAACATAGCCATTACGAAATACAAGTAAAGATTGCAAGGTTTACACAATCTCCGAGCGGAATTTTGGGTAACCTTGAGCGTGCAAGATTCGGTATACCTTGGTCACCGCCTGACATTCCAAAAAGACATTTCAGCATATATTTTCAATTTATTATTTATTGTAGGTCTAAATCGCAACGGATTTTGCTCATTTTGTTAGCAGTTCTCAGTTAACTGGTCACAGATGTCTGTTTAAAATTTCAGCTCAATATACGACCGAACAAACAAAAAGACAAGCATTTTACATACATATCACAGACAAATTAATCACGATCAAGACCCATTCGACTTGCATGTAAGACTCAGTGGCTGCGCTCCCTCATCTAATTAGGTACTGTATTAGTAATTTTGAACAGCAATGGTCAACATTCAGCAAGTTTTTTTTTACTTTTGTCATGAAAGAGAGATAGGGCTACTAGTATTACCTACCTACCATGGTAGGGTCTACTTTTGTAAAGTACTGTAACTTTAACGTTACCAAACAAGAGCAACTGACTTGCAGGCCTACAAATATTCACACTATGGTTAGCAGTCAAATGATTAAATTAACCAACTGGGCGGCTTTGGTAAGCTATTCAATATCATGCAGGGAAATATTTTATAGGATAAACTTACGTTCCTTATTTTCATGCTTGAACCTGCTGTTGTTTTATACTATTCCTTTCAGTGAAGATGTTAATAGAAGCTTCATAACTAGGATAAAGCCTAAAATTTGTGTCCACTATTTTGCGGCCTGATGTGTGTTGCTGTATTTCGGATCGTAGTAGAGCCTTTTCTAGTGCGTCGTCATGATTTAAAATGTCCAACTCAAATCTTGGAATTTTTATGCTACACTGCTCACAACCATTTACCTAAAAACAAAAGAAGTACTACTGCAGTGAAACAAACCACAGGCCAACTTTGAAGTCGGTGGTGACGTTCAAGTGGCACCAATCGTAAATTAGGCTTTGGATTTAAAGTGGCAGAATTTCTAAATAAATACTACAGGAAGTACGCTACAAAATACTTATGTCTAAATTTATTTGACCTACCCTACTCTATTATCTCAATACATATAATTTCATGTTACCGGGTAGTGAGGATCCCAAATATAAGGTTTCAAAACAATTACGTATTACTTATTTTAAACTTTTTTTTATAAACAACATTTCCTACACTCTTTAATTTCAACCATCTCATAGCAAGCATATAGGCCATGCCATGCAAAACAAGAATAATTCTAGGCCGGTGACAAACATTTTTCAAAACATCTCTCGACTCTAAATGAAATACATTTAGTACATGTCACTTGAAAGCATCTCCGGGACTAAAATATGACTTTTAACTTTAAAATTTCTATGAATTCATCGACAGGAAAGTGGAGGATTACCATTTCCACCCACATGTAAAGGTAGACCAGGACGCACTATTAGACTATTACTGTTACCAACCAACAGGCATATTCAACGGTTCAACCTATTACTATTCCCCACTTAACCAAATAGTTTAGTAGCAATTAATAGATTCCATTGTCATACACACAAAGTTTTGTAATTTACTCATCAATCAAAGGCCTTTCTTTCTCTCTTGAATGAACAAGACTTCGTGTCTAATGGTCTCGTGTTTTTCTGTGTTTTGTATATTATTATTATTTTATTATTATTTATTTCAACAAATTAAGATAGGCTACATAGTAAACTCAAAATGTTGAAGAGAATCAGAGAGGGCATAGCCCCGTAGCAAGTTATGCCTGATTCCCTTCTTCATTACAACTGAATAAAAATATGATACAATTATTCAATAAACAAACAAAATGTATGTATTTTTATATACACGGGTATCAATTTATCAAGAAATTCGGCAGCTACCATCACTTTTCGAAGGAAAGCTGTAGGATCCTATCTCTCACCAATATGATTATACAATAGAGCGCTCCATCTTCTCATGTCCACTCTGGCGGCGAACGCTGGAAACGCGCTAGTAAGGATAGAATCTACACATGCTATCCTCGCGCGTAAGAAATTAATTAATTGAGATAAGTATTGTGATGTTCTATCGCGCACACAACAAACAGCACCTACATGGAATCTAGTCTTCAACATCATATTTTAACAGAAACATAATTCATTCTGTGAAAAAATGCATTGGAGACACTGAAAACGTAATCAAACGCCGACTGGTTAACCAACTATACCTAGGTACTGTTATTTTGTTAGTTACACATTTTGTACGTTGAATATTATCTGTCCACAATCCACCTACCCACTTGCCATTAGAGTGAATATTTGCTGAAGCCACTTATTGGAAGTTAAGTGACTCAACACATGCACTGATTCGTTATTTCGTATAAGGAATCTACAAGAAATTACGGAAACAAAACACATTCCCTCTCACTTAGGTAATTCAGTGAGATCTTAATAAAGAGTGGTCTTCATATTAATATAATATAAAAATCATACCTAGTTGATAAGACTTATTCATTTTTGGCTTAAAACAATCAGTATCCCTAGATTATATCACAATAATGGGCTAAGTCCAGATTTACAAAACCCAACCTTGGCCGGGGATCGAACCCATGCCTCCCAAAAGACCACCGAGACCGCGGTAGTGTATTTGTTGCTGAATTATTGGTGCATTTTGATATTATAATATAGTGAATATCAAATTCTTATTAAATCACCACTCCCAGTTATATAGTCCGCGCCCGGCCAGAGGGAGACCATGGGTTCAATTCCTGTTTTTGTTTATAGTATTTATATTGGTATTTTTGTAATCACAATAAAACAATCAAATCCCTTCAAGAGTGGGTGAATAAGGTTTAAAAAATTTAAGTATTGCATTTTAATACCTGGGCTACCATTATTCCGAGAAAATTAAGCACAAGACCATGTTGACTTGTTATTTCCAATGTTCTTTTATATTGGTGTTTTGTCCAGTAATTTTTTATTTTTTATTCTAATAATTTAGGAACGCATAATGTTTATTGTTTACTGCTTTATTGTCTTCACTCTTCACAAAGCTTGAGTGGCTTTATTGTTGTTGCTTGAATTGAAACGCTGTGTGCTACTCTAATATTGCATTACATTCCATATTAGGCCTATTATAGATCATAGAACATAACTAAATATTTTGCTTTGATATTATATATTATATATATATATATATATATATATTGACAGTAAGACAGTGGAAGAAGGTGTAAACAGTGGTTTAAATGTCAATAGTCAAAAAGAAGAATCACAATGTTGGGGATGTGAGAAAAGAGTTAGGGCGGGAGTCCAGTGTACTTCATGTGCCATTTGGTCCCATTTTAAATGTGCAGGAGTCAACGGAAAGGAGTATAGAAGAAAAAAGAAAAGTGAATGGTGGTGTGGGTGCAGCAATGAGAGATTGGCATTGAAAGAAGAAAAGGTAGGAATATGCATACAAACAACAGCCAAGGAAATTGAGACAGAAAGTATAACTGTATCAAAAGCAAGCAGACCTCTCGGCTTAAGATTGGGGTTAGGCATAAAAACCGGTGGGAGATGCACCATAAGTAACAAGATTAGGATAAACACAAGGAGGAATGATATAATGGGTGGAAGGGTGGCTCAATGGAAAAGGAGGAACCACATTGGAATGGTTAAGAGCTGGGGTAGGCCTAGTAGTGAGAAGTGGAAGTTGATGGTAAAGGCATTAGGTAAAATGACCAAACATATTAAACAACTGAGTGAAAAGGTAGAAATGTTGGAAAAGAAGAGAGATAAAGAAGAAGGAAAGGCAGGAGTGTTAGAACAAGTGTACACCAGTATGAAAGGGGTGGTGGAAGAATGCACTACAGAGGTGGTAAACATCCAGCTGGATCTGGAAAAAACATATTCCAGGCTGGAACAGGAAATGGGAAGAACACAAATGAGATTGGTGAGTGTTGGAGAAGAATTGGAGGAGGAACAGAGGAAGAAAAATGTTGGATAATAGATTAATAACATGGGGGAATGGAACAATGCGAGACTAAGTAGCAGAGGAGGGGAAAAGAAGCAGTAGGAAGGCCAAAAGAAAAATGGGAAAGATTAATTCAAGAAGACGGTGGAAAACGGAATGAAGTGTGGGAGCATGTGGCAAGAGTAAAGCTGTGGGAGGACAGAAGAGAGTGGAGTAAATTGGTGGAGAAGAAGGAGTTGGATGATGTGGAAGAAACACTAAGTCTGGCAAGCTTAGTATCTACAGTTTCATGCCCTTGATAATGGTGGAAAACCACCACTCAACCCGACATAGTTGGAACTGAGTTATGATGATATTATTATAAATAAATTTAGTCATTGTATTGATATTATTTCAAAGTATGTTGGACTCTGTAATGTTGTACTCTGGAATAATACTACGACCACAAAAATAAGCGGTTTATATCAATGTCTACGTTCACAGGCGCCCGACAGACTATATCCGCAGGTATTTTAATGCTGATATAACTCTATATAAATACTAGAAATACTTATAAATAAATAAATACTAGATTTTGAATTCATAATGAGCCACATGATACCTATTCTATTCCCCCAAAACCTTATATATTTACACTGTGCTTGTGTTGGATCATATGGGTGTTTACAAAGGTATCCTCGTTCGGCGGCCATGACGGTGCTACGCCCCCGCGACACTAGCGCATTCTCTAGGTGATTTGAGTCCTCTATAATTTTAAAAATACACTTTTCACATACCTTGCATACTAGATCAAGACAATAATCGAGATCAACCTCTGGCCACTCTTGTTCCAACACCCCACGATCCCACTTGATCTCTTCAGATTGAACATTGACTCGATGTGGTGCAGAGAGGAATCCAGACCAAAGCTCCGATGCAAAGTGTGGAGCCATAGGGGCCAAGACTATCAGCTGTAATGCCAACGCCCTCTCGAAGTGCTGACCTGAGGCGACAATATCTGGCCCGGCTCGACGTAGGCTGTTGGTCAACCCTTGCATCTTGGAAACGGCCACACTAAGTTGATATGAGCCAGAATAGTTAAATGTGATACCTTTCAGGTAAAAGTTACGACTGTCGTGCAGCTTTGCTTCCTGCTCCAGGAACTCAGAAGTCTGTGGCATTTTAGAAGCGGTTTCAGGATCTAGCTTTGAACGCACCTCTAAAAAGTTACGTAAAGTTAGCCAAAGGCGGTGTTGCCATTTCAGAATTCCTGGAAATGCTGGAAAAGAAAAATGGAAAAATGGAATATTACACACCTGAGGCAAAATTCAAAATTCAATATTTATTTTCATATTTATGCTTAAATAAATGTGGCACATACTGTCAGTAGACCAGTTTCGGTGAGATGTGGGTGCCACATCGGCTAATATTAACAGTCTTGTGGTATCGGTGCCATATTCTTTGAGCATGGTCTCAGGATCGACTCCATTATGTTTTGATTTGCTCATCTTCTCCCAAGCGGTTACTATTGGTTCTTGGGTATCTTTTTCAAATAGCTTTTTAGAATTGGAGAAATCAACATTTTCTTTGGATAAATACTTTCCTGTGCCTTTGACTCTGTAGCTCTTTCCCATTACCATGCCTTGAACTAGGAGCCGTTTAAACGGCTCACGAGAAGGAACCATACCACATGAATGAAGGAAATGGTTTAGAAATCTGGCATAGTAAAGATGAAGAACAGCATGTTCCTTGCCACCTATGTACAGATCAACTGGCATTAGTTTTGCTCGTTCTTGACTGCAAGGCATCTCTGAATTATGAGGGTCAAGGTAACGAAGAAAATACCAAGAAGAGTCTACAAAAGTGTCCATTGTGTCTGTTTCTCTTCTTGCATCTCCGCCGCAAGTAGGGCATGTGGTGTGGAGCCAGTCTGTAGCCTCCAACAGCGCAGATCTACCCTTCGCAGAGAGTTTGTTTACGTCTGGAAGTGAAATGGGAAGCTGATCGTAAGGCACAGGCTGGGGACCACCACAACTGTCACAATAGATCATTGGAATAGGTGTACCCCAATATCGTTGACGCGATATCAACCAATCTCGTAATTTTGAGCTGGTAGGGTAACCGCCAATCCCTTTCTGTCGTGCTGCCTGGCAGATCTGCTCTCGTACTTTCTGCACGTCGTCGGCGTGACTCAGACCAGTGATATCTTCTTCCGGAGGAGAGGGGATGGGAATGCTTGCAGCCTCTGCAAATGCCCGGTCATCTTCTGACACTTGAGAAATACCTAGATAGCAATCTGACGCTGTATCAAAGTTCAGCTGATCGGTCACAAATATAGGAAGAGATTCTAGTGTTAAAGGATTATATGCCTGTACAGAGAGCTTTTTACACATGTTATTTCCAAAAGGGAACTGATCTATTGTATTTGTTTTATCTAAAACACTACCAGGTAGAACTGCAATAAAACTAGCAAATTGCACGATTTCTGGTGTTCGAGTCCACACGGTGAGTGTTGGATTGTTGGACTTCAAATCTGAATCACGTGGGAATTTAAGTTGAAACTCTAAAGTAGTTCCATTGCATTCTCCTATCCAGTGCTTCTGAAGTTTAGTGATGTCACGCCAGTCCTGAAGCGTTGCGTCATCAAGACCATCCAGCAGTGGCTTCGAAAACCTAGTTGTTCGAATGAACCACTGATTTAATAGTTTCTTTTCAACCTTTGCGCCGGAGCGCCATGAACAGCCATTGGCATCTACTTGTTCGTCCGCCAGGACAGTTTTATCAACCGGATCCCAGTTAACAAGTGCTTCTTTTCTGTACACAAGTCCTTTTTCATGCATTTTCAGAAAAATATATTGTGTCCAGCGGTAATAGGCAGGGTCACAAGTGGTCAGCTCCCTATCCCAGTCGAAACTGCATCCTAACTGCTTTAACTGCTCTCTCATGAGGCTAATGTTTTGTTTTGTCCAAGCTTTTGGTTCAATGCCATGCTCAATAGCGGCGTTTTCAGCTGGAAGGCCAAAGGCATCCCAACCGATTGGATGGATAACCTACCATAAAAAGAAATCATTCTCAATCAGAATTAGAGGATTAGGTACCGTTCTGTGGCTCGACAGTAGGCCTACAGTATGGAATAATATGCTAGGTAGGCTATAGCAACACTCAACAATGCAGATGTCTACAATGATTTTAAAAAAAAACATGAAATGAAGGACAAGCCACAGGTTATATTAGGTTTAGCTACAGTATCTAAAAAATGTTTCAAGACATTGCTAAAAGTTAACTAGTACTAGTTAAGTCCCTATCCAATGAAATACTAGGAAAATGCTTATGTCCCGTCGCGTTGTTGGATGAGCGTAATTGGTGCATTGAGCTGCCATGTGTTATGCGGATTTTCTGTTGTTCTGTGAAAAAATCATTACTAAGTCGAAGAATTTTTTTAATT
This sequence comes from Sweltsa coloradensis, assembly GCA_024449915.1. NCBI lineage: Eukaryota > Metazoa > Arthropoda > Insecta > Plecoptera > Chloroperlidae > Sweltsa > Sweltsa coloradensis. The sequence goes on from JAMZAV010000700.1 coordinate 285,665, forward strand.
AAATTAAATTAAATAAAAAAATAACTTAATTTTTTTAATTAATCGTAATTTTTAACAAAGAAAAAAATCGTAAAATTGCAATTTTCATAAGAAATAAATATTTGATTGCGCTCAAATTTAACACGAAATATTAATTCATGAAATTAAGGTTCTGTGAAAAAATAATTACAATAGGATAAAGCATGTAGGTGTAATAAGTCAAAGAATTGTTTTAAAAAAGAAAAAACACGTAAAATTTCGATTTTCATGAGAAATAATTTTTCGATTACGCTCAAATTTCGCACGAATATCTTAATTCATGAAATTAAGGTTCTGTGAAAAAGAAGAATCGGTTAAAGCATGTAGGTGTTATAAGTCGAAGAAAATAAAAATCGAAAAAAATCGTAAAATTGCGTTTTTTATGAGAAAAAATTTCCCGATTGCGCTCAAAAACGTGGCAGTTCTAAGTTCAGAGATTTCGAAGGCCTCCATGAAATTTCATCACAATCGGAGTATCGGTTTTGCCGGAATCGTGCAAACAAACAGACAAAAATACAGAAAGAATGAAAGAAAAAAAAAACATTCCGGATTTTTTTCTCCAGTGTAGTGAAATGGAATCTTCGCTTCGCTCGCTACGCTTGCTACGCTCATCCAAAAAATTAACTTAAATTTTAATTTTCTAAATTAATCGTAATTAAAAAAAAGGAAAAAATCGTAACATTGAAATTTTCATAAGAAATAATTATTCGATTGCGCACAAATTTTACACGAATATATTAATTCATAAAATTAAGGTTCTGTGAAAAAATCATTACAATAGGATAAAGCATGTAGGTGTTATAAGTCAAAGAATTGTTTTAAAGAAGAAAATATTAAATAAAAATATTTTTTGAAAACAACGCTCATATTTAAATGTACTAAAAAGTAAAAAATAAATTTTCACCCAACAAATTTTTGCCTTACTCGGAAAATAAAAGCATTGGGCGCTTACGGTATTGACATAGATTACAGAATTTTGTTGTTCATGGAGGGAAAGCGCCTAACGCTTTTATTTTCCGAGTATGGCAAAAATTTGTTGGGTGAAAATTTATTTTTTACTTTTTAGTACATTTAAATATGAGCGTTGTTTTTTAATTTTTTTTTTAAATTTAATATTATTTTATACTTTTTGGATGAGCGAAGCGAAGACTTCAATTTCACTGACCCCCAAAAAATTTAGCTCGGGTGTTTTTTTTTTTTTTTTTTTTTTTTTTTTTTTTTGTTTGTTTGTTTTTCTGTCTGTTTGTTAACTCTCTACCAGGCAAACGGCATATCCGATCTTGATGAAAATTTGAGGGGACCTTCGAAATCTCTGAACTTAGAGGTGTATTGTTTTTGGGTACAATCGAAGAAATATTTCTCATGAATATCGTACTTTTACGATTTTTTTTCGATTTTTAGTGCGATATTTTCGTGACATTTGGGCCGATTCTGACCAAACGGGTGGGGCTAAAACGTTCATATTATACATGGACATTAAGGTTATGGTGGTGTAGTACCTTTTGAAAGAAAAAGTTGAAAAAGTTAGCCGGAATTCATAGAAATAAAGCTATTAATATAAGTTTTTTTGATTTTTATGCGATATTTTCGTGCCATTTGGGCCAATTCTGACCAAACGGGTGGGGCTTCAACGTTCATATTATACATGGACATTAAGGTTATGGTGATAAAGTACCTTTTGAAAGAAAAAGTTGACAAAGTAACCCAGAATCCATAGAAATAAAGCTTTTAATATAAGTTTTTAACGGTAAATAATAACAAATTGACAAGTAACAATAGAAACTTGACAACAATCACCTACAATGCGTGGGCAGCAAAACAAAGCAACAAAGCACTCGCAAAAGTGAAGATATCCCACGCAGTCTAAAAACTTTATAAAAAGCTCATCCATCAACGCGGCGGGACTTTAGCGTTTTCCTAGTTAGTCTTAACGAATGTTGTAATCCAATATGTGCTCACTAGACGTGTCCGAATTTGCATCTGGTTGGCCCATCCTCACTAGCTGTGACTAATTTCCCATATGAAGCTTTGTTTGATTAATTAATTATGATTAATTAATTGATTAACTAGTGAAAGTGATAAATTGATTCATGTATTGTCACCAAGAATATACGTCTGTGTGAAAAATTTCAGCTCGATCGGACATTGGGAAGTGGGTGAAATATCGATTCCCATATAAAACTTTAATTATTAATTACGATGAACTAATTGTTTAATTAGTGAATCTGTTGATTGATTCATCTATTGTCATCAAGAATACGTATGTGTAAAAATTTTCAGCTCGATTGGACATTGATAAGTGGATGAAATATCGATGATAAGATTCCGTCCAGACAGACAGACAGACAGACAGACAGATAGACAGACAGACACATGAAGCTAATATAAGCGTCGTAAAAAAACGTAAAATTTTGATTTTCATGACTCATGAGAAATAGTTTTTAGATTGCGCTCAAATTTCACACGAATACCTAAATTCATAAAATTAAGGTTCTGTGAAAAAAATCATTAAAATCGGATAAAGCATGTAGGTGTTATAAGCTGAAGAAATTTTTTAAAAATCGTAAAAAATCGTAAAATTGCGATTTTAATGAGAAATAATTTTTTGATTGCGCTCAAAAACGTGGCAGTTCTTGGTTCAGAGATTTCGAAGGCCTCCATAAAATGTCATCGCAATTGGAGTATCGGTTTAGCTGGAATCGTGCTAACAGACACACAATAATACAAACAGAAAAAAACAAAAAAAACAAAAAACATTCTGGATTTTTTTCTCCAGTGTAGTGAAATGGAATCTTCGCTTCGCTCGCTACGCTTATCCAACAAGGTCTTGCAATGTCTGCTTTCAAGAGAGCTATTAACTCTTCAACATTATAATTGCTTGTTAAAGTAATAGGCTAATCTGTTTTTGAGATTATGAATTGTTTATGTTTTGTTAATTTGTCTCATCTATGTTTGTCTCTTTTATGTTTCTATGTTCTATGTTTTATAAGTGCTTGTTTATTCTCACAATTTGTTACGTAGAGGCTGGCAGACACCTTGTTCTTGGGGCATCCCTGGTGAAAAATCTTGGCAAGATCTTGACAAGATCATGTCAAAGATCTTGGCAAGATTGTATTGTAAGATCTTGTATTTTTCTTCCCAAGATCTTCCCAAGATCTTCCCAAGATCTTGCGCAAACTTGTCAAGATCTTGCCAAGAACTTGTCAAGATCTTGTATAATCTTGACAAGATCTTGTATAATCTTGACAAGATTGTGGTTGGTCTATTTATGCAGAACGCCTACTTGATGCAATTTCGATACACACTATGCCACCTTATTAGATGTTTAAATCCGTGGCTTGTTAATCTAGGCTAGGCAGGGTTGGCAAGTTTTAGCCACCCCCTGGTTTAAACTGTGGTTTTATCCGGTTTTAACCGGCCTGGTCAAAACTCATTTCAGCCGGTTTTAACCACCTTCAACAGAAAGAATAGGCCTAACATACTTCGGCCCAATCATTTTTACAATAATTTTTAATACGTTTCAGTTCTCGTGTTGGCATTATTGATTTTAAATTTCCCGCGTTTCTGCTGCCGACCTCGATGAAGGAGTCAAGGTCCTCTAGATGGCGGTGGATTTTATCCACAAAGTAAAGGTTTTTTTACACACGGGTTTACCCAAATACCTTGGCAATAATAAATAATATTGGAAACATGGCCCTGTGGACAGCGAACGTCGCAAATTTTTAAATTTAAAAAAATGTGCAATGTGGGTCTAGCTATAGCACGTGCTCGCTTATCAACGCGTCCAACTGAGCGTTTCCTAGTTATTCCTGAACAGATGGCCATCATAATGCGAGGGTGACCAGTGCTGCGATCCCTCGGCAGTGGCATTGAAAGTGAAACGCAGTACAGCCTACTGACTTGAGTGCTGATAGACAATAAATAAATAAACAGATAAAGGCTGTAGAATACAGAAGTCCATGATCTAATTCTAAAAACTAATGGTATATTTTGCAGTATAGGGCTATGTAGTTTTTCTGACTTTTGGCCAGTTTTAGCCAGTTAAAACCATTTTTAGCCGGTTAAAACCCGTTTTAGCCACTGGCCTGGACAAAACTAATAAAAGCCGGCTTTTTGCCAACCCTGAGGCTAGGGCCTAGGGCAAACACAGGCCTAGGCCTAGTGCCCACCTTATTAGATGTTTATCCGTGGCTTGTTAATCTAGGCCCTGTGAACAAGAACATAAAGCAAGTAGGCTTGCCTGCAGGCTAGGGCAAACACAGGCCTAGAGCTATAGTGCAAGGCATAATACTTTTAGTCAACTGTCATCTATGCCTACTACCTAGGCTACAACTACAAGTAGTGGTTGTAAATACTCATATAGTCTGAGGTCTGTAAAAGACATGGCAACTATCTATAGCTATTTAAATGTGTATGTAGCCTTTGCCTACGATGTAGACCAGGTATATTATCAACTGTCTACTCTAGTTCTAAATAAACTGAAACAGTGAGACAGCACAAAGGCAGGCTTGCATGGCTTGTTTTATGTAACTGTTAGAGATGACTGATGAGGTTCAAGATGCTAACACCAGGTGGCAGATTTTGACAAGATCTTGTTTATATCTTGTTTCTAACCAAGTTCTTGCCAAGATCTTGCCAAGAATATTCTTGTCAAGAATCTTGCCAAGACCTTGGCAAGAAATAAACAAGATCTTATTTCAATGCAAGATCTTGGCAAGATCTTACTTAATACAAGTTCTTGTCAAGATCTTGACAAGAATTTTCACCAGGGCTGCCCTTTTCTGCCAACCTTCCTACTTAAGCTGTATTCACTACCTGGACGTTGGCGAGCGCTCGCTGCCGGAAGTGGCTGTTTCGACCAATCACGACAAAGCGGCGCTTAGCGCCGAGGAGCGCTGAAGTTGGTTCGGATCAACTTCTTGGCCGGCGCTCCCGAGCGCTCGACAGGTGTAAATAAATATGAAGCGTGTTTGAATTACTTATTAATATAGTTGCGTCTCAAAAATCGAATACATAATTTACCAAACAGTTTAAAGCTGAAAATAATGTATAAATCATTGCAACTCTCATTCATATTATGACTATTTCTGGAGAGGGGGTAAATAGTTCATCGAGCGCCCGATTCGGCGCTAAGCGCTCGCCGACGTGTAGGTAGGCCTAGTGAATGTAGCTTTAGCCTAATAGTGGGAAATGAATAATAAATAAATAAATAATAACATGTCTGCTCTGCTGTAGGCTGGAGTTGTTTCCATTGCCAGGAAACTAATTAACACATCAATTGATTAGGCTTAGGCAGGCAATAAGCATCTGTACTTTAGCTTACTTCTTTTCCATTCATCCTGTGGAATCTAGCCATAGTATCACTTATTGTATATACACGAACGTGTCCCATATGAAGATGTCCCGAGGGATATGGAAACATAGATAACACATAGAACTTTTGGTGGTGGTTTTCTTCATTCAAGTTTGAAATTGACTTATGAGAGTCAAGTTTACCTTTCCAGTGATTTTCTATTTTATGTTTAATAGAATCATTGAGGTCAGTATCCTGTCAACACAATTAAGAATGTATTAGTTAGAGTGGTCTGAAAAATGACGTTCCAACACAGATGGGGATAGGCGTAGGTGGTAGGCCTAGACCTGTATGCAAATTGCTGACTAGCATCTAGGCCTACAGATGAAGATACAACAACTGAAGGTGCAGAATGCAGGTGCCGTGAAGGATCTAAGACGGCATGGGGAATATTCTCATTAGGTCAACCACGAGGTCAACCTAAGAAAAGACAGAACTTGTCATATCCTGAGGGAACTCACGTCAGGGGCGCTAACTCCGTGGGTGCTCAGGGACTGAAGCAGCGGCACTCTTGCCGCTAAGCGGGTCCAACTTTAATAGTTAATACTAACCTCGCCACGGCGCTTCGCGCCCACCCCCCCACCCCCGTAACCTAGGTTTTCCTAGCATAAATTTTTGCTAGGAAAACCTAGGTTAGGGGGGGCGGCGAGGCTAGTACTAGAGTACACGAAAAATAACGTTTTTAAAAGGTGGACCCGCTTAGTGGCAAGAGTTCCGAAGCAGCTATCTACATTTACAAAACGTTCACATATTATCAATCTATTTTCATCTTATAAATATACCTAGGCCTGCCTAATCTAGGCCTATGAGTCCGTTAGGGCACCGCACCGGCACGTTATAGCCCCTACAGCAAGCAGGCCCAGTTATTTTTTTGTTTTCGAGGTGTCACCCAGCCGTCGTGTGCCGTGTGAGTACCTAAGGCATGGAGGCTATTCATTCATTCTCATCTCACTAGTTGAGAATAATTTTAATATTGAGCGAAGTTCTAGGCTCTAATTCCATTGAAAATTACAAAAAATAAATAAACATAACCTCACTTTTATTGAAATAGGTTTGGGCGGTACGTACAAATGCATTAACTCCGTTGTAGGTTGTCTGTACACATCTAAACTTGACAAGAAAACGTTTATATGATACATTCGCTACTTGGCTCAGAATATTAGAACTGCTGCAATACATATTATTATTAATAAAATTCTCTTCGTATATTATTTCTGAAGTCAAACTTCGAACACCACTGCCGACCAAAGTATTCGATACGTGGCTCGTGCCACTGCCCTCAAAACGGAACATTTTGCTGCGCGGCGGTGGATCTGAAAAACGATAAATGTTCAGAAGGCAGTATTCTTTACCACTTCCAATTTAACAAGATTTTGTGAAAGGTAAGGAAGCACTGTTATTAAATTTTGTATCCGTTCTTTATTCGTTAATCATTACTCCTTTCTTGCCTGTGACACCTTCATATTAATTGTCAAACTTGTTTTTAATATTATTTTATACTTGTAAACTGATGGTTGTTATTATACCGTTATAATTTGTGGTTAAGTACGACGGTGACGTGCACTTGCACTAGGCTAGGGCCTAGGAATCCTGAAATTGACGTTTTGTTACATTTGGGGGACTCCTGTGCAACAAAAGTGAACTATTTAAAGATTTTATGTACGTCCCTTGAAATTAGGTGGTAAAGCTTGAAAGTATGGCCTCTTTCGTAGGCGTAGGCCTAGCCTAGGCCTAAGTTTTGGTAAATAACAACAGGCCAGGCCTAGGCCTAGGCTAGGTAGGCCTATCCGAATCCCTCTCCTTAGAGGCCTAGGGGCTAGGCCTGCCTGCCCGCATATTCTGCAACTAACGCTATTCTATAACCAAACAAGGCTGTGGCTATTTAACCGTAGCTACGGAAAAATTACGTTATACAATTTAACCATAGACTGTACTAGGCCTACGGTAACAAAAAAATCTTCCAAGACCTTTAACGTTGCTATTTTAAACGAAAGTCCTTTTTTGGTTGTCGTCGTCCTTTTTTGCTGTTTTAGTAACAACAAAAAAACATCAAGACCTTTAACATCGCTATTTTAAACGAGAGTCCTTTTTCGGTTGTTGTCGTCCTTTTTTGCTGTTTTATTAACAACAAAAAACCTTCCAAGACCTTTAACGTTTCTATTTTAAACAAAAGTCCTTTTTAGGCTGCCTACCTAGGCCTAGGCCTAGCACTTTGAAACGCTTTTATCATCTAGAATTGTGTTTGCGACGGGGCCGAATGTAGTGAAATCATTTGCAGAAAAAACATGGACCCAAATAGAATGGTAAAAAAAACGACCAAACGAAAATTTGAACCGCCGACCTTTCGCATAGAATTCGGACGCTCTGCCACAATGCACTGTGATATTTGAAGCTATTGGCCTAGTTAGGTGGTATCGTACTGCTACAGACGATTTGTTATTGTTAATTTGTCCGTAACCTACGGTTAAATAGCCACTACCACCAAACAATGGCTAACTGCGGGAAGCAGGGCCAACAACAATAACAATACTTGCTGGTGTCTGATTTGGATATGGCTAAAGGCAATTGGAACTCTTGTACTTGGCGGGTCTCAACTTTTTAACACGTTTTTTTTTTTTTTTTGAGTCAATTGTTGTTGTAGGTGCGGCTGCCCACTTATGTAAGACTAGCTGGGGTCCAGGGGCAAAGCCCCCCATTAAAGACAAGAAAATAATAAATTATTCCTCTAACGTCGCTAGGCCTAGGCCTATTTTAAATGAAACACCTTTTGCGTTGAAACTCCTTTATATTTAAAATGGTGACGTTAAAGGTGTTGTAGGTGCAGTATTTAAACCTTTATTTATAAGTTAAACTTCATTTGAAGGTGTTTTTCAGTGTTACCAGGCAATTGAGGCCTAGTTTCCACACCACCCTAAGGAATTGTTATTGTTTAAGGACCAGTTCCCATTAATGGTTTTTGTTAGGCCTATAAGGGGATAGGACATACGTGTCAAATTGTTATTGTTTTAGTCAAAAGAAATTTGTTGCACAAAACAAAATTCTTACGGTGGATCAATCAGACGTCAATAATCCTTACGACGACCAATGAAAAGGAGTAACTTTATTACAATCAAACAGGATATCTGATTTCTTATAGCCTAACTAAAATAATTTCATAAGACTAAAAAACAATTGTGGGAACTGCCAAATGATCCAAGAAAGTGGCCCAACTATTGCTACGATGCTACCCCTGACACACGAGCAACAAAATAAAGTTACAGTGGTGACACCTGTTGATTGGTTATCAATGATCACGTGATACTACTTTGAAGAGATCTGATTGGAAGTTGCTAAATTTATTGCCAAGTAGTTCAGATTGTTGGAACATTTTTGGGGTGTTGCGCAACTCGACTTGACCATTTGGTGGGCAGTCCGCAATATCCATGTGTTATCAAATACTGCATACCAACAAACAGCAACATTGCTGGGCAACTATGTTCTTGTATCTTGTCTCCTCCGCTGTTGACTTGTTGTCGGTGGCAGGTAACTCCTTCTCCCTCATTCCCATTTTCCCATCTTCATTTCCATCTTCTCTCCTTCAGCTCCCATTTCCATCCGATATCTCATTCTTCCCTTCGTACATTATTCCCCTGCTTCCCTTCCGGGAGGCCTCTTCTTACTTACGTCCCCCTGACGCTCAATTCTCTCTCAATCAATCTCCCCCTTAGTCTGGATTCACCTTTGGCAGCAGCTTTAATGATTTCTTGAACCCAGCTAAGGCCTCTTCTTACTTACGTCCCCCTGACGCTCAATTCTCTCTCAATCAATCTCCCCCTTAGTCTGGATTCACCTTTGGCAGCAGCTTTAATGATTTCTTGAACCCAGCTAACTTTTTATCCCCCACTATCCCCTCAGAGAGGCCATTCCATTCCACCACTGTCCTGGCAAGGAAGGAGTTCTTCCCCACATCCGTGGCCTATATACCTCTCATACTTCCATGAGTGGTCCCCTCTGGCTATATAGTTAGCCTTCCTTAGCTGACCATTCATCTCCCCCCAACCCTCGTGTGCCCTGGACACCCTGTACATCTTACCCAGTCTATCCATTTTTCTCCTATCCTCGAGCATCTCCCAGCCAAGTTCCCTTACCATGCCCTTAACCTCTTCACTGTGGGGTTTTAAACCTGTGCTTACACCTGCTGTGTGGGGTATTTTTAGCAGAAAAACACCCTTATTTTTAAATATTCATAACTTCCACATTTCTCTTCCAAAAATTATAAAATTTTTGTGACGAGTACTTGACTACACTACAACCATGACTTAAAAAAACATTATAATTAATTATAAAAATTAACAATATATTTATTTGGGGGTTTCATGAGAGTATATTGATGAATCTGCTCGCTTACCTTGGAATGATAGATGATAGGGCCTAGATGAAGTTGATAGATGCTTTTATTTTGACGACGCGCCCGAACTAAACCTAGCCTACATCATTGTCGCTTGCACTGTCGCCGTCACTGTCGTGATTATCACTCTTGTCCTCTTCACTATCACTAAAACTATTGTTGGTATTTACAATAAAGTCACCATCACTTTCCGAGTCACTATTGGTAATAATTTCCCGGATTTCCCTTTCTGAAACACGCCGTAAACACGAATTCTCGCCGCTCGTGGACGCCATCAATGTTTACTACAGCTGACGCCGGTCCCGGGAGCAGCTACAAGTGGTTCGCGTAGAAATAAACTTCTAAAAACAAGTTATCGACCGGTTCCAGTAGTTGGCGAAATAGTTCTACGTATTGCCGACAGGTTGAAGCACATGCCACACGAAACTAGAGCGCGCTAACCCTATTGAGCACTGAATAAACTACACTTGAATTCAAACATTGTGGCGCGACGAGTATACTCGGGCGTAACACGGGGGGCACAACTGTACATCACGAGTTAACTCGGGCGTAACTGAGAGGAGGTTAACACTGTCATATGTCCTTATTAATAGGGAATATGCACCAAGTCCAAATATTGACGTGGGTGTAAGAAATGAATAGAAAACCACTTAAAACGCCATTATACTGCAATTAAAAGCAATTTAAAGAAAATATTTTATATTTTATTGAGGCTCAAAGTTTGTAGTGTTTTATTTCCCGCGCAAACAGCACGTGACGTCAAGATTCAGGTCTAGAGCACGCTAAAGCATTGTAGACCAATGGGCTTACATACATACTTGGATTGCACAGTTAATATCACTGTTTGGCATCACCTTATTGGCCGATTCGCATCAGTACCATATAGTGACGTAGATGCTCATTTTTCCCGCCATTATTATTGATGCAACTTTCAGCTTACTTTTATAAATGAAAATTTTATTTAAATAATCAATACTATGATTAACGTATTCAGAATGAAGTCCTTAATGTAGTGGAGTGATAAAAAAAGTTAAGGTATATTCCCTATTGTCCATTAAGCATTTCCTCCTTCCACCATTTACTTTTATTGAGGACCCTTCTTGCAGCTCTTTCTTGTAAGTTACTGCCTCAATTTCCCTAGTTTCTCCTTTCCTGTACGGATCCCATATTGCCCCAGCGTATTCAATAACCGGCCTAACTAGAGTCTTATAGGCGTGTCCCTTTAGAGCCCTACTTGCCCCTTTTTAAGGTACGCATTTAACAAGATTCGGGCACCTAAACCCTTCCTTGGATACTTCTTTTACATGCTCCACCCAACTAAGCTTGCTCTGCAACTATACTCCCAGGTATTTTATTCTCTCCACCCTCTCCAGCATTTTCCCCATTAACGAATACCCTGCACCCAAACCCACTTCCCCCCTCCTCCTGTTGATGGTTTGGCAGCCGCGTAAGGAATCGAAGACTGATTGGTTACCGGTAGTCGATGTTTTATTGTTCTGTCATGGTGAAATTACGATTTCTAATTGGTTATTAGTAAGGGTTATCGACGTCTGATTGGTCCGTCGTACCGGGCAATAGGGGTGGGATAAATCGGTTAATTAGCTATCGATCAAATCAAATCATTGACTGTACGACTAATTTTGCACTATTTTTCTGCAGGGTGTTTTTGATTTAAATCAAATGATTTAAATCAAATGCACTTTCTCTTCATTTTGAGCAACAAACACATGAGTTCTAACTTCTAACTGATTTCAGGCAAAGTTTTCCTTAAAATAATTTTTGAATTATATTTTCTGAAACGCTTGTGAAAGTATTTGATCCGCTCGGCGCTCACCAACTTGACAAGTTTAAGACTGATGTTGGTGATTTAAATCAATAAAAATCTGATTTAAATAAAAAAAAAAAAATCTGATTCAAATCAAACAAATCCGATTTAAATGAAATAAATCATGATTTTTTATTTTTTTTAATAAAAATACAAAAATCACACCTTGTTTTTCCGGCTGACCGTAGGACTATCCACGGGTAAACATTAACCTTCCGGTTACCGTATAAATGGGCCCATCAGCCTGATGTCAACCGCTCGGTCCCCCAAACCTAGGCCTAGCTTTACATTTTGTTCAGAGATAGGCTAGGCCTCCTACCTACTGTATGCATGTAATGCATATGGACATCATTGAAAGGAGATAGGCCCTTGCCTACCTGACCCTCCTGGATTTAAGGAAAATTTACAAATTTTACACTCCATTGCTCGACCTGGATGTTTTGTCTTGGACCGGAAAATATCCTGGTGGCGCTCATTCCTAGACATATTGTTAACTTTTTATTGTGCGCCTGATTCTCATACCGGTATCAATGTTTTAATTTTCCAGTGCCACAACAACCATGGCTCCGAAACGGAATAATATGATCCCTAATGGGCATTTCCACAAAGATTGGCAACGCTTTGTGAAGACATGGTTCAACCAGCCAGCCCGTAAAATCAGGAGGAGGCAAATGAGAGTCAAGAAAGCTCGTGCCATTGCCCCAAGACCTGCTGCAGGTCCTCTCCGGCCCATTGTTCGATGCCCCACTTTCCGATACCATACAAAACTGCGTGCTGGTCGTGGATTCACCCTCGATGAAATTAAGGTACAAACCTAGAGACATTAGGGTTGTATGGATTCTGTCTGTTACATTCTTCTAATTAGATCTACTGTAGAGGTGCTGGGGGATGAGGACCGAGGTCATATCGATCTCCTGTTTCCCATTGGATTAATATTTAAATTAGGGTCTACCATTGATTTCCACAGCGTAGGCTACGTCTGTGACTAACAAAATGGACCCAAATTAAAAATCAATGTAAAATCTTGAGAATTTCTTTGATTGGGGGGTCCAAAATATAAATTGTTCTGAATCGACCTTGTTGATTCTGGCGTAGATCCGCGGGTGTTCGCACTGTCCATACCACTGATTGCTTTCCTATTAATTTCCTATTAAAAAATATCGATCTTTGGTTGGTTATCGCTCGCTCCTCAATTGCGTCGGGGCCTACAGGGTTGGCTTGGCCGCTTTGGTTTAGGCCTACTGCCCCCACTGAAAATCAGTTGTAGCCTATAGCCTATAACTGAGAAGGTAGACTCTAAATACAAATTTATTTATTTATTTAAACATGTTTTTGCTGTTCATTAACACAAAACCTACAAAACCTTGGGCCTAAACATTTCTATTTTTGGCAAAACTCCGTTTAGAAACGTTAATAAAAGGTTTTGTAGTTTTTTTTTGTATTTTGGAGTAGGGCCTAGGTAGGTATTTTCGTTAAAAACATGATTTTATTTTGGACCCCCCCCCCAACTGAAGAAGTTCCAAATCTTGTAAGAAATTGATAGCCCAATTACGCTTCAATTTCCGGAAGGTCGTCGTTTGTCTGGTAAACTAGAGAGCTTCGATAGCTTTTAAGTTTCTAGCAGATTGAAAACATAAGTGATGTTGTGGTAATTATTTACGCGGTATAATCTCTGGAAGATCGCACAAGTGGTTAGGCAGGAGGGGGGTGGGGTTGGGGTACTCAGCACACTGCCACAAGTCGGCAAACAAAGGATATTATAATTCAAAAGAAAAACGCCGCCAAGCACAAAAGATCATGAGAAAGTGCTAGAGATGGGACGTTTAAACGTGAAGTGGACGGTTAGAGGTTATTAAATTCGCAAAACGTTAAGTAAATAATTTTTTTTTATTTTTTTATATGAAATGTTATTTTTTTATCACTTTTGGAGCCTACACAAACACGGGCTAACAGATTAGGCCGATAATTTTCTAAAAATGCTCAATTTTGGTGGAGGTGCCGGGTCCCAGGCTGTATTAAGACATCTTGTCTGTTACACATGGTGGAAGTGCAGAGTCAATACCAATAAATATCATATCATATCATTAAATGCAAGAGTGAGAATAAAACCGTTGTTAATTATTCATCGGCCGGTCATAAGTAGTAGGGATGACGAAACCCGACTTTTTTACGACCCAGGTACCCGTCCACATTATCCGCGGGTTACCCGGGTATTAACACAAAACAATCGTGTGGGGTGTCTAATGAACTGTGAAGAAACGCGCTCATCAATTATCGTAATATCTCGGGACGTAATGCTGTTCTATAAACAATGACGTGCCGATGAAGTAGTATTTCATAATCACGAAAGAGGAACAGCAGCGGGCCATTAAGATAACACTCACTGTTTGTTGCATCTGCTTTATATCTTGTCACAGTCAAGTCAAGGTCACGACTCACGGATGCCTTGGCGCGGGGTGCGAGAGGGGGGGGGGACTGGAGCCCGAATGAGAGTATAAACAAGATAAAGAAAGGTTTATTTATCACCATGGGTGATAGCTTTTAAGTTTTGACTTCTAGCAGATTGAAAACATAAGTGATGTTGTGGTAATTATTTACGCAGTATAATCTCTGGAAGGTCGCTATTTAGTGGTGAGGCAGGTGGGGGGGGGGGCATACTCAGCACACTGCGACAAGTCGGCGGCATGAACAAAGGACATTATAATTCATAAGAAAAACGCCGCCAAGCACAAAAGATATGAGAAAGCGCATATTTACATTAGCCTTCCGCCTACAATGTGACCTCAATTCAGGAACCGGGTTTTACGGGTAAACGGGTAGTGGAAACACGTACCGGTACCCGGGCAGGGTTCCCACCGACCTGGAAAACCTGGAAAAGTCATGGAATTGAAAATATGGGTCAAAATGTCAGGGAATAGTCAGGGAATTGAGCAAAAAATTAAAAAACCTGGAAAAGTCAGGGAAAATGGGAATTTATTTAAATCTAGGCTTATGCCCATTTGGTTTACTCAAAAAACATATATTTTCACCGAATTTGTGAAAATGTTTTCCCGACTCCAAAGTCAGAAAAATTTAAAAAAAATCAATCATTTGTTTTCGTTGCTAAAATAACAGTTTAAGGAATCTAGCGGTTTGAAGGTGAAATCTAGCTGATATTTAGGAAAGCGTCCACAACACAATAACACAAAAACTACATTATTTTGGTATTGCATTCAACCCACAACTTTTTTCTAAAACGCACCAAACGCACTCTAAAAACCTGATTTTCAAAATTTTCGCCTGCAGCGCTATTGTTGGTGGGAGGCCCCCCAAACCCCCCGTACTTGGTCCCTATATAATACTCCCAGGGTATTATATAGCCCACCCGGGATGAAAAACCTGAATTCAACACTGAGCCTATGTATGTGTGTATCTGTTAGGGGATCCCCCGTAGAAATTTTGCGTGCGGGCCATGAAACGAAGTTCCGCCCTGATGAAGTACGGGGAAATAAATTTAAGAGCGTATCGAGGGGGTGCTGCGTTCCCGGCAAGCTATTTTTGGGTGTGTATCACACCTGGAATTAAGCAAAACTAGACCTGGAAAACCTGGAAAAGTCAGGGAAATTGATTCTAAAAAAAAAGTGGGAACCCTGCCGGGTACCCGTCGTCTTCCCTAATAAGTAGGCCTACAAAATTACGATTTTTGTTATAATATATAACCTAAATTTATAAAAAAAAAATACCAATACCAATAAATATCATATCATAATTAAATGCAAGAGTGAGAATAAAACCGTTGTTAATTATTCATCGGCCGGTCATAAGTAGGCCTACAAAATTACGATTTTTGTTATTAAACCTAGGCCTCTGCCTACCTAAATTTAAACAACAAAAAATAGAAAGTAGGGTTTAGATCGTTTAAACGCGATTAGTTCAAGGGGTTAAACGTTTACGAAATTAAACGCTTTTTCCCATCCCTAGAAAGTGCATGTTTACATTAGCCTTCTGCCTACAATGTGACACCTCAATTCAGGAACCAGGTTTTAGGAGTAAACGGGTAGTGGAAACACGTACCGGTACCCGACTTTGTCGGGCGGGTACCCGTCGTCTTCCCTAGTACGGTAGCCCAGGGTTACCGGTTTTACGGATTTGATCCGTTTCTCCGGATTTTTAGGGTATTTCAAGGATGACAGGATATTTAGGGAAATTCACGGATATTTTGTTAATCTTACTTTCCAAGCTTATTTTCGTAAATTTGAATTTGCGCGGGCAAATTTGCATTGAAAATGTTGAAGGCGGTGAGGTATGTGCACAGTGCAGTATCTACAACGGCTGGAAATTGCTGGATATGAACTCCCATTGGCCGAGGCAACCGACCAATCAAAGATGTGTCCCAGTCGTTGTAGATACTGCTAGAGTAGCAATTAGTGAAAAAGATGGGAAAATGGTGGCTGTGAATTTATTTCGCTTCGTATTTGTTGTTCAAGTTTGGATTAATATTGTTACTTGTAAACGTGATTGAACATTGAGAAAATACAAATTTTATGATTAAAAAGTTAATAGGAAGTTCTACAATGTTATC
Source organism: Sweltsa coloradensis (assembly GCA_024449915.1). Classification (NCBI taxonomy): domain Eukaryota; kingdom Metazoa; phylum Arthropoda; class Insecta; order Plecoptera; family Chloroperlidae; genus Sweltsa; species Sweltsa coloradensis. The sequence goes on from JAMZAV010000700.1 coordinate 301,809, forward strand.
TATGCACATAAAGGGTGGGCCTTAAGGCTGTGCAAATTGGTAAAAATGCCTCCCCGGGTACCCGTCGATCTTACGGGCGGGTACCCGAAATTACAAAATTTTAAGATTTTTTTACGATTACCAAAAAAAAAAAATTCAGTCATTTATCTACTTTATATTGACAGGTCATCACTTTAACACGCACGTTCTCATAAACGTGAACATGTCGACGGTCTCGGGCGCCAGAGATGCTCGTTTCTAATGTCCAGCTGTTGAAAATGCATATTCATTAGGAACTGATGTTGCCGGAATGCATAAATATATCCGCCAGTCACTTATCGGCGATTACGATGAATAGGGGTGCGCGCGCAGCTTGTTGGTGACGTCACTCACTGGAGCTCGACGGACGAAATACGAGCGCGTATTAATGACGAATCACTTACTGCCGCCGCTGCGCGCCGACGAGTGCAAGCCTGACCGGCGGCGGCTTTAATTGAGCGGAATTTGAGACGAAAAACGGTCAAACGAGTACCCGACGACTCATTTCATTACCCGGGCTATTATCAACGGGCGAGTACCCGGGTACCCGTTCACAGCCCTAGTGGGCCTAGGTCAAAATCTTAGTGCATCATTCATCAGGCCTGCCCTGCCTAGGCTAGGCCTCGGCCTCTTTTAACTAGGGCCTAGAGCAGAAATGATGATTTCATGTTTAAAAAATGAATTTTTCTGTAGAAGATACACATTTATATGCATTTTAGTAACATGTGAAGCAGTCACAGGCATTTTTGGCCCATATATTTAAGTCTGCAAGGTAGGCCTAGGCTATTTAGTAGGTTATGATCTGGTAAAAACGGAAAAATAGTCATTTTAGCCTTGCATCAAAGAAATTACCGTGTTTTTGTTCTTTTCACGGACATTTGCGGATATTTCACGTCCTCTTACAGGATTTGAAAAAAAGTCGGTGGCAACCCTGCGGTAGCCTACTATTTCAACACTGTTTTATCAAGGATTTTCTGCATAGGACTTAAAAAATGTCATGCAATGGTGTCCATTTTGCTTGTTCCGTCCGTTTGATTTTACCATGGAGGGATACACGCACTCACTAAAGGATATCAATATTGCCAATCAGGGCAACTCCAAGAAAACGATCGGTCATGCTTCATTAAATTTATTAGAGTCAATATAATAAATGCAGGCCTCATTCATTATTATTATTATTATTATTATTATTATTATTATTGATTCATAGCAGTTGTCGAAAAAGATTAGCCCGACTGGGGTTCGATTGGGGTTATATTATTTATTATTCATTATCTTGAATCGATAAATCAACATAACTAATTATCAGGGGTCCACAAATGTGGTACAAACCTAGTAGCCCTGCTGAAAATTCTTGGCAAGATTGTGGTTGGTCCATTTATGCGGTACTTGGTGCAATTTCGATACACACTAATCACTAAGCCACCTTGTTAGATGTTTATCCGTGGCTTGTTAATCTAGGCCCTGTGAACATAAAGCAAGTAGGCTTGCCTGCAGGGTAGGGCAAACACAGGCTTAGGCCTAGTGCCCACCTTATTAGATGTTTATCCGTGGCTTGTTAATCTATACTTGAATTCATATCTAGAAGCCCTCCTGAACCACCCGTAAAATGCTAGTTCAAGGAAATAGTTAGTATTGTTGTTGGAGACCATAAACTGTCAATCATGTCTTCCTTTTACCAACCCTTGTTGTACCAGTCACTCCAAACTGCATGGACCTTCTATTGCTTTGTTTGTTTTTTTTTCTTGAAAATTAAACAGAATAACCATTCACTCAGGTGGTGCGACATGGGCACAGGCACAGCTGACGCGTATTTTGAGGTAACTTTGTATTTGGAAGCGATGGATCAACCCTTCTCTCCATTAGGAGAATCCAACAACATAATTTGACGTTTACAACGTTGCACAAAGAGAGCATAGAAATGAGTTGCCCTTTGAAAGGAGGCTACCTTGATTTGACCGGGACTATAGGCCCTGTGAACATAAAGCAAGTAGGCACCACACATTTACTTTGAACATCCTTGCTTGTGTCCGTATTGTCTCCCAATTCAATATTAACATAAACAAGTTAACTAAAAAGAAAAGAATGCTTGGTGACAGTAGGCAGTCCAGTGCACGCTTGGCACATGGGGCTGTGATTTAGCCGTCTCACAGCCTCATTTATTTGCACACAACATAATTTCATGCACGAATGAAGGGGCAGACCGTGAATTTGTTGAACTGCACCGCTCGCAGCGCTTCTGTCATACGGTCCCCCATAAGCTGCTGCATCCCGAATTCTGACCAAATTTATGGCTTCTTACCCCTACAAATTTAATGAGAAACCAATGGATGAGTTGTCATTGCTGAACATTGATTGTTACATATTATCAATTATCATACGGCCTATAATAAACTAGGAAGCTTCGCAAACTCTTTTTCAGGCGCGTTGTTGGATGTTTTTTTAAACGAAAAAAGTGTAAAATTGCGATTTTCGTGAGAAATTATTTTTCGATTGCGCTCAAATTTACACAAATATATGAATGCATAAAATTAAGGTTCTGTGAAAAAATCATAACAATCAGATAAAGCATGTAGATGTCATAAGTCGAAGAATTTTTTTTTTTAAACAAAAAAAGCGTAAAATTGCGATTTTCATAAAAAAAAAAATTGATTGCGCTCAAATTTCACACCAATATATAAATGCCTAAAATTAAGGTTCTGTGAAAAAATCATTACAATTGGATAAAGCATAAAGGTGTTATAAGTCAAAGAATGTTTTAAAAATAAAATAAAAAACCTAAAATTGCGATTTTCATAAGAAATAATTTTTCAATTGCGCTCAAATTTCACACGAATATATTAATTCATAAAATTAAGGTTTTCTGAAAAAATCATAACAATAGGAGAAAGCATGTAGGTGTTATAAGTCGAAGAATTTTTTTTTTAAATCGAAAAAAAATCGTAAAATTGCGATTTTTATGAGAAATAATTTTTCGATTGCGCTCAAAAACGTGGCAGTTCTAAGTTCGGAGATTTCGAAGGCCTCCATAAAATTTCATCGCAATTGGAGTATCGGTTTAGCCGGAATCGTGTGGACAAACATACAAAAATCAAAAGAAAAAAGAAAGAAAAAAAACATTCTGGATTTTTTTTCTCCAGTGTAGTGAAATGGAATCTTCGCTTTGCTCGCTACGCTCATCCAATAATAATACTATACATATTAATTACCATGTGGAAGTGGCCAACAGCTAACGATGTCGAGAGTTATTGTACAAGCTTTATTGACTTGCTGTGCCTAACAGACTTGTACTTGTCGACAGGGAGCTGGTCTAAACGCAAGATTCGCCAAGTCCGTGGGAGTTTCTGTAGATTACCGGCGCCGAAACAAATCTGTCGAGTCCTTGCAACAGAACGTGCAACGACTGAAGGAATACAGGTCCAAGTTAATCTTGTTCCCAGTCCGACCTAACAAGAAACTGCAGAAGGGTGATGCCACAGAGGAGGAGATGAAGGTTGCTGTTCAGCTCAAGACCACGGTGATGCCCATTAAACAGTTCCAGCCTAAGCTCAAGGCTCGCGTCATCACCGCTGAGGAGAAGAAGTTCGGTGCTTTCACAGCCCTTCGCAAGGCGCGAGCTGATGCACGACTTGTAGGAATCAGGGCAAAGAGGATCAAGGATGCTGCTGAGAACCCAGATGATGTCTCAAAGAGCGCGAAAGAAGCCAAGAAGACAAAGAAACAAAAGTAAACCAACCGCTAATGTAATGTAAAATATGTCACAAGGGTTCTTGTATACAATAAAAGAGGAAAACTTTCATATCACTAGTGTTATTAATTGCAAGGAAAGAGTAACTACTATATGACAGCTTATATGATGGGTTTGAATTCCACTTATCCTAAAGTAAGCCATACACTTCCTATTCCTAAACTGTCTCAACTCCAAGTATATAGGCCTCTATGGTCAAAGCTTGATTTTGCCAAGAAGACTGGTGATCTACCAGCCTTCTTCTCGAGTGTCATCCTTGACATCATAATTCCCAATACTACTAGTAATGTAATATATAGTGTTGTGAATGATGTGAACCATAACTGAACCGGTTTCTTCTTTGCCAGATACAATGAATATGATGAACAATTGGTGTTTTCTTTTTGGCAATTTTTTTTCCTTTCCTTTTTTCCCCCATCCCTATTTTATATTTGGTTCACTAATTAATTGCATTTAATATCCTTGAATTTGTTACCAAAATTGTTGTTTTAAATGCATTGTTGTAGGCCTAATATTACTATTTCAAAATTCAAGTATTTAATTAACTGTAGCTTCTATGTAATTACTAATTAGATTTATTTAGTGGTCCTTTATAAATCATTTTTTTAACTGAATAGGATAGACGTTAAATAAATAAAAGATACAAAATGGAAGCTGACTTGCACTTGGCATGGCAGGGTTTGTGTGAATTTTGATACTATTTGGATTTTCGAACTAAACTAAACTTTCAGTGCAGTTGTCCATCGAACTTCGAATTTCCATAAAATTTCTAGCTGACTACGAAAGAAACGACTCATAATTCTCATTAAGTAAGCTTGAAGGGTTACGATAAACAATTATGGTACGACAAGCCTGAGCAACATGTGCCCCTTTTGATGTGCTAGCCTTGTCCTCGTGACCCTCACCAAACACATTCTGTATCAATTTCATCCTTATTGATGGTCAACGACAAAAAAACGCATGTCAATGAAACTATGGTAACATACGAAGTACGAACTTGATCCGATTGAATCAGTTTGTTTTTTATTAGGAAATGAGATGTGGACAAACTGAGAAGTGCTGCATATTGGGAAGCTTTGTCACCAAACCATGTTAAAAATATTATTAATTCTAAAATTGCTATTTTCAGTCAATTGGGCTTTGCATGCAAAGCTTTTTGCAGGTTGCACCACCTTGGTACTACCAGTCCTACTCCTAACTGCTATGAATCGTCAACATAGACCGTGACTGAATGACTCACTCCGTGTACTTCTTTTGGCACGGCAGTGTGGATCATGTCATTGGCGCTACAAGTGAGGAAGTGGCAGTGCAAAGCCCTATAGGCACCGAGCGTTCATACAACTAGCGCCATCCGTGGACGAATCCGGAACAACTTGACTGAATGATCGTCTTCCTTGCGCACTTTCCTATGCTATTAGCTCACATGTCAGAGTGAATTATTTTAGTTTTTACTGTATTGCAGGACTATAATGGATGTTGAGAATGTTTGTAGGACATTCAGGAAGTCCTGTTGCATTGTTGGCTGTTCAAATTGAATAGCCAACACAGAAAAATATGTTATATTTTACAGTTTTCCTGGCAGACCCCATGAGAGGGAATGGCGCGGCAGACTGGTCCAAAAGCAGTGAATGGATAGATAAAAGTTTTTCTGTAACCCTAACATTTATTTACTAATGCAAACAGTGTATTTATTAGACACAAACCTGAACATTGGCCGAAAAGTAATAGCTAATAGTCCTTGGTCCAGCTAGACATATCTGTGGAAGGTCTGAAGTTGTGACTGAGTAGGCCTAATTTCCATCATGACAGTTGACATGATCATGTGGCAGACAGAACCTAGCAGACGAAGTCGTATTGTTTTCATTTTGGTATTTTGCACAAGCAAAAATTTGAAATTGGACTCATCATAAATAGACCCTAATTAACCTAGGCCTAGTCCACATTCACTGAAATTGGGGTAGATTTAGATTTGATATCGCCAGGAAGGCAGCTACTAGGCCTAGGCCCTACCTAGGCATAGGCCTCTGGCCTAGGAAACTTTTGGTTTGACCGAGGTCTTATCGGTTTGCCGATACCTGTCAGGACAGTCAGTAGCAAAGATGTCAGTAGTGTCTACTAAATAATGCATTGTTGCTCATGTCACTGGATTCGGTTCTTATACAAAGTAAAGTGGCCAGGGCCTAGGGGTGCAGCTATTTAACCATAGGCCTAGGCCTACAGAAGAATCAACACAAAACCTGACAGAAAGCTGCTCAAACTGTTCTCAAGAAACTAAGCCTCAGAGCCTAGGCATAATTGTAGCATGTAGGGTTTAACTTTATGCTCCTGGGACATTTTTTAATGTAGGTAACTAGGCCTAATGCACTTCAAATCAATTATTCACGAAACATAGGCTTAGACCTTGCGGCGTGTTGCGAGTGAACTTCGTGATATATGTGAGTGTTGGGTATTTATTTCCTATTCTAGTGATATCTTCGTTGACTTGTTATTACACTGAAATCACGATTCTCTGTCTTATTTCACGTGTCAGGCAGGGTTTTGTCTCTAAAAGCTCTGGATAGGGGCTATAGTACAGTGCAATTAGCTCATTTTAGGCCTTAACCCACGCATTCAAAAAAAAAGCAGGGACCATTTGGAATTTGTTCAGGTAGGTCTCCTGAACATCCCAACAGAATCCAAAAATCCGGTTGCGGGTTATCCGCCATTTTGAAAATCAATTTTCAGATTTTTTAGTTTTGTCGAAGAATGGAAAATTAGCGATATTGAGTGAAGTTTTGGGACCGAAATAGCTCAAAATTGTTTTAAAATGTTTGATAAGAATCGGTTGTTTGATAATTACGCGTTTGGCGCGCCCTGTTTTGATTCACTGGCGACTTGATTGACTTGATTCAAATTATTACTCTCTTTTTAAAAAAGTTATCTAAATTGTTTTTACATATTTATTAAAATAAAATAGAAACTAACGATCCGATGAAAATGTGGTTCAAATAAAAGTTGTAGAGCATGAAAAAAACACATCCATTTCATATTCTAGACTGTCTTCGTAGATAACAATGGCCGAACGCTACATGACAAGCAAAACAATTGTGTGGTGAGCAGTGTCAGATGATTGCTCGATGCCTATCACTAGCGCAGTCCTGGCCATAAGTCTCGTATGAATTTCGCCCTCTATAGATTTTCTCTTCTGATCCTTTTAGGGTATACCTTAAGGATAAAAAAAATCTTGGGTAAACCTCTGGCATCCCAGGCCTAAGTTTTTTTACGGCGCCATCTTCTTTTGGGCATACGAGAAGTACACGCACTTGGTTTTCATACATTTTACATACTTTTGACAACATGTGTAATAAATCTGACTTTATATTTGGATTCTCCAACAAATTCTAATTAAATGATTTGAATTTGCCTTTTTGGGTCATCCTGGGAACATTGTGGGATTATTTATAGGAAATACATATTATTATTAGTCCTGCAAAAAGGTGATCTATTTTCGTCAAATTGTGCGTTTCATGATAGACATATAAAATTTGGCACCCAGTATACGAAAATGTAATGGATAATTAATTGACTATATAGGGCAATCTCATTATTGCCCCACGACACCAATGACGGTCATTTTACAAGGTGGCCACAAAACATATTTTTGAAAACTTATGACAGAATGTTGAAATTTGGTCATTGAAAATTGACTGTTAAACAGGGCCATGTCAAACTAATTAAGACAATGGCACCAATGGTGGCCATTTTAGAAGATGGCCGACACACACATTATTATGAACCACGTAAATTTTATGATAGAATCTTGTTATTTGGTACACTCATAGGGCACTTCATTGAAAAATGTCATATTTATGTGTTATGTCAATACTTTACAATGTGATATGGATCCGCTATCACGTATCTTGATAAGTTGCTATGGCATTAAAAACTACCAATAATACTGCTTATAATAATTCACTTGTTTTCCTTATACACTGTAGGCAATTATTGACAAGTTTCTATAATTACACTATATTTTTGAAATGTTTATGCATTTTAAATGCGCCCAGCATCAAACTATGTTTGATAAATCCGCGAGAAATCGATTTAAACTCAAAATTACTGTTTTAGGATGTTCATGAAAGCTTCCATAAGTATTTTAAAAAATAAGGTCTGCGAAATTAGATTTTGCATTTACCCGGAATTATGGTTTTTCCATTGTTGGTATTTTCTCAAAAATGCCATATTTGACTGTCCATTGTTTAGCACTAAATTGCATTTGAGAAAAAATTCTTTCTACGCACATTGAAATGACTTAAATAACAATCCGATTACAACCAAAGTTTTAATCTAATATCGCTGATAATTCCTAATATCCACAATATGAATACTCTTTTCGTGCTGTTTTTACACTCTTTTAATACATAATTCACTTAGATGTTGTGGATATTAGGAATTATCAGCCATATTGGATTACAACTTTGGTTGTAATCGGATCGTTATTTAAGTCAATTCAATGTGTGTAGAAAGAATTTTTCCTCAAATGCAATTTAGTGCTTAACAATGGACAGTCAAATATAGCATTTTTGAGAAAATTTCAAAATACCAACAATGGAAAAACCCTTATTCCGGGTAAATGCAAAATTTAATTTCGCAGAGCTGATTTTTTAAAATACTTATGGGAAACTTTCATGAACATCGTAAACAGTAATTTGTGTGTTTAAATCGATTTCTCGCGGGCTGGGCGCATTTAAAATGCATAAACATTCAAACAATATAGTATAATTATAGAAACTTGTCAATAATTGCCTACAGTGTAAAAGGAAAACACAAGTGAATTATTATAAGCAGTATTATTGGTAGTTTTTAATGCCATACCAATTTATCAAGATACGCGATAGCAGATCCATACCACATTGTTTCTAAAAAGTATTGATATAACACATAAATATGACATTTTTCAATGAAGTGCCCTATGTGTGTACCAAATAACAAGATTCTATCATAAAATTTACGTGGTTCATATTAATGTGTGTCGGCCATCTTCTAAAATGGCCACCATTGGTGCCATTGTCTTAGTTAGTTTGACATGGCCCTGTTTAACAGTCATTTTTCAATGACATGTTATAAGTGTGTACCAAATTTCAACATTCTGTCATAAATTTTCAAAAAAAAAAAATGTGACCACCTTGTAAAATGGCCGTCATTGGTGTCGTGGTCGTGGGGCAATAATGAGATTGCCCTATATAGTCAATTATCCAATTACATTTTCGTATACTGGGTGCCAAATTTTATATGTCTATCATGAAACGCACAATTTGACGATAATGCACCTTTATGCAGGACTAATAATAATATGTATTTCCCTATAAATAATCCCACAATGTTCCCAGGATGACCAAATTGACAAATTCAAATCATTTAATTAGAAATTTGTTGGAGAATCCAAATATAAAGTCAGATTTATTACACATGTTGTCAAAAGTATGTAAAATGTATGAAAACCAAGTGCGTGCACTTCTCGTATGCCCAAAAGAAGATGGAGTCGTAAAAAAAAACTTAAGCCCGGGATGCCAGAGGTTTACCCAAGATTTTTTTATCCTTAAGGTATACCCTAACAGGATCAAAGGAGAAAATCTATAGAGGTCGAAATTCATATGAGACTTATGGCCAGGGACAGCGCTAGTGATAAGAGCATCGAGCTATCATCTGACACTGCTCACCGCACAATTGTATTGCTTGTCATGTAGCGTTCGGCCATTGTTATCTACGAAGACAGTCCAGAATATGAAATGGGTGTGTTTTTTCATGCTCTACAACTTTTATTTGAAACAAATTTTCATCAGATCGTTAGTTTCTACTTTATATTGATAAATATGCGAAAACTATTCCAATAATTGAAAGAAAAAGAGTTAAAGTTTCCATCATGGGCCGTAGGTCGCCAGATAATCAAAGCAGGCGCACCAAATGCTTTAATCGTTTCTTTGAAAACAATTTAAAACAAATTTGAGCTATTTCGGTCCAATATTTCGCTCAATATAGCTAATTTTTCATTCTTCGACAAAATTAAAAAAATTAAAATTGATTTTCAAAATGGGCGGATAACCCGCAACCGGATTTTTTGGGATTCTGTCGGGGATGTTCAGGAGACCCACCTTAATAAATCCCAACCGCTTCCCTGCTTGTTTTTTTGAATGCGTGGGTCATATCACAACGGCCCTGTACTACTAGTTAAGTTGTGAATCGTTTGGAATTGCAAACAAAAACATCCACTTTTAATCATGATATTTAGCAACTAAAACTATTTTTGTAATGGTGTTTTAGGCCTATACTTTTTCAGAAAAACGATAATAAGATAATAAGCGATTGTTTGTTTTCATATACTGAATGAACCTTCTGAAAACCACATTTAATCACACAATTCGCGTTATTATAGCCATTACAGCAATGTCAAATTCTACATGTGATTCAGTCAACTTGTTCCCCCAGTGGCCGCCCAGAGCGCTGCGTGTATTTTTAGTGGCGCGCTCAGTGGCTAATCTCGGTCCCTATTCTACAACATTAATTTTGAAAATGTTTGTATTTTTGGGAACCGAATCAAGTTTTTTGTGCGTAACTGTAGACTTGCACAACAATATTGCCCATCCTCTCGTCTCTCACTCATCTGTTCATTCTCTCCGTCGCCGGCCAGTTGGCTTTTCTACGCCAGAGTGTCGCAACTACTGACGAGACAAAGACATCTAGATGCTATTTACTATGGATTGAGTGTAATGGCGTTTTCCACTGGCCGCACTGATGCGCACTGAGTGCAAGTAGCATATTCCACTGGTAGCTGGAAATCGCACTCGTGCAAAAATATCGTATTCCACTGGGCGAACTGCACTCGCTCCGTGCACTCGCAGTGCGCACTGAGCCGCACTGACTCCGAGGGTCAGGGCAATCTTTTCAGTGCAACCGTAGACCCGCGAAATTTGGTTGTGTTGTTAGATTTGATCGACTTTTCGTTGGATAGCAGCGACGATGAGTTGATCAATCATTACCAGAATTGTCTCAGAGAAATCACAAACTACGTAGAAGATATTGTTAACATGTATTCTGACATAGAGGTAGATTTGCATAACATTTTAGTTTGAGGTTATGTTTATTGTTTACTGTTCAGTCCAGTTGGAACGGCTATAAAATGCATTGGCCATTGCTTTCGAACTTTTCCCCATTCTCATCCACCACAATTGCTTCGAAAGCGTATGAAGACATATTGATAGTGAGGATTGCCACTCAATATTATGCACTGAAAAAATAGTCGTATTCCACTGACAGTTGCACTCAGGGCAGCACTGGTGCCGTGCATCACGTGACCGTGACGTTTCAGTGCGCACTGACGTCGCACTCAGTGCGGCCCAGTGGAAAACGCCATAGGCGAGGTCCACTCGTGTTCCATCGTCCACAGGGCATTTGTAGACCTCTTGAGTTCACCATAAATAGTGCAGTGAAATCCATCTTACATGCAATTTAGGTATGCCAATCCGGATATCTTTTATAATCTTGCTTACAGCAATAGACAATCTGTGGTGTTGTGGGATTAATGGACATAGAAACTAATACTAATTGCCTTGGCCAATCTCTGAATTTTGTATTGTAGGGAATTGTTTAGTGGAAGGGTTGGCCTAAAACTAGACGTCATTAGTGATGTAAATTTTTTTTCCAGAAATATTTCTTTTGGGATATTTTTTTATGAAATTATATTTCCCTTCTTAGATAGTTTCCCCATACTTACAACTTTTAATATAGGCTAATCAAATCAAGAGGTTGTGTACATGCAAGTGATCAGCTAGGCAGAAGGCCTACCACTACCAGTGTACATTGGCACCACCACTGCATTATTTTGTAGGTTTGTTTTTTTGTCCTGCACTTTTATGTGGTGTAGGGTGTAGACCGGAAAATGTCGATAATGTAGTTGCACTACAGAAAGACAAAATAAATGCTTTGGTGTAGCATCATTTGATCAGTAAAATAAATATGTACAATTTTGATTTCTATTTACGTTTGTATGAAATAAGTAGGCCTAATGTATGTAATATAAAACTTGATTATTCCTGGTATGAAGCCTAGAAGAAATGTTGACATTACGTTAAAACACAGTTAAATTTAAGTTGCCGCCATCTTTTCACTGCACTACACCGCACACCCACCTCTGGAGCGGGTGTTACACCGCGGTAAAATGTAAGTTTACACTGGACAAAATAACGCCGTAGTGTATGTTGCACAGAGACAGAATAACGTGTTGGTGCTCTCTACACCTTGCACCAGCGATGGCAGTGCAGGACAAAAGAAGGAACCTAGTAGGTCACTCATTGTAATTTAATGCGGGAAAATTTGAATGTGCAAATAGTTTGAACTTACAGGCAGCAGTCAACACAGTCCCACACTGCAATAAAATAGAGTACCTACACTGTTCACCATAAATTAATAAATAAATTGTATTTAGAGTCTACCCACTCAGTTATGTAACCGATTTTCAGTGGGGGACAGTAAATCAAAGCGACCAAGCCAACCCTGTAGGCCCTGACGCAATCGACGAGTGAGCGATAACCAACCAAAGATTGATATTTTTTTAATAGGGAATATAGCAATCGGTGGTATGGACAGTGCGAACAGCCGCGAATCAACGCCAGAATCAACAAGGTCGATTCAGAACAACTTTGAATTTATTATGTGCTTCGTTGCTAGGACGGCTCCAAAGTCACCGTTTACAAACTCCTAAGACAAGAACTACATTCTTACTTTATTTTGTGAGGAAAATAAAATTTAAATGTACAAACTTTCCGGAAGATTTCTGGAAATTTTTTTTTTGGAAAATTTCCTATTTAAGTACATCCCTAATCTAGACTAGGGCATATAACATAATAATCTAATCTTTCTTTGTGCAGGACTTCATATTAAAAATGAGATTATGTGACTACTTGAGGTTGCAGGAAATTTTATAGAACATTAATTAATCCATATCATAGTTTGTTCTTTTAGTTTATTTATAGTTATACCATACCTATTACATCGTACAACATTGATCAGGTATTTACATTTCAATTTTTAATACACAAACTAGGAATAATAATTGACTAGGAGTCACTAGGTATATTAAGTAATTAAGCCTCAACATAAAGTATTAAAATACAATTGCTGGCTTATAGCTAGCGACACAAATGCCCAATATTTTGTCTGACTTTATAGAAATTTTCAATGGACATTGTAGCAACATTCCAATAATTTAAAGTAAGCACATAATCTACGTTATATATCTCGATTTATTAGTGGAGAACACTCCCATAGGTGGAATTGATCAATAGACAAAATCTTAAGTAACCAGGACTTGAATTCAGGTCTCCAGCTTGCTGGGCGGGCGCCTAAACCACTGGACCATCAAGCCGGTAACTTGATTAACTTCTGAATTGCAATTAATTTGCTGCTTTTGAACTGACCACATTTACACATACATTATTTACTAGGAAAACACCAAAATTGTTGCCAGACAAGGGATGCAGCCATGTTTCACTTTGCATTGAACTCTATTGTTTTTTAGTTGTTTAACCAATACCGGTATGTAATTAATTTTACTTACCTAATTCTCAAAAAAACAGTCATCAGTTTATTCATAAAACACAATAATTATAGAAATGTATGAAATGCATAAAATATTATGGAAAACACATCCTGTAGAAAGTATGAGTTGAGAATGCAATACCTACTCAATTTCCCAGAATAAATTTTGGGAACCTTGAGCGGGGAAATTTGGTATATCTTGACCCGCCAAGCATTCACCACCTTCCAGTCAAAACATGATTTGTTAAAAATTTGTTTAAGAACAGAAGCCATTGTCATCAAATGAATGCTATATATACACATTTTCAGACCATTTCCAACTTATTATTTCTTGCAAGTTTGAAACTTTAAATCATAACAAAATTTGCCAAAAATGTCCTGGATACCTGTATAAAATTTCAGCTATATATATATTATGAACAGCGGTCCGTCTTTATCTCATCGAACTCGCTCACAGACTTAAACACAGATGTTGCCCCGTTTTGAGTTCCGTTGTAAGACTGTCACTTTGCTCCCTCGTCTAATAAATAAACCTAAGACAGGCATGCGCGAGGGTTTATTTATCGATTTCATTGCTGTACTATGTACATGAATTAAAAAATCAAATTTGAATGGGCTTAAACCAGGGTATCCCACTTACTAAGCCAAGATAGCATCTGTTTTTACCACTGATGCCTTAAAAATGTAAGAAATAAAATGGCAGATGTGAGCAAGAATACTACCTCCATATTGTAAGATGGTTGAAATTTGAACTACAGAGATTCAAGATAAATACAAATCTTTATTATTTAACGGGCACAGCGTCGGATCAAATTGCTTCACTTATCTAATAGATTAAACGGAAAAAGCCTATGCGTGACACAACCAGTCACTGGTGGACAAAGAGGGTATTTGAAAAAATTGGTACCGGTACTGGTAGATATCGTGAAAATAAATGCATTTTTGAAACTATCTCGCCATATAAAATGCATAAATGTAGTTTCCCCCAAAACATTGCCACAATGTTTAAATGTGACTTATTGCTTTTTTTTACCGCAGGCCTACATCACTTTATTTATTTCAATGAATTTTCACGGGGAAGTGAATATGGGTACATAATCTTCGTTATTAATTACGAATGACAGTGAATAGTAAATAATTCCCCTGACACTTCGATAAATTGACGGTTTGATCTGGCAGGTCTTTAAGTTTTATACAAGTACCTTCAATAACTTTATCAATAGGTAAGTACCGTAGTAGCGTAAGAGTGATATTATTTTAAATTTTTAATATACCTTTGCTAGACTATTTTAGCTGAGCATAGGAAAAAGGAAAGCTACAAATGTGCTTGAATTATGTGATAGCAAATGGAAATGTGTAATTATTTTACTACCATATGGTCAATTCATCTACATTTGTAACTGATAGGTCTACTAAGTTTTCTCCTAAATTCAATATACCCTATATATAATACCCACTGGTAAAGTAAACCAGTAGCACAGATGGTATTTTTTGTTATCAGTGCCAAAGTAATCAGTAGGCCATCACAAACATATTACAGTAATCACTTGAGTGGACGGTCCATTCAGTCTACAAACATGCAAGCAATCAAAGTTAATTTAATAAGTATGTTACTTGAGGGAACTGTGGTTCCAAGTCTTGACTCGTCTTTTTCTTAGAGATTCTATTTTAGATTCATTTCAATTCACCAGTAATACAAAAGTTGGTAAAGTTATTAGTCATTACCAAATTAAAGCCCGACCATGGATTGAACGATCCATATACGGTCAATAAATAATACCGGTATTACTATTACAGGGTTTTTAAACATAGCTATTGATTTACTTTCTTTGGTAAACGTCACTTCTAGCCTATCTTTTTCACCCCTGCCACACCATTGAGAAATTCAATATCATCCACGTTAGTTCTGCTTCACACTACACCATTCAATTAGGTACCCATAAGTGTGAAGTGTAAAAATGCTTTTTTTTAAAAACAGGTTTTGTCATCTTTGTAGAAAGTGCCTAGTCCAAATTAACTTACATGACAGACTGGAATATGTTCTAATTTAGTAATTAATAATTACTATATTGGTATTAACTGCAGCCAAGAAGCAGCTGATAGAATATGAAACTTTGCAGTCAAGTCATGGAAATATACAAACAAAAAACACCATGATTGTGTGTTGTTTGTCTTTAACTTTTAAATTATGTTATTTTGTTATGTTTGTGTTGCATTAGCATGGCATAAATTGCTGTTTTGCAAGATTTGTTAAATAAATAAATATAAACAAAGTAAGCAGGACAACATACGTTTTTACTTGAAAACCCTGCAAAGTTTCATATCTGGGATGCAAACCGGCTGGCTACTGTAAATGATCCCAAAAAATGCCAAAACGGTATTGCTCAGTCATTCATAAAAATCCTCCACCACCTCATTCAATCTTTCAATATTTTAACAGTAATTAAAAAAATTAATAACATGAAAAATAAAATAGTTTAAACAACTTTAACAGAAAGAGTAATAATATCATTAAGCATAAGCCCGCTTTGAGGACATAGTTATTGTACTGAGTGATAACAATTGCCGTTTAAAAAAAAAAAGATGCTGGGTTTGATCCCCAGTCGGAGCAAACTTTTAAGACATTGCCATCATTCAATTTATTCAATCGCTGATTAATTATTGAATCCTTTCATGTTACTTAAAGATAGCCTTAGAACAATCCACCACTTGTCTTCTTCTTTTCATATGCCCCTAATCGACCTACTCGGCCATCATATGTTGTTGTGTTATCCAATAGAGACAGGATTCCCTTTGTACATGCATCATGCCATCTGGCATCGCGTCAAGTTCAGACTTAGTCCTTTCACAATTGAAGAGATGTACTAGTCGGTTCTGTTCTTCCTTACCGCACAAGCTGCATAGGCTTGAATCTGCCATTCCTACTTTGTGCAAATGTTAACCCAACAGGTCATGCCCTGTGTCAAGTCAGAAGGGCAGATGAGACCTTTCTGTTTGATATCTGAGTGGTTTTGTCTTTCTTGATGTACTATACTTTGCCATGGCTTGTCCTTTGCATCCTCCTCCCACTTCCTCTGCACCAAATTCTTAGCAGCAGATGTTAGATGGAAGTGGGACCTAACTGCCTTGTAAGACAGTGCCTTCTTAGTTTGTGGCATCTTGCTGCCCCTCTTTGCCAAGAAGTCTGCCTTCTCATTACCATGCAGATTGCAGTGTGCAGGTACCCACTGCAGTTTAACTTCGTTTCCCTCATTATTCAGTCTCAGAATGTGTAACTTACATTCCTCGACCTCGCTGTCCACCTCATCCTTGCTCGCAACTGCCTGTATTGCCGCCATTGAGTCAGAAAGTATCACAATTTTATTTTTTGGGTGACCTGCTACCAGCTTTAGTGCTTCCAATATTGCCTTTAGTTCCCCATCATAGTTACTGCCATTTCTTCCTGCGGGTAGTGCCTTCTCAAATTCTCTACAATATATTCCTGCTCCAGCATTGCCTTCTCCGGGTTTTGCCGATCCGTCTGTATACATGTGCAGCCGCTCCCTTTCAGGATATCTGCCATGTATATATGTTTTACAGTAAAGTGGGCTCAATTAACATGTTCACTTTTTTTACTATACCGGTATGTAATTGTAATTGATATAGTATAATGAGTTTAGACCTATATATTAATATTATTCAACATTAGGTATTCAACAAGCCCGAGAAAATGGTGACTTGTCACTCCCCGACCCGACGCATGTTGGAATAGGGGTCTGATATTATTATCAATTTAAAGTAAGGATTAGGTACCGTATACAACAGTAACAATAATTTAATACATTTCAAAGATGAAATAGATAAGGGGTGGAGGTTTTGTAAGAGCTGAGCAATTTCTAATTGTGTATTATTGCTATTACCTAATCGGATCTTTTTTGATAACTAATTAAGTTATTGAACATTTATTGGGCGAGTCTTGAAAATTTGAGTATATAAACATCAACTTTAAACTTCAAATATATTGACTTTCTGTGGTTTTTGCTCAGTGCTAAATGACATTTCATTCATGCACAGTTCTCTAAAGGATGGTTTTGGTTCACTAGTTGGATACCACAATGATAATCAATACATCTGAGCATTTAGCTCATGTCTACTGGGTTATTGATGCTTTTATGTTAACAACTTTCGGCCTGTACGGTCGTGGTGTGTGTTCCATTGGAATTGCAGCCAAGGGAGGTGTGTGAATATGGGCTTTCGCTGGCATACGAGTACCAGAAATATCTACTTCATACTTGGCATTGGGATCCATGATGTATTCGTTAGTCATAGTTTGGTTTCCTGAACTAGAATTTGAAATGAAGCCCAGACAGACTAATTTCCCCACTGTAAATCCGTAGCCTGCTGAAGTTACAGTTCCAACAAACTCATTGTTTCTGTACAGAGGTTCTCCTCCCCAAGGCCAAACCTCTTTGTCAGGATCTGTGTCTTCTAATATAAACAGAACAAGTCTCTTCGTCACACCCTTAGTTTTCTGGTGTTCGAGAGCATGCTTTCCGATGAATTGTTTTTTATCAAGCCTGACCCGATAACCATTACCGGCCTCATAAGGGGTTGTCAGACTTGATAGTTCTTCCCCCCAAAATGGAATAAACTTCTCAATGCGCATGAATCGTTGAGTGAGGCATCCTACATCTCTTGCTCCGTAGTCTCGGCCAACAGTCATCAATCTGTCGTAGACATGAAGCGCATACTCGGAGGGTACATAAAGACAATATCCAGGCTCACCCGTATGAGTGAAAGCCATCACCATTACATCAGAGGCATAGCCAACGTTTACTTTCTTGTAAGTGAACGGATGGAGATGGATATCGGAATTGGACAGTTCGGACATGAGTTCACTTGCTTTAGGCCCAACAACATTTATGACTGTGTACATTGACGTGACATCACTGAGCCCCACAGAATTGTCGATAGGTAGGTGGCACTGCATCCATTCAAAAATCCTAGTCTGCTGGCTTGTAGGAGAAACCATGAAAAATGAATTGTAATCTTGACGTACAAGAAGGCAATCGTTTTCGTATCCTCCATGTTCATTTTGCATTCCAGTATGGACGATTCCGCCCAATGGAATGTCCACATCATTGGAGCATAGCTGCTGAAGATAGTTAACAGCTTCGGTACCACTAGACTTGATGACAAGTTTGGAAAAGGAAGACATGTCAATTATGCCAACTCCTTCTCTGCAAGCAAGATATTCTTCAAGCATAAAATCAAAAAATTTTGGCTTGAAAAAGGTTCCTTGTGGCATCTTGGGTAAAGGGTCTCCAGGTTTGTAAGTTGAGTCAAAGTATAGAGGACGTTCATAACCCATTCGTGTACCAAATATGGCACCCTTTGTTTCCAATACACTGTACAAAGGAGAACATCGTAGTTTACGGGCATATTTGTATTCAGATTGAAGTGGATACAGAATTGAGTATTGCCTACCAACCACTTCACGAATTCGCTCCTGAAGGTATTGCCTATTGTTGTGTAAATCAATGAAACGTTGAACATTAAACGGGAGAAGCTCTGTAGTAGCTTCTCCTCCGATGATCCATTCTGCAACAGCTTTACCTATGCCTCCGGCTCCTTGCAAGGAATTGCCATTCATACCAACAGCGACAAAGTAGTTGGTGACCTCTGGGGCTTCTCCAAGGATCCACCGGCCATCAGGTGTGAAATTTAAAGGCGAGTTTGTAAGAGTTGGTGTTACAGTATCCTTCAATACCGGCAGTCTGTGTATAGCTTTCTCCCACAGAGGCACTGAAATATAAACAAACAGTTATCCTACAGTCTCAGCATTTTCCAAACTAATTTTGTGGCAACCCAATTAACATTGTAGGCCTACAAAATAAAATAAACAAAATAAAATAAATGTACGACCCGCCAAGAAATACTAAAATGTTTCTTTGTAGGCCTACGGCTCTCCATTAGATCCAAGTGGAAGCCTACATAGGCCTAATAGACCAGTAATTTAATTTCGACAACATAGACCTACACTACTTCCATTTAAATTACTCTGACATTAGTCTCATAAATGCAATCGGGTACGGTAATTTGTGAACATTTTTCGGTAAATGTTACAGCCTTGTTACAGTATCCATTCAGGCAATTTCCATAATATGCTTGCCTTATGAGCGCGTAGTGACTAGAGTAGGATTCAGCTAGATTGAACCTCAAGTTGCATTTGTTTAATCGCATACCACACAGGAAAATAAAATTGCTACATAATTTTTACTCGTGCCTGGTATCTTTGTGGCAGGTGCGACTAGGTGTATGTCAACAGACCATTCCAAACGTTTGAGGTTATTTTCATTAGGATACTGTCTTGTGTATGTTGTCACTGAGTGTTTGGAATTAAATTCTTTGTCTTTTTATTATTTTATTTTAATCAAAAATTTAATTGCATAAAAATAAAATTTAACTAGTCCCTTGGGCAAGGATACTATTATACATTTTCTAGCCTAGCTAAAGGCCAGGCCTAGGCCTGTCTATCAATTTCTCCTTTGGGGTTCTCCTTGGGGGCAAAAGCCAGGCCTAGCTTTAATATGCAGCTAGGCTACTAGATCTAGTCCTACATTGATAAAAGGGAAATCTATTGGATTGTTATTTGGGAACTGCCAGCCTAGCCGCGTAGGCTACTGCGTATGTGCTAGATCGCCCAACCCAGGTAGTGTAGCCTGGCTAGGCCTAGTATTTATAGCCCTACCCGCCACCCCCACCCCCAAAAAAAAAAGGAATATTACAAAGTATTTTTTAAAAAGCCTTATTGTCTATAAACGTTTGTCTTGTAGGCTACGTATTTACTGTTGAGGTACCTAGGCCCTACCTAATTGGTTGGCTTACTAGACTGCTTTTTTTCCAGCGGGCCCTACTTTACTTCAACATAAGACAATTGAGAGACCTACTCATGTACTCAATACTTAGGCTAGGCCTACATAACATTAAAATATTATTAATTTATAATTAGTCAAGCCCAGAACTCAGAAGAGCAACCAAGTAAAGAAATTAGTCAGAAACAAGATTAAAGCATACGACGTAGGCTAGGGCCTATGTGTGCTGTGCAGACGACAGGCCTTTAGTAATATTTTAGCTGATTGTATGAAAGTGGTATTGGGAAGATCGCTCATTGGTCAATAAAATAAAAACATTGTTGTCAACTGTGAAAACGAATAATGACTTGATATTTTGTTTGTTATTTATTACTTTCAATGAATTTGATCGTCCAGATTACATTAAATTAACCTTGTTAACAATAATTTAGTATTTTTATTTAATAATGCACCGTGTATAATGCATTATTTTTTTTAAAAGTACATTTTAAATTAGACCTCCAATTTTGTTCTAGTGGTTCACATGAAAAAATGGCCGCCCCAACAGTGTCAAAAGGTCATTCAAAGTTGTGTGATTCCTACTCTAGTGAGATCTATGTCAATTTGACTTCCCACAGATAAAAAGAGCTCAGATGTTATACTTTGGTATTCTTTTGCATGCTAGGTACTAATCAAATGGCTACGCCGATCTTGACAAAATTTTCATAGAACCTTTGAAATCTATTAACTTTTTTCTAGATTTTTAAAGTAGGCTAATGAAGAGAAATTTCTGACTAAAATCACACTTTAACAGTCTTGGGAAGGATATTATTTACTACAATTCAGAAATTAAAAAAGTCCGCCCCAACCGGGAATCGAACCACGGATCTCCCGCATTCCAGGCAGGCGTCTTAACCACTAGACCATCAGGACGGGTACATTTTAAGCTCTGAATTGCAGTTGCATTTTCATACATCTGAATGGATGGAAAGATCTCGTTACAATAAGAACGAGTTTCCTTTTATGGACATTTTGTGGGAACATGTTCCTTTTCCAGCAGTAGAAACTTTAAAGAGATTTATATTCCCTGAAAAGTTCAAAATGGTCGTCGTTATCCTGCCAAATTACGAAGTTAAGTACCGTATTCTGATATTGGGGAAGGTGCACAAGATTGCACTTTTTAGCATTGCTTACAGTGAGCTTTCTTCATCCTAACTGTCAGTCGAGCACCTTCTCTAGGCCTAATCTTGAGTGAAATTGAATAAACTTTCACTTTTCAATGAAACATTTCCAAGCTCCTAGATATAGAGTAGGCCTAATATCTAGGCCTATCTATGAACATAACCAAGTAGGCCTAATGAGTGACAGACATGGATATTTGTTGAGGCTGATAAACTTACTGAAATGAGCCCAATCCTGAGGCAATTGGTTCCTCCAGTCTTCAGGTATTCCCCCAACAAATGCCGGTTTTGCTTCCAGCTCAAATCCACCGACCATAAAACCACCGCACCACTCTCGTACATATGTATGGTTATCAAAGTCCCTCACACATGGCAGCAAAGGATCAAGACTTGGTTTAAATGGGTTTGTTGTAACGTAAAAGTGTTCAGCAGGACTAGCTGGTATTCGAACTTTTGGTGAACATTTCAGTCCTAATGGACGTGCCCACATGCCAGCACAGTTGACGAAATACTCGCATAAAACTGTTCCACAATCTGTAGCAACACCATACACATTAGCATTCTGTGTTAAGACTTCTTGCACAGTACAATTCTCTACATATTGTGCTCCTCCTTCTTTTGCAAGTGTTGCCAGTGTGTTGCATACCGCTTGAGGAACAGCAACCGCATCTTCTGGAACCCAAATTGCTCCTTCCAGGTCATCTGTTCTTAAAAAAGGGTGAAGTTTCTTAAGTTCACTATGACCTACTACTTCACATGAAAGACCACAAGCTTTATGATATGCCATTCGCCTCTTTAAGGAAATCATTCGATCTTTTGACTGGGCCAAACTAAAGCTACCACATTGCTTAAAACCCACATCATGACCAAGTTCTTGAAGATGTTTGTATAATTGTATACTATACATTATTATATTTCTAGCTGCAATCGGTTTGAAGAGACCCAGCATGCCGGAGCCAAACTGTGATGTTCCGCTGCCAATTCTACAATAAAAGAGTACAGGTCACGTTAAATATAGGCTAGGACAGGCCACACAGCCTTACCAGTAATAAACCTATGTTGAGGTAAGCTAGGCCCTTAATTAAGGACTCTCTACAACAGGCCGGGAACGAGATGATGAGGTGATTTTTGTTGCTTAATGTCGCTATTAATTGCACTAAAGCTTTTTGAGACAATGAATGTATAAATCTACAGATTAATAAAAAACTTGAACTAGATGGCGATGAACGACGATTACAAACAAAAAAACAGGCCTTATAAGTTATGCGGGATTCGAATCCAGATCCTCGTAGAGCTATACGATTTGGACCAGCGCCCTAAACGTATGTTCCACCGCGGACGGCTCAACGGGAATATTGGCTAGGTCCTAGCTACGATTTTACCTTGTCGTCACTCTTTCGGTTGGTAGCCCCCAACTCCTTTTTCACAATACCGGTACGGCGGTAGGCCTAGGCCTACTCCACCTACAAAACCTTTAACGTCGCTATTTTAAATAAAAACGACTTTCACCACAAAAGGACTTTCGTTTAAAATAGCGACGTTAAAGGTTATGAAGTTTTTTATGGAACTATAACAGCAAAAACGTGGTGATAAAAAGTTGGAGGCTATCAACCCCTAGGCCCTCCCACATTGTCTGGTAAGCCTACCTACCTGCAACGGTAACGAGAAGCTATTGCAGAGCATCCCTTTTAGGATAGTATATTATGTGGATACAATAAAAACTAATAAGTAATAAATAAAAATAAAAAATAAATTGTATTTAGAGTACCCACTCAGTTATAGAACTGATTTTCAGTGGGGGACTTTAAATCAAAGCGACCAAGCCAACCCTGTAGACCCCGACGCAATCGACGAGTGAGCGATAACCAACCAAAGATCGATATTTAGGAAATATAGCAATCAGTGGTATGGACAGTGCGAACACCCGCGAATCAATGCCAGAATCAACAAGGCCGATTCAGAACAACTCTGAATTTATTATGTGCTTCGTTGCTAAGACGGCTCCAAAGTCACCGTTTACAAACTCCTAAGACAAGAACTGATGGACTTAAGTCCAAATCAGAAGTTAAAAAACTTCTGCCTTTGACGGGAATCGAACCCTGGACCGTCTGCATTGGAAGCAGATACGCTAACCACAAGACCAACGAGCCACAAAAGCAACTTACCCTCCTTTATCAAGCACTAAAACATCCGTACAACCACTCTGAACCAAATGGTAAGCAACAGAATTTGCTACCATACCTGCACCACAAATCACAACTTTTGATTGTTTAGGTAAGGTGCTAGGTTCACTTAGTCCTGAACGTGTGTTGAACATAGCATAGCTTTGGTGACAGCTTCCAGACTTCAACATTTCTTTATCCGTTTCGCGTTTTTGCAAGATTTTCATTGATAATGTTTGACAACAACGAACCATTGACAGCCGCCACCCTTGATCTTCAACTGGCTTCAACAGGTGATGAATTTTAATGTATTTTGTCCAAGCCATTATTATTGGTTAAGTACTTTGCTGTGCCACAGAATAATATGTAGAATTACTAGCCTAGCCTACTGCCCCTACTCTAGCCCCTACATAAAAATTTCAAACTTGCAGGAAAACACAACGGGAAAACGTCAACCTTAACCCTAAATTTAACAACAAGGCCTATGCCATTGACACCAACCATACTCCACGAAAGTTGGTTCTGAACATCGAGCTTATGGTTCTGAAATGAATTTTTTTCAAGTCATCTTTAAATTAATTTCTAATGATTGATATAGGCCTGTATATTTTTTGAGTGTATGTTTTAAATGATGGACCTATAAATTATAATGAAATTTAAATAATATCTATATAAAACGTATTGGTGTTTTGTTTTGTAGTTTGGCTAAACTGTTTGAATGAGAAAGCGGGAAATTACGTTTTAGTTTGAAAATAACCTTCCAAGGAATTTAAAGGGGTGCTCCCAAAGGTATCGAAATAGTATGGCAAGATCGAGCATCAGTGGCGTAACTACCACCCGGGCAGCCCCGAGCAAAGATTTTATATAAATAAACTAGGAAAACGCTAAAGTCCCGTCGCGTTGTTGAGCGAGCACCGGTACGTGCAACACGACCCGAGTACGACATTCCCATAATGTTACATACCAACATAGGCATACCTTCAAAATACGAAGACAAAAACTTTCAATGTTGAATCTTCACTCACATTGTGTGTGTGTGTGTGTGTGTGTGTGTGTGTGTGTGAATGAAACAGCAAAAATAGCATACTATGCCAATTTTGAATTGCACATGAGATATGGCATTGAAATATGGGAAAAATCAACAAAGGCACAAATAATATTCAAACTTCAAAAACGAGCACTTCAAAATGTTCTAGGTCGAAAACAAAAGAAAGACTCATATACTAAACCACACTGTAAACCTTTAAAATTTTTTCAATCAATCATTTATATTTTAAAAAATATTATCAATCAAGAAACTAACAAAGACATTCATACCCACAAACTTTAAGACAAGCCAATAACATTCATACAGAATATCACAAAATAACTTTAACACAAGATAATTCATATGCCTATTATACTAATTCAAAATTTTATAATAAACTCCCAACAACTCTTGAGAACACATCTAGCATGAGCATCTTAAAAAATAAACTCAAACAACTATTATGCAACAAAGCCCTACTACACAATTGAGGAATTCCTGCAAGACAAACAACTTTATAATTATAATTATATATATCGAATAAATACCAACTAGGCCTATTACATACTGTATTCTTCCAAATGCCCAACTTATTTTGATACATCTCAGGACTATAAGTACAGGTATCCCTAACTCTTACATTATATAAAATTGTATGCCTCATAGCATAGATGGGCTAAATCAATGTCAACTAGGCCCATGTATTTTTAAATACATTTAGTATTTAATTAAGTGTAGTATTAATCTTATGTGTTGGTATTATATTTATCATCTAATAGACTTATTTTACTACATTTTATATGCTAATTTATCTTATTTAATTAAACATACTCTATATTTTAATATTTTCCAAATACCCTAGTTAAATAATCTTCCACGGAAGATTATAGAAGGGTCAATTACAGTGTAAAATGTACACCTATGTAAATGTATGCACCAATCTGTATTGGAAATAAAATTCATTCATTCATGCCTCCTTGATTTTTTAACACTAGGAAAACGCTTAAGTCCCGCCGCGTTGTTGGATGAGCGTAATTGGTGCATTGAGCTGCCATGTGTTATGCGGATTTTCTGTTGTTCTATGAAAATATCATATCTAAGTTGAATTTTTTTAAAATTAAATTAAATTAAATAAAAAAATAACTTAAATTTTTAAATTTTTAATCAATCATAATTTTTAAAAAAGGAAAAAATCGTAAAATTGCAATTTTCATAAGAAATAATTATTTAATAGCGCTCAGATTTCACAACAATATATATATTCATAAAATTAAGGTTCTGTGAAAAAATCATTACGATCGGATAAAGCATGTAGGGGCTATATAAGCAAAATAAATTTAAAAAATCAAAACAAGTCGTAAAATTGCGATTTTTTAGTCATTTTTCTTTCGATAACGCTCAAATTTCACACAAATATATAAATTCATAAAATAAAGGTTCTGTGAAAAAATTATTACAATCAGACAAAGCATGGAGGTCTTATAAATCGAAGAATTTTGTTAAAAATCGAAAAAATCGTCAAATTGCGATTTTCATGAGAAATAATTTTCCGATTGCGCTCAAAAACGTGGCAGTTCTAAGTTCAGAGATTTCGAAGGCCTCCATAAAATTTCATCGCAATCGGAGTATCGGTTTAGCCGGAATCGTGTGGACAAACAGACAAAAATACAAAAAAAAGAAAGAAAGAAAAAAAAAACATTCCGGAATTTTTTCTCCAGTGTAGTAGAATGGAATCTTCGCTTCGCTCGCTACGCTCATCCAATAATTTTTCGAATTATGATTACCAATAAGTCTTTAAGGTCTTGACCGATTTAGCTGAAAATTTGTAAAATAGGTAGGAGAGAATGTTGTTCTTGTTGACCCTGCAAAATTTCATAACGATCGGATTTTTTTTTTTTTTTTTTTTATTATAACCAACAATCGGATTTTGTTCAAAAACTATACAGCAACCCGCCTAGGTGGTATGTACATGTGTGCAAAATTTCAGGTCGATCAGAGAAATGGTGCGACCTGTACCGAAGCAGGGAACAGAAAAAAAAAAAAAAAACAGACATTCGAGCCATAAGAGTCAAGTGGAGACGCTCGCTATGCTCGCTCAATAAATAAATAGATATTCTTTATTCAGCCGTAGATAAACACATAGGCCCTACATGTATACATTTAATTAGGCATTCCAAGCATGTCTCAGGAAGAGAATAAATCTTATATTCTAATCTAAAACTAGTTTGTACAGAAGTAAAACAGAAGTAGCCTATGTTAGGAATAGGATACATAGGTACTTATAATTAACAAAAAACTAATTAATAGCCATGATTTGGATGACGAATGATATTGATGGTAGCCTATTGTAATATAAAACTAGGCTATACTTCACTTCTTGCTTTAGTTAGTAGTAGTAGTAGTAGTAGTAGTAGTAGTAGTAGTAGTAGTAGTAGTAGTAGTAGTAGTAGTAGTAGTAGTAGTAGTAGTAGTAGTAGTAGTAGTAGTAGTAGTAGTAGTAGTAGTAGTAGTAGTAGTGAGGTTTTATTTCCAATACAATACAATCATGTTACATAGGTACATGTCATTGCATTTGACCCATATAATCTTCCGTGGAAGATTACCATAATAGGGTATTTGGAAAAATATTTAAATATAATAATAAATAAGATGGTAGTATATAACCTGTCGGGCCACAAGTATTACTGTCAATGTTGGTTTCAAATTGTTTTGCAATGTGCAAATTAAAATTGACATTGATAAGCAATGGAAAAAGTATTCCTTTATTGGATTAAGAAAAAAGACGATCAAACGGCTGCAGGACTAGAAGCAGACGTTGACGCAATCGAGAGCAAAAGTCAGTGTATTATAAAAATGTCAGGGACGGGGCTATGACTGGAAAATATGAATATTGTTCGGAGAAGGAGATTAGATAAGGTTAAAAGTGTAATCTATGTGTACTGCTCTGCCCATAATTAGAATCTTGTTATCAACGGTGCTGTGAACCGAATAATCGAAATTGCAACATTTTTTACAACGCTGAAGCGGAAATGTGTATTTTTCACTAGACCGAATCGCTCGTTGGTTTTGTGGTTAACGTCTCTGCTTCCAATATAGAAGGTACATGGTTCGATTCCTGCTAAATTCAGAAGTTTTTTAACTCCTGATTCCTGAGTTCAGTTCTTGTCTTAGGAATTTGTTAACAGTGACTTTGGAGCCGTCCTAGCAATGAGGCACATAAAAGTTGTTCTGAATCGGCTTTGTTGATTCTAGCGTTGATCCGCGGGTGTTCGCACTGTCTATACCACTGATTGCTCTATTTCCTATTAAAAATATTGATCTTTGGTTGGTTATCGCTCACTCGTCGATTGCGTCGGGTCTACAGGGTTGGCTTGGTCGCTTTGGTTTACTGTCCCCCACTGAAAATCAGTTATATGACTGAGTGGGTACTCTAAATAGTACTACTTTATATATTTACTAGGATAGGATACTAGGATTTACTAGGCGTTTTTTGTTTGCATTTTTTGCGTTTGTTTGCACTTTTCCTCTGCAAGTGCTTTTTGAATGCATTGTAGGTGATTGTTGTCAAGTTTCTACTGTTACTTGTTAATTGGTATTATAAACCTAAAAAAACTCATATTAAAACCTTTATTTCTGTGGATTCTGACTAACTTTTTCAACTTTTTCTTTCAAAAGGTACTACATCACCATGACCTTAATGTCCATGTGAAATCTGAACGTTGTAGCCCCACTCGTTTGATCAGAATCGGCCCAAATGTGACGAAAATATCGCACTAAAAATTGAAAAAAATCGTAAAAGTACGATATTCATGAGAAATATTTCTTCGATTGTACCCAAAAACAATACACCTCTTAAGTTCAGAGAAAACGAAGGTCCCCTCAAATTTTCATCAAGATCGCATATGCCGTTTGCCCGGTTAGGGGAGCGAAACAGACACCGAGCAAAATAAAGTCAACAGCTAACTAAATTAACCAGAGCATAATTTTTTTGAGCTCAACATGTTAGTGCCTATGCCCAACAAGGTTATCAAATAATTGGTGTGTTGCTGGCCATAAGGTACAGAATATTTCCACTTTCATTTAAGATTGTAAATTAAGTAAACTTCAGTCTGAGCAACAAGCATGCCACCTGATGGAACAGTTAAAAACATATGAATTTGTTTTTCTAGCAGTTTTACAGTCAATTTAACAAAAAATGAACAATTTACAAAACAAATTATATTTTTACTACGGTATAACTAAAAGTGAACCCTGAAAGCAAAAATGTTTATTGTTTATTACCCGGGTAGAAGAACACTAGTTTGATTATGTATAGAATTCCCATTGATGAAATAAGATTGCTGTTATGTTGGTGTTCATAGAATGTGAAAAGCGAGCCAATTCAACTGTACAGCAACTTGTATAAAAATTATTTGTTGTTCCTCTGCAAATCATTTTTTTAAACTACAATTATAGAATGAAGTTTGACATCAACAGAGACCTGCACAATTTTTCTACTTGCAACATTTTAAATTATACAGTCAAAACATTCAAGTCGGGTTTTCATGTTGACAAACATGTGATGCGTCGAGAGCTACCATATGATAAAATTATCTTAACGTTGATCTCTAGAACATATTAACTTGTCTGCATGAAAACAAGGCATTTAAGTACTGTACCGTACTTCAAAGATTGTTCATCAAAATCTGTATTGCGATGAGAAAGTTGCCAAAAGGCTGGAACATGCAAGACATACATTTTTTTAAAATCATTTTAGTTGAACCTCAGTCTCTCTTCATTGACAGCAAACTTTTTTTTTTTTTTAGTGTTTTCTATCATGATGTGCATATTCCACTACGTAAGCTGTAGGCATCCTATATCTTTGCCACTATCAAAATCTGTAGGGCCCAAGGTAATTATTTGCTCATGACGGAAAAAATATTAATATAGCAATAGGCCTAATGAGTCTTATTCACCTTCAAGAATATCTAGTTGGGATTGGCAAATCATAATTTAACAAAATAAAAAGGCGAGGTGAAAGTAGGAAAGTTGAAAATATAAAAATGGTAATCAGTCCAATCACATACTATCTGCTTGCGATCAAACTTTTTAAAGGAAACAATTAATTGGATGAGCGAAGCGAAGACTTCAATTTCACTGACCCCCAAAAAATTTAGCTCGGGTGTTTTTTTTTTTTTGTCTACCGGGCAAACGGCATATCCGAT
Organism: Sweltsa coloradensis; assembly: GCA_024449915.1. NCBI lineage: Eukaryota > Metazoa > Arthropoda > Insecta > Plecoptera > Chloroperlidae > Sweltsa > Sweltsa coloradensis. Next base: position 331,555 of record JAMZAV010000700.1, read on the forward strand.
CTTGATGAAAATTTGACAGGACCTTCGAAATCTCTGAACTTAGAGGTGTATTGTTTTTGGGTACAATCGAAGAAATTTTTCTCATGAATATCATACTTTTACGATTTTTTGTGCGATATTTTCGTGCCATTTGGGCCAATTCTGACCAAACGGGTGGGGCTACAACGTTCATATTGTACATGGACATTAAGGTTATGGTGATGTAGTACCTTTTGAAAGAAAAAGTTGAAAAAGTTAGCCAGAATCTATAGAAATAAAGCTTTTAATATAAGTTTTTTGATTTTTTGTGCGATATTTTCGTGCCAATTCTGACCAAACGGGTGGGGCTTCAACGTTCATATTATACATGGGCATTAAGGTTATGGTGATGTAGTACCCTTTGAAAGAAAAAGTTGGTAAAGCTAGCCAGAATCCATAGAAATAAAGCTTTTAATATAAGTTCTTTACGGTAAATAATAACAAATTGACAAGAATCAATAGAAACTTGACAACAATCACAATGCATAGGCAGCAAAACAAAGCATTTGCAAAAGTAAAGATATTCCACGCAAACTAAAAACTTTAAAGAAAGCTCATCCATCAACGCGGCGGGACTTAAGCGTTTTCCTAGTAAATTAAAATGTAATTTCAAACACTGACCCAGAGTGAGCATTGGCCCCCTTCTTACAACACTCAATAGAACCTTTGAGTATGGAACCTTATGGTAATATACGGTACTCAATGATAGAACTGTAATCATAGTTGTCAAAATATCTAAGTCGGTCACCTGTGTAGGCTACTCAGTAAGGTAGGTTACAAGAGAAAATGTATATTTTTTTTGCCAATAGGGAACATACGCCAACTCCAAACATTGACTTGGGTGTTATGTATAGAATGAATAGAAAACCACTCAACAACATAACATAAATAAAACATTTGTTGGTCAGTTCAAAGGCAACATATATATTCGTTGCAGTACTGTTCCATCCATTCAGATGTATAATGCAACTACAATTCAGAGATTAAAATGTACTCGTCCTGATGGTCTAGTGGTTAAGACACTCGTCTGGAATGCGGGAGACCTAGGTTCGAATCATGGTTGGGGCGGACTTTTTTAATTTCTGAATTGAAGTAAATAATAACAATTACACATGCGGGAGAGTTTTCCGACTAACCAAATCGAGAAACAAACCCTCGCTCATGCTCGTCTGGAATGCGGGAGACCCGGGGTCGATTCCCGGTCAGGGCGGAATTTTTTGGATGAGCAAAGCGAAGACTTCAATTTCACTGACCCCCAAAGAATTTAGCTGGGGTGTTTTTTTTTTGTTTTGTTTTGTTTTTCTGTCTGTTTGTTAACTCTCTACCAGACTAACGGCATATTATGCGATCTTGATGAAAATTTGAGGGGACCTTCGAAAGCTCTGAAGCTAGAGGTGTATTGTTTTTGGGTACAATTGAATAAATATTTCTCATGAATATCGTACTTTTACGATTTTTTTCGATTTTTAGTGCGATATTTTCGTGACATTTGGGCCGATTTTGACCAAACGGGTGGGGCTACAACGTTCATATTTTACATGGACATTAACTTAGGTAATGGTGATGTATTGCTTTTTGAAAGAAAAGGCTCTAGTCCGGCTTACACTGGGCCGGTTTCATCTAGTCCGAGGTGTATATCAAAAAAACTAAGCCGGCCTATACTCTAGCCCAATTTCAAGCCGAACTAGCCACAGCCTGCTAGACCTACTAGAACGTCGGTTTTCAACCACTAAATTTACCAAAACAAAATTATTAAATGAAACCAATTATTAAACTGTAGCTATATTATATTGCCTTATGACTTATTTGCATGGAACGCATCTATTCTCGCCCGATTTGTTCTAGAGCGGCACCTAGATACTCATAATCCTCCTCATCAAGTTGCAGTGAAGTGTTTATCAGTCTGGACTAGTTCGTTTGAAGCGGTCTAGACTCGTTGGCAAACGAGTCTAGATCGGTTCCCATCTGGGCCGGCTCCATGCGTTTATCAAGCCATGTAGGCCGGCCTAGAGCTAGGCCGGCCCAGTGTAAGCCGGACTAGAGCCTGTGGTAAACGTAGTGAAGTAGGCCCTAACAATAGAAAGTTGACAACAATCACCTACAATGCATTCAAAAAGCACTTGCAAAGGAAAAGAGGTCCTATGCAAACTAAAAACTTACAAAAAAGCTCATCCATCAACGCGGCGGGACTTAAGCGTTTTCCTAGTTAATTTCTGAATCGTAGTAAATAATAACCATTACCACAATGTAAACCAATCCAAAGTAAACCATTTTAATTTTATTGAGGTACAAAGTTGTACTTTTTTAAATTCCCGCGTGTATTATCTCAAACGACATGTGACGTCACTATACAGGTTCTTTTATCTAAGTTCTTTGGTCGCCACATGGTTTATGCATGGGCTTGTAAAGTGCTGTGCACAATTGGCATAGCAATGGGCATAGCATAGGCGTAGCGCAACGCAAGCACAACGCAAGAAATATAAACAAGTGCACCTGGCATAGCGTAGGCGCGGAAGCACAGCGCAAGAGATTTTATGCTTGCGTTCAGTTATGATTGACCAATAGGAATCCAGAAACAACACGACTCTACACAAACGCCCATTTTTAGTGAAATCAAATTCACAACTATTGTTGTTAATGTCAGTGTCAAATTAAGTATTTATCATGGACGAACTCACAGAAGACGACGTTATTATTGAGTATGAAGTTGAGTCGAAGTCTAGCGACGAGCGGTTAATTATGTATGTTAGGGAAAATACTGCAAATGGTTTCAAAGACGAAATGTCAAACGCAAAGTCGGCGTGCAGTCATCTGATCACGAGCCTTGTAAAACTGTGCACAGCCTTGTAGTTTCTTTACGCCACGCTTTCGTTACGCCTACATTCCTTGTGTTGCGCTTGCGTTGTGCTATACGCTTATGCTATGCCAATTGTGCGCCGCACTTAACAGTAACCACCTTGTAAATCCATGGAGTATGAATGAAATTAACAACCGCCTTCTCGACAACACCTAAATGCATGGTGCGCTAAACAGCTTGTATTCAACTCGTATTGCTATGACAACGATTGTTGTCACTTTCTTTTGTCGTAAGCGCCCGTTTTTCCGACCAAAATTTGTTGTGAAGCTTTCAGCTAACTTTTATGAATGAAAATATTATCTGAATATAAAAAAAAAAGATTGACGCATTCAGAAACAAGTCCTTATTGTCCTTATTGTAGAATGATAAAATTTAGTCACGTATATACCCTATTGTATTTTGTACCAGATTAATGCAGTGCAAGCAAGGCTTGGGGAAAGCAGGCAAATGCACACACAATATATAATTATTAACTAACATAGGCCTATTTATTTTACACATACAATTGAAATAAATGATTAAAATATATATTTTTTACATATAGCCTATCTTGACCCCACTTCCAACATTAAATCGGGTTGGAGGAGCAGTAGCGCACTATTCCGTGTCTTGGGCTAACATCTTCGTTCCCGGCTAGCCAGGTCCGACACAACCACATCCTAAGCTTCTTCCTCTCTCACCTCCTACACTACCGGAGGTCTGTTTAATAGCTAGCTACCTCCTTCTTTCCCGGTTTTCCAAGTCTTTCAGCTTCTTCTTTCGTTCCATGTTATTCCTCTTCTCTCAACACTGTCTTTAATCTGACTCACCCACTTGTCTCTCAGTCTACCCACTTTCTTCTTATGCCCTTCTTGTTTTTCAAACTCTCTTAGTATCCTAGACGGGTCCTACTTCCATGAAATTTTTTAATGTAGGCACCTACTCTCAACAGCATCTACAATTATTCCTGGATTTTAGTTTCAAATTTTGGCAGAATTGGTTCAGCGGTTTGATGTGTGCAGGACAAACAGACAAACAGTCATAAAAATAATCAAATTCCAAATCAGTCACAGTGATACCATCGAGTCTCAATGGTGATACTCACTTGCTTAGCTCACTCATGTACAAAAATGTGTTTAGGAAGACAGATGAAGAAGGAACTGACCTCGGGCACGAAAACAATAGTCGGTCTTTCAGTAATTTTGGAAACACTTTATTCAAACTGGGATTCGATCACACCTCATACTTGACAGAATAAATGAATAATGAATATTTATTATTTAATATTAGGAAGAAATTATAAAAAGTACCATAGCAAAGGCTACAAGACTTATGTAGACCTACTTAGATAAAAATATCTATCAGGTCAGGTAAAAAAGTATTACACAATAATAACATGCATTGCAATTGTAATAACTAGTCAATTATATACCATAATATAAACAAAATAAACATATAGGTACTAGATAAACACCACAAGTTGGTCGAAAGGTATCAGCGACTCATCTTTTCATCTACTTGTATCTGTCCGACCGACCTAACCTTTTTAACCCTAGAAGTGCCAGCCATGCACCATGCCATAGTGTACATGTACAGATGACATGTAGAATTATATATTTAAAAAAAAAAAGTTTTTTTTTGAAAATATCCCTTTATATTTTGTCTATTGTTTTTCAAATTTGATTTCAGATTCCAATAAAAAAGTCCTGTAAAGCAAAAATTCAAAGAAGTGTGGCCGGGCAGCCTGTCAGGCCTGCCATACCCAAATTTTTGCATCAATATTTGCATACGCAAATATCCAAAGTTAGCCATCAAGCTAAAAATCCTAATAAAATAACAGAGCAAGTGTTTTCAGTGCCTAGTAAATAGACCTATGGTCTACATAAATGGCCTACTAGGGGGCTATAGGCGATTGACAAGGTGGTTTGTCAATCGATTTTTTATACATAGTTTATTGGGAGCGCGGGCTCTGCCAGTAGGGTGGCTCAGACGGTCGATTCGGGGGATCGTTCGGTCGACGGCCAAGAAAATCAATAGTCACGTGACATTGGAATGCGGCGAGGCCAACAAGACCCGCCCCGGAAGCCAGTGCCTCTTGGAGAGTAACGCAAACAGGTGGCATCGAGTAGGCCGTAATTTGTTGAACGCTGTCGTCCCATTGGCCTAGGACCAGCGGCGGGCACAAATTTTTGAAATTACGGCGACCCAAAACACCCACGCCTAGTAGATGCGCGAAATCCGCCTAAAATGCGCGGAGGCGGATGCGCAAGGGAAGGTGCTACGGGGTTGCTCGGCCACTCGGTCTTGGGAAAGAACCGAAGAGAGATCACCTGTGATTTTTGTGCGAATAAAAGTAGTTTCTTTCACCGTACCGGGAGTTTTCGTGAGTGCATTGGAGTCCAGAATCTACGACGGGCCGACGACGAGAAGCGTCGCCGACCACAGAGGCAACTAGATATTTCAATATTACTTTTCCTATCTATATTCCAGTGCTGAGAGTGCAGAGCATCTTTGGCCCAGCCATGCTGTGCTAGGCGCCATTTTTCCATCCTCTCATGCATAAGACGACCCACGCCTGACCATGGATATCCATACGGATAATTGGCCTGTTTCCTTCTATTTCTCCTAAAATAACCTTACGTTTTTCCTTTTTAACTTAAATAATCCTTTCCATGCTCGAGCTGTAAGAGTTTCTAACCTCCTCATTCAGCATGTTAGCTGCTGGTATCTAAGCCTTCGGCGCATCCATTCAGCATTAGCCCTGTATTGTGCGTGCATAACTATCACGTACCCCTCCCCATCGTATCGTCGAATATTCCACGTCGTTCCTGAGGGAAGCTCAAGACCAGGACGCCTGGAACTCACCGGACGACGGACGGAACGCACGGAACGCTAACCTGAAGCCTACGCGCACAGCGTCGCTGGACAATGCCAGACCGAGAGAGTGTTGAGTAGAAACTTATTATGTTATAAGGAAACCTGTATTTTTATTCTTAATTTGACCATGTTTATTTGAAATTCTAAATAACTTTAATGGGGGAAATTGGATCCAATCATTTTTTTAATTATTCTCAACTTGCCATGTTTTGTATCATGTTTGATGACTAGTTTTTCCTAATACAACGTTGAATTTGCATTACCAGTAACTAGTGAGTCGAATCAGTCAATTTAAGCATCCTGTCGTATTCGTCCCTAACATAGCATGCAGACGCATCACGTCATATCATCGTCAAACCACCCACTGCATGTTCTCATAATTAGCATAACCAATAAGTCTAGCTATTAAGCACGCGAGACCCGAGGAGCTGGGTGCCGGCCGAGCATCCCTGCCTGGAGGCAACGCACCACCTCGCAGCGCCAGGGTAAGGTTTGGAACCAGGGCACCTTGTGCGCAAGGGTTCCAAGCGGCGTCGCTGAGTTGTTTTCTGTGTCACCACTGAATCTGTTGGTTGCGTGTTCGTGTCAGTCAGAGAGCAATTTTTTTGAATTTTTTTTTTCATATTTTTTTTGTAATTATTGCGGACAATCCGGACATAGATCTTGTTTTTGGACTTTCGAGTTTAGAACCAGCCTACAGGTCACAGAAGATCAGATCAATAACAAAAAAAGTTACTAACGATGATCTAGGACCATGCAGACGACATTTTGTTCTAACAATAAAGATTTTCAACAATGCAGCCATCAATAATAACTGTTTTACGCCTTGTAAGTCATGTTTTACAGGCGGAGCAGTCGAAGCCTGCTCAAATAGTACTAAAATACAACGATAGGTGGTGCTAGTTATATCTTATCACGCAAAATAAGCGCGCTAATCGGAAGGTCGACAAAATCGACTCGGGCAATCAAAGTGGGGTTTAAAGGTCGAAAATATTGACTCTGGCGCTTCTAGGGTTAAGATAAGCTGTTGTCCTTGCTAACCTTTCCCCCCACTGAAATATGTGTATTCATTTTCATAATAATAACATGATAAACTATACATGGAATAATATTTCCAGTTTTACACCCTTGTTTCTTGCAATTATAAAATTAAATATGTAGGCCTACTAGCTACTCTACTAGTTTAATAGTAACACATTGTTCAGAGTCCATCCACAGTGTCACTACTTAACAATAAAATATACAATGACAATTGACAATATACTTGATTATGATTAATTTACCCTACAATATATACCATACCAATACTACAGATTACTACACCTATTAATACGGTACCCTCATACAGCCTATTTCAAAATGAAAATAGTACACAATGCCAAAAACCATGGATTGGAAGGAAAAAGTCTTGCTACTGGTTAACTAGAATATATATTATATTAGGCATGATTGCATGAATTATGCCAATATGAAAGCTGAGGAAAGAAGAGCAGAATAATACATTATATAGTATTACTACACAGCATTGTATGCTAAATTGGTAAATGGAAAGCTATACGATCACCATCTTGCAAGGACACAGAAAGAATGAGTCACACTCAAATATCTCTAATAAATAAGTAAGGGTGTTGAAATAATAAAAGGTTGGAGTTGGACAGTATTTTGACACAACACAAGACAACATGCCGGATGAATGGACATTGGACAAGCAAAGAATATATTATCAACTTGGCAGAATTTGAAAGACACATGAGTACTTATATTTAATGCAATATAGAAATTTAAAAACCCAAATCAGCAGGAGACCACATCGAGAAAGAAGACCAAAGACAAGAGTGAATAAGAATGATGTTGAAGAGAGAGGCAAGCATTGGAAAGAAGTAAAAGCAGGAAAACTGTGGGAGGACATAAGGTGGCATGTGTTGGTGGAAAGAAGCAATTTTAAAGAAGAAGAAATGGAAGAAGAGAACATGACAGACCTGGCAAGTGGATGTTAATAAACTCTGTGTGCCCAAGAAAACTGGTGGCTAGCCAAGCCACCCTTTGCTCCAGCTTAAAACACACAAAAAAACTTAAAAATATTTATTCTATATGGGTAGGCTTATACCGGTCTAGTATTGCCTTACTATTAAAAAGTGTTATAATGTTTAAACATTAAATAGGTATATTAAACTATTTATCCCACCCCCAAGACAGGCAAGGTTGTTGAAACAGCAATAAAGGAAAGCCATACGATCACCATCTTGCAAGGACACGGAAAGAAAGAATGAGTCTCACTCAAATATCTCTAATAAATAAGTAAGGGTGTTGAAATAATAAAAAAATAGTCAAGAGCACGCAATCTATTGCAATCTAATGGCTACTGACCCTGGATTTAAACCAAGATATACTGTAAAACACAAGAAAAGAAAATGCCCAATGAACTTTATACGATAGGCCCTACTGGGTAACGCGTTAGAAACAAAAGCGACTCCTAGCACCTATACAATATGAAATTTTGTTTAAAAATTAGCCAAACCAGCTTGTCTTGAAGGGTGGAAAGCATCATAACCTGTACAATTGCCTTAAACTTTAATCTGTTTTACCGTATTTCAAATAGTTTTTGAATTTCTTTGGCTTTAAGCCATATGCTTCAAGCCGTGCATCTGATATAGCCAATTCTTTACCAACTTGACCTTTATTTCTGTTGTGAATGTCCCCCAATTTTCTTTTCTTTCTGTTTCCATGTACAAGTTGATCATTAGAGTTTGTAACTGCTGTAGAGTTTATCAAATCTGTTGAAACAGAATCATTTATCGTGCTTTTTAGTGTAACTTTCTTTTTATTTCTTTTCTTGCGACGGCTTAATGTTAATGGTGTATCATTGCTTTCAGAAGTAGTGCTTTTTTTAGTTGAACTACAAATTGTTTGAGAGCTTTCATTTGAATTGATTCCTTTCTTTTTCTTTTTCTTCTTTTTCTTAGTTGTAGTTTTTTCAATTGCAGATGAATTGACAACAATTTTTGCTCTCTTTATGGAGTTATTACTTACCTCTCCCTCTTCTTTGGATTCTTCTTCAAGTTTATGCTTCTTGGACACATTTGAATTTGATTCTTTATGCCCATTTCTGTCTTTTGAGTTATTATGCTCATCAGAATTTATCACCAGTGCTTTGGATTTGGAGGGTGATCTACCTTCAAACTTGGCTGGTTTTACTTTATCATTTCCAATGCCTTTCTGCTGTGAGGACATATTATCTGAAGGGCTATTTGAAGTTTGCTGTGCGGCTTCATCTACATCATGTGCACCTATCGCTATATTTTTATTTTTACTTTTCTTGCGTTTCTTGGCCTTCTTTGTTGTCTTCTTTTCTTCAGTATTATCCTGTTCCTTCTGATAGAGACTTGGTATGACCTTCTTCTTGTAGTCCTCATTTCTTGACTTCATCTCATATCTGTGAATGTCACGTTTTTCAATGTGTTCGGGACGGCGCTGAACTGCTAACTTCAGAGAACACCATCGATTGAGTTCCTTATCGTCCGCCTTCAAAATCTCCTCGGTGGTCAAACCAAAACTATTGGGCACAACTTTTCTGTACTTAAAACGACAGGGCAGATCCCCAATCACATCTTCATAATCCAAACCATAATACTCATCCACATATTGCTCAAATGATTGATCATTAGGATCAAATATGGGTTTCTTTGTAGAAAGTGCTTCCGCCAACTTTGATTTTTTATTCCTTTTTCTGCCTTTAGTTGAGTTGATGATTTCTTTTTGGAATTTTTCTGCTGGGTTATAGTCACAGTCCATAATAAAATTTGGGTCTTCACAATGAGGCTCATCATTTTCATATTGTTGGTTCGTCTCATTCTGTTGTCCATCCCATTCGTCCCATTTCTCCAGTTCTAGCTCTTCATCGATGTCAGGAAACTCTGGCATTTCATCATCACCTTCTTGACCATAATAATCTTCAGAGAACAACTCATTCATTCGTTTATCATAGCTTTCAGGGTCAAAGTGGCCATCTAGGTCATCCTCTTGAAACCCAAAATTAGCATTACCTGTAACTTGTTTTAACTTTTCAATTTTCTGCAATATTTCATTTCTCTTGAGAGCCTTTAGTCGTTTCAGATCTTCTTTCATACGTTCTTTCTCATCCTCTTTCCTTCCTTTCACTTCTTTACGTTTTTCTTTTCTACGGTTATCCGGTTTTCTCATAGAATTCTGCATTGTTCGAGGAAAGCGCTTGAGAAATTCTTGATCTGGCTCTTCAAAGCGAAAGTTAAATTTATGCTCAAATTCTACTTGCTTATCATATGTTTCTTCATCTTCTGAAATTCCTCCATCAGAGTCATGAGCCTTTAAATCATATGCCTGTGACTGGTTTTTATCTTCAGGTTCGAGGAACTTTTTGTTAAGAATGTAATCCTTTAGAAAAAGTTCATTTTGATCGAGCTTTGGATCATTCCAATAGTCATGGAGATATTTGAGGTCAGATTCAGTATTTTTGTCATTTAGTTGTACCTGATGACCTTTTAACCAATCACGAAAGTCGTCATTTTCCTTCTTCAACTCGTGTGCAGTTTTTTCACGCTTCTCGAAGAGTCCACCCAAAGTACTAACATCATCATCATCATTACAGTCATCGTCTTGAAGAGCTTTCTTAAAACTTTTTTTAATTTCTTCCTGTTCTTGCACCAGGGTTGGGGAAGGAGGTGGACCTTCTTGCTCTTCATCATCACTTAGTCGGCCACCTTTCTCTTCGATTATCTTCCTTTCATAATCTCGAAGAAACATCGGCTTTTTATCTTTTTTGATCTTTTTAACTTCTTTACTTTCATCTGTAACATACTCTTTATCAAAGAACTTGATATTACCATCATAAATAGAAGGATCTTTTTTCTTTAAATACGACAGAGTTTTAAAGAAATCTTTTTCTAATTGTTGTGTCAATTCCTTGGCATTTTCATCTTCTTCAGATGAGCTGGATTCTTCATCCAACCTATCAAGAGTAGCTCCATCTCCATACCGAGCCTTCACTGAAAAATAAATTTTAAGTCAGTGAATTATTAGTGACCTACTAGCATTGCATTGGCATAACTATAAGGGGGAGGGGGGGGGGGGGGGGAAATTTTTATTTGATATTTTGGGGTATTTATTGAGATCTAGGTGCCCGTTAGGGCGCCGCAGCCAAGCCGCGGTGCGGTGCGCTACACACTCGGGCACCTTATACAGCAAGCAGAGTTGGGGTGATTTCGAGGTGTTACCCAGCCGCCATGAAACGTGATGTGAACTTGAAAACTATCAAAATCGAGGGGATTTAGGTGTCCGACAACACATGCCAAATTTGGTTTGGTTTGAAATTTGCATGACCATTACGTTAAAATTAATTAGAAAAAAAGAATTTGGATGAACTATTACGTTTAAATTAATAGTTGCAAATTCTATTTTGCCAAGCTTTTCAAGGATGTTGTTACGGGACACTGTACGTTTATGAATTAAGAATGCACAAATTTAATGTGGAAGGGTAGATGAGCTTGGCCCTTTTTTTAGATCTCATTTCTTTTGAGTGTGTAAGGTTTGGCTGTATTTTTACAAGTTTTTGTTATGTGTGTATTATATACTAGATAGATAGGCTATTGATATTTTTCTTATTTTGCAATTTTTTCATGTGCACATTTTTTACAAGGTTTCTGTCAAGAAAACTTGTCAAGATACTTCAGTCACACTATTAGAATTGACAAATCTTCTGAGGCTGTGGCCCCGGACCCGCATTGACTGGGGGGCCTTTCCCCATTTTCCACAATCATGTTATTTACCCAGGAAAGAGCGTACATGCCCATAAATTAATTTTTGATGACACCTCTGACTATACACTAGGTACTGTAGGCTACTGTGTAGCAATAGTCGTGCTGACCATTGATCTTTTGGGTAGTGATGCACATGATAATCGATATTATCGATCGATAATTAATAAAGGCGCTCCACGCTAAGAAAGCAGTTGCGCGCGCTTTTAACGGGTGAATTGTAGCCATTCAGCAGGCCCCAATTTAAAATAGCGATCGCTGATTGGCCCGTCGAAAGCGCGCTCATCTGCTTTCTTAGCGTGGAGCGCCTATATTGGTAATAATCACAGCAAGGTGTCTACCTCCGTGCACCCCGAGCCAACACTCTCAGCTACCAACGCTCTGTGTACCATCGAGCCAGCAGCCTATGGAACTTGCTCCACAGTGAAATCAAAATTTTGCCATCCAACGATTTTTACAAAGCCATAAACAGACTGTACCCCTAACCCTAAAGCCGAACAAGAAGACAACCCTGCATGATAATGGACATGATTCAGAAATACAATCAGACATGTTAGCATGATTAATTCTAAGGCCCTTATAATGCAATTTGCAATTTTTTCATATATTTTTTACAAGGTTACTGTCAAGAAAACTTGTCAAGATACATCAGTCACACTCTGAGAATTGACAAATCTTCCGAAGCTGTGCGCCCCCGACTCACATTGACTGGGGGACCTCTCCCCTTGTAATCATGTACTTTACCCAGGAAAGAGCGTAGGGCCTATGCCCATAAATTAATTTTTGATGACACCTCTAACTATACACTTAGTTGTAGGCCTAGGCCTACTGTGTAACAATAGTTGTGCTGACCATTGATCTTTTGGGTATTGATGCACACGATAATTGATATTATTGATAATCAATATTGGTAATAATCAAAGCAAGGCGTCTACTTCCGTGCACCCCGAGCCAACACGCTCAGCTACCAACACTCTTTGTACCATCCAGCAAGCTTATGGAACTTGCTCCCCAGTGAAATCAAAATTTTGCCATCTCACAATTTTTACAAAGCCATAAACAGACTGTACCCCTAACCCTAAAGCCAAACAAAAAGATAACCCCGCATGATAATGGACATGATTCAGGAATATGATCGGACATGTTAGCATGATTAATTCTAAGGCCCCCATAACTCTCATCAATCACCCCATAGGGCCTACTCATCTCACCTGTTCTGTTATCTCGTTGTGAAAATAGCGTTTTGTGAATAGATGCTACAAAGAGCTATTTTTTTCACTTAAAACTAGGCCTATAGTTTTCCAATCCTACTTCATGCAATATTACATCTAGGTATATTATCTAGGAACTTGCTATAGGCTACACATTTTTAATTTAGTTGATATTGATTCAACCTTGATGACATAATTTCAAAATAAAAATATGAAAAAACTTCATTCACAAGTTTTTTAAGGTGGCCAAAAATAGATGCTACAAAGCGCTGCAAAATGACACTTGAAAATGCTATAGCCCTACATACACGTATTTCTACTCATAATCATCACTATTTAAGATCATTTCCACAAATCAACTTCATTATAAGCAATCACAATATTTATTAGGCGGAAGGCCTACCGGTATTAAATTACATCATTATGTTACTAAACAAGTACCGGTTCATTAATCTCTACTATAGTAGTTTAATTTTAGGCTATATGGATGCATGCAGGACACCTAGATCTAGGTACACCTAGATCTAGGTGGATGGGATGTGGTCCCATTTTGCATTCCTTTCTTCATGAGGCCAATACATTCTGCATGCATTTATGTGTACCTATATGTAGAATAAATAATAGGCCTAATAATATTATCGATATGGTAATCAAAATATCCAGCTAAAATGGCCCTAAACTTGTAATTCGTATTTCCCGCTTGAGCAGACAGAGATAGGCCTAGGCCACAAGGTGTCTTACTCGAGATTTATGTTTGGGAGCGAACTTAGCCGATAGCGGGAGACAAAAACAATTACAACACAGACAGTAGGGCTACAAGACAGCGAGTGGTCATTTACCACATATGAGATTCCATCTTTAACGGACTTGTATTTTTTATTGGTAATATCGATTCGATAATAACATTACCATTTTGATAATCAATAACGAATGAAAAATAGTAGTAGGCCTATTGATGTGCATCCCTACATTTGAGGTTACAAAAATGTTTGCCTTCGACACCCAATCCAGTGCAGTCAGAGCAAAATTACAAGAATTGCTACAATTCATTTAATAATAATAATCTCAATCGAATAATAATAATAATAAATTGAACTGAAATACTGGAATAAAACTCAACTTTGTAGTGTAGGTATTGTATCGTACTAGGAAACGCTCAGTTGGACGCGTTGATAAGCGAGCACGTGCTATAGCTAGACCCACATTGCACATTTTTTTAAATTTAAAAATTTACGACGTTCGCGTTTCCAGTATTATTTATTATTGCCAAGGTATTTGGGTAAACCCGTGTTTAAATCTTTACTTTAAAATCCACCGCCATCTAGAGGACCTTGACTCCTTGGGAAAACTATTTAAACTCTTTGTTGACAAATAATAGACTGCTTCCTCGAAAGTATTTTGATTACTTCTAGGTGGCAGTGCATTAGAAACTTCGCGCGTCTTTTTCGTTGCCATGGCAACGTTACTTTTGTTATAATGTAATTTCCATCTACACTACTTATCGGATCAAAATAAAATTAACATATTCGTGACCGGACGGACATTCTAAATGATTTGGCTATCTCAGATTTTGTCGCCGTTGAGTTTGAAAAAAAAAACTTTCGATTAACTTTAATGTAACTTTTTAACTTTTTGAACGATTTTGCCACAAAACTAATGGCATTCAATCGAGAACAAAGCTTGCGGATGGTGAAAATTTCAACTCGATCCGAGCCTCCGTTCGACCGCTATCATGAGCCAAAAAAAGCTGCACGACTTTCCGTTGCCATGGTAACCGTACTTTGTTATAATGTAATTTCCATCTACACTACTTATCGGATCAAAATAAAATTAACATATTCGTGACCGGACGGACATTCTAAATGATTTGGCCATCTCAGATTTTGTCGCCGTGAAGTTTGAAAAAAAAACTTTCGATTAACTTTAATGTAACTTTTAACTTTTTGAACGATTTTGCCACAAAACTAATGGCATTCAATCGAGAACAAAGCTTGCGGATGGTGAAAATTTCAACTCGATCCGAGCCTCCGTTCGAACGTTATCGCGAGACATACAAAAAAAAAAAAAAAAACAAACAAACAAACAAACAAACAAACAAACAAACTAAACAAAAAAAAAAAACAAAACCAGTGACTAATTTTTCCGGCAGAGTCAAATGGAAACGCTCGCTTCGCTCGCTTAAATTATTTGAAAATTAACCTTAGGCCTATGTAGGCTAGAAGTAGTAGGGTCTAGGCCTAAAAAAAAACATTTTTGTTAATTTATTATGGTTGATGACATGAGAGCTCTCCTGGACTGGATGAAAATCTCCAGTGTTCACAGCACCTAAAGGATATGAAATACACAAAGACAGCACACTTCGAAGATGTGACAGCGAGTTAAAGTGAAAGAGCCTACGGTAAAAATGCCGTAGGCCTATAGAGCCTCCCCACCACCACCCACACCTCCCCACTAACCTCCTGACTGAGTCCTGACCTGAGGCCTACTTTTGGGATGAAGCGTTATACGGCATGATTACCGAGCCTAGCAGGACTAATCCCATGATGACCCTTTGTTCATAATCACTGAAATTCCAAATGTGAACAATTCACAGAAATCTAGCCTAGGCCTAGGCCTAGGGCCTAGCCTAGCACTTCTGTGGTCAAGGACCTAGCTTTTGGTTAGGACTGTCATAAATTCACACAGCGAATGGGTACTCTTTCGGATGGAATACCCCAACTTTTCAACACTGTTTTTTTTCCATTGAAAACAATTCAACCTTTAACGTCGCTATTTCAAACGAAAGCACTTTTCCTTTGAAAGTGTTTAATATTTAAATTAGCAACCCTAAAGGTTTTGTAGGCGGAGTATTTTAGTTTTTTGATTGGATATTGCTTAACGTCTCATATTTGTGCAACTAGGCTAATCGAGACGAAGGGAGGGACGTAAGGGATGACGCGGGGGGACAAGGGGTGGACAGGCCTGTGCTGGTCAGAACCAGCCACAAGCATATGGGGAGGGCAAAGGTTCCCCCACGTCGTGGTCGTCTCCGTCTGTGTCATCCGTCCGTGTTGTCATTGTCGTCGCCGTCGGGGAGGTAGTCAAAGGGAAGGGGAAAGTTCCCCGACGACGACCCAGAGCTCGCACATTAGTTTCAGGGAGATAAACTCCCCTTATCACGGGCCAAACCACGAGAAGGTAGCGAGCTGGAATTTGATGGCCCTTTAGTGAAAAAG